>CAJQUW010016821.1:52500-554497 GCA_907163375.1 Prostheceraeus crozeri | reverse complement strand
AATCAGCCGATATGTCGGTACATCCTTAATAGGAAGCGTATATTTTTTCACACTAGGAATCGAAATACATGACATGTAAGTAACACAATCAACACAGTGTGAGTTGCAAGTAAGTTTGAACTTTAATATAACGATAAGTGAAACACTATGAAGTCAAAATCAAAAATAATTTTCCAAGGTGAGCACAAATGGGATGAAAGAACTTCGTCGAATGTTCATTCGGCTTTAAGGAATGACAACACTTTGGGAATGGCGATGTAAAGGAGGAATTAGGCTATGTAGAGCATGTGAAGAATTGCCTGCAGCTTTCTTGAAAAGTTTTCTGCTTGTGGCATAGCGTCGTTTTGGGGTGTTGTCTTCTTCACAATTACAACTAGTTTTACTCCCCCAGAAAATGATTCGGTGAGCACACCTATCAATTTCTCAAGTCTTTCAGACAAAGTTTTGTTGAGTCCATCGAAAGTAGGCGACGCATATTCTATTACACTACGGATACTGCTGGTGTATACTATGATGGAGGTCAGTTTTGCTCATAAGGGGACGCAGCTTCCTTAGTAGATAGAATCGCTTAAAAAGTGTCTTACATCCATCGATTATATACTTTTCGGTCAATAATGCAACTCAGGCCTGCATGAATAGCAGTCAATTCCGATCTGAAGGAGGATTCCAGTTTTCCGGCATCAGCTTTCACAACTGTCAGTGGATCTTCGACTCCGTTTATGTAAATCACTGCAGCTCCTCCACCCTTTTCATTCTTTACCGATCCATCCGACCACATTTCCAATCAAACTCTCCTCTTTTTCTAAGTGTTTGAGTGTCGATTCATTCCTTTTCCTAGCATTATCTTCACTCTCGTGTCCTTGGTGTTATGTTCTATTACAGTGTAGTGGAAAAAACTCGATCTCACTGCCTCAACAATTCCATGGTGCATAGGGCAGTGTAGGCTAATCATTATCTTTTTTCTATCATTTACTATTATTCTGCTTGTGAAGTTCACTGGTGCCATTTTCCAGTTTCTACGTCTTACAAATCATTGCTTCGGTACAGTCGCGGTTGCGATTTTCATGAAGGGATCCTCACACGGCATTCGCTTCATTCTCTACAATCTTCTGGCAGCATTACTCCGGAACCTTATTACAATTGGTGTTAAGTCAGCTTCAAGTAGCAAAGATTGGATGTTTGTTGCACTCACGCATCCCGTAATTATTCTTGCTGCCGAGTTCTGAATCACCTCAAGTTTTCTTTTGTGTTGCGTGGGAGGTTAACTCTCCCCAAATATCCGATCCGTATTAAATAACACTTCAGATATACATGTAGGTGACATACCGTTAGACATGCTCGGTTGATAAGTCAACATCATAGCCTACGAAGTATCAGTTTGCTAGTTTCAGGTGCTAGGTTGATGCAATAATCTAAAGAAGCCTTGTGTCTATGGATTTTCTGGTTGAGTTATAAACTAGTGTGTACTTAAGGTTTTTCGACTCAAATTATCCGTTATTTTACTTGATCGTGATCAAGTTTTCACTCTCAAACATGTGGAAACTCCCACTTTTCTTTGCTTGCGCAAAAATGTTGGTTAATTTTACAGATTTGTTTATTTTAACAAATTCTCGCTCGTGAAGTGGAGCGTTCATGCAGAGGCACATTTATCAGCTGTTGCATCTACAGGTGAAGCCTAATAATGTTACAAATCAAAGCTGACCAATAAGTGCAATGATCTTAATTAGCAGGTGTAATTGTCTACATAATCGAAAATTAGATCAGCAAATCAGAAAATTTGCCGTGATTTGCGTATCGAAGCGAATGAAGGACATATTGCATAGGCCTAATTTGGTTTGTTTTTTATGAGTAAATTTGTTTAAACAGCTATGAAAGGAAATCAGTTTATCAAATAGGGTGGATCTGGTAATCGTGTTTTTTACATGGATTTTGAATGATACAGTGACTCCTTGGTACCCATAAAGTTTAATAAGTAGTTCCATAAAAGTGTCTTTGGTTTTCTGAAATGATCAAAATCTACTGCGCTTTATAACTGTGACATATTTCGAATGACACAGTAGCATTTGTTTTTCGTGTGAAAATTTCTGCAGTAACCTACTGACTCTATATTATGAGTTGTATAGTGGATGTTGTTCTGACATATGACTTCCCATTGTCCTTTTTTGCCAAAATATGTTACTTGATGATAACTGCTATTAAGTTTTGTAACCTCAGGTTTGTAGGAAAAAAGTCCTTCGAATCTCACGTGGGACTGGAAATTTGGCCTCAATCAATCGGTCTTATGCTTAAATCCTGGAACCTGGAAACAAACGAATTTCATGAACTAAATATTATATCAGTAGATTCCATTATTCTACCTCAATTTCCAGGAAACAACATATAGGCCCAAAATTGATTTTTTTCAATTGGTAAATGATGCCTGATGTTTTATTGTCCGAAATGACTATCTAATTCATTCAGGCCGATTTTAAAACAGCACTCGATATTTTTTTAGCATCGCTTGAAAATAAAAGTTATAAACTGACGTTTAACAAGTACGGGAGAAGCTGAAGATCGTCAATATCAGGCAGTGGCAAAGGGGGCCCACAACGTCACAGTTCAACACATGTTGAGCAGTTTGAGGGCGGCGGCAGGAACATAGGTCGGATGCCGCCGAATCACAGGCGCTGATTACGGGAGCGAACCGACAAACTCCGGATCGCAGGCGGTTGAGCTGCACCCACGCGCGGAGCGGGAGGTGATGGCCAGAAGGTTGTGGACTCCAGGCTTGCAGGAAGGACTGTAGAATACCAGGAACTGGTGGCGGGTCCACCGCTACGACTCTTTGTCGTACATTATTTTCTGGTGTTCCTGAGCCTTTGTGTTGTGATCTAGTGCTACTGACCTAGTTTCAAATGATTAGAGAGCTCTGTTTTATATTCACGAATATCACCTGAAATGCTTGAGAAGGGTATTGGATGATTTTGTATTTTCTCTATGTTCCTGGGATCTGGTCTCATTCCATCTGCTGCTCTGCTGACACAATGTGGCCCAAATAATGCACTGATATTTGCATAAATTCGCATTTCTTTGGTTCGCATTTGCAGCACTCTGGACTTTGAATCCAGCGATCCGAGTTCAGATCTCGGTGGGATCTCCAGTGTAATGTTTGGTTCGAACTTGACCGATAGGATATTCGAATCTAACATAAACTATTCCCAGATCCACGATTCGGTGTAAAACCAAGATCAGAACTAGACACCGAAACTTCTATAATGATAAAACGAATAGTGAACGAGACACACAAAGCTTTTATTCTCCGGTTACAAAGCGGACGAGAAACGTGAAAAAGAATAGATCAGTTAGTGAGTCTTTAGTACAAGAGAGGACTAGAACACCATGTTCTTTAGTCTGATGGGTAATGCACGACACCAATGGCACGGCGACACTCTCCAGAGATGAGGAAGTGATGGTCAGAAATTGTCGATAAATGTTTACTCAATTGACTCAAGGAGTTGTTGTTCTTGCTGAATTCTCGGCGTCTTTTATTGTATTTCAATTTCGCAAGCAAGTTGTTAGCCCTTCCTCAAAGAGGGATTAGTCCACGTGGATTTCAGCTTCGAAGGTTTCAATTTTTCGGTCTGATCTTCAATGACATGTAGAGACCATTGTTCCATTCAGTCTGTCGTGACCATTTTGATGAATGACTTTCCATGTAATCTCGACTTTCCAATATGTTACATTCCGTAATAATAATAGGGCAATATGATGTCGATATCACTTAGAGGTGACTTCTGCCTTCACTCGCATTCCTTTTGAACCGTCAGCGTGGCCTAGTGAAGAAGGTGCGAGCTCGTCTACACCGCGGACTTCGGTTCGATTCCTAGGTCGGGCGAGTGCAGTCGGGGAATTAAGGGTGTTGGTGTCTTGTATTGACTTGATAGCTATCATTCTCTTTAGATATTCAATGTTGCATTCCAATATTCATATTAAGAGATTTGGTTGCTGCTTCTCACGTAAGTGGCTTCATGCAATCCTCCTTCCAATATGTAAAATCCAACACGTAAATCTTGATATCAGGAAACTTCGGTTGTCACTACTCACGCAACAGCTATAGTGTCTTTGGCGTATACCCTCGGCACGGAACTTAGTAACTTAAATGATTTTCTAGCTAAATACCTATTATTATTTATTTAGAAATTTGTATTTTATGGCTGTGGCAGGAATAGGGCCTACGACCCCGGGATCACAATGTACTTAACCTACCTAGCTTCCATATTCTAACTATAATCTATTAGTTGATTATTCTCCGATGATTACAATCATAACGCTAGAAATATTTGACTGATCTAGAGTTCTTGTCACAAACTCGTGCATCTTTATATTTGCGAGGCAAGTTGAAGAGTTTTCACAATATCCGAATTGGTCAGGCCTGTACATGTTCATCAGATAGGGTAACGCAGGTTTTACAACTAGGCGCTCTAGGAGTTTCGACGCCACACGAAGCAGAGAAATCGGTCGCACATCATTCAATGTAGGCCCTTTACGGGGAAAATCTTGGCACATTTCCATTGGTCGGGAACTTTAACTTCAGTGAATGATGAAGTGAACAGATGAGTAAGTGGGCTTGGAAAAATGTGACTAGCAACTTCCAAGAGTTGTGAAGGAATGTTGTCACTACCGCATGATTCCTTGCAATTGATATTATCCAAAAGTCAAAACGATTATTTCCAATTTGGAACACGTGATACAATGAACAGTTGAATTTTGCAACACTTGATGATTGTGATGGATTGTGTGTGTGTGTGTTAATTTTTGTGACTTAAATTGACCTTTACTTTTGTTTGTCTGTTCTGTCTGAAGCTACGTGTGTTTCTCTTTAAATCTAAATTGGTTACTGTTGTCCACGTAAGGAATGTGAATAAAATCAGCTGTTCGACAATCCAAGTCGATTTTAACGTTTCAACTCCGAACGATAGAGTATCCGACGGGAAGCTAAAAGCCTCTTACCTCTTGACCGGGCCTTAAGTCATTATTACCGCTACTTACTCCTCACATTTTGTTGGTGCCGCGACCCGGGAAAGTAACTATGGACTCACTCCGCAGGGCTAAAGCATCCCGCCGTGCATATGTTTTGCATTTAAATCGGATTCTATCTGAAGAAGAACACCTATGCAATTCCTCTCAGACTGATATAGCTGCAGTAACCGCTCATCGACAAAACTTTCCTCTTCGAAAACAAAAATTGAAGAAGTAGGTGCTACGATTTTGAACCTCGTAGAAGACGAAGACCAAGTTGAGTGTAAAATCGCAGAACAGGAGAGATTGTCCGACATTGTTATCGACGCCTTGACTAGAATAAACTCCCTTCGACTTGAAAATGCATCGAGTAATATTTCTACCGCTTCATCGAACTCTGGGTTAGAAGGCCTGCTTAGGATAAGTCTCTCGACCTTTAGTGGCGACTATCTGGCATGGCGACATTTCCATGATCAATTTAACGCCACTGTGCATAACAGAAATATTCCAGGCGTGCAAAAGTTTATGTATCTAATGTCTGCGCTCCGTGGAAAGGCTTGCGATGCAATTCGTGGCATTCCATGTACCTCAGAGAACTATCCATTAGCGTTGAAGATACTCAAAAGATCGATTCGATGATCCCTCTCCGTTAATCAGCTTGTATACAGACCGCCCTGTGAATCTAAATTTGGTTAAAGATAATGACATTTCTTCCTTCCGAAATATGACAACGAACTTCGAATCACACTTGTGAGAAATTACTCAATTAATTGGTGAAGTGCTGACCACCTCTACAACTGCTGCTACCTCCATTCCTGTGCATAGACTTCTCCTTGCTCCTCTTCTGACCGGTAAATTGCGTTCTTCGAGTCAGCTTGAATGGGCCCGACGCTCCAGATCTCCCAGAGAGAAGTTCGACTTGGACAAGCTTCTTGACTTCGCGAAATCGGACCCTATCTACGATCGACTGGGCATCCGCTATCAAGGCTCCCAAGAAAGCATATCCGCGCACAAATCCCGGACCTACCACAGCTGTGAGCTCATTGAAAGTGAATTCTCTCCAGGCATGCCGACTTCGTGATTCTAGTGAGTCTCATTCTCCATTCAAGTGCCAGACTTTCTTTCATCTCGACACGCATCAACGCATTGAACTCATTCGCCAGCGCTTACCTGTGCTTCAACTGCTTGGGAAATCATCTGAAGAAAGATTGCCGATCTTCCACTCGTTATCGATAGTGCGATCAACAGCACCACACCTTGCTCCATCGAGATCCTGTTCGTCACACCGCGAACCGTGCTTCCTTCCTCGAGTAGCTACGTTTCTACCTCGCCAACCTCAATCAACGATGTGCCTCCAGACTGCTCCGCTAGACGTTTTTCAATTCTCCAGACAGCTCGTGTTCATGTACGAGGTTTACAGCGCACCGCTCGCATTCTACTCGATTCTGGTTCCGAAGAAAGTTATGTGACTGACAATCTTGTTCGCGAAGGAAAACCGCCAATGTTAGATCGTGTCTCTCGACAATTCGAAATATTCCTCGGATCTCGCTCTGCTCCTGTTGACTGTGCTACTTATCGCCTACAATTATTCAGCCTGTACGGTGCTACCTGCGTCACTGCTAAGCTAATATCAGTACCGACCATCTGCAGTCCAACTCCCACGCTGCCTCGTGATAAACTCATCGAAATTCAGAAGTGCTTTCCGCAGATCCAGTTCGCCGATTGCACAATCGAAGATTCCGCTATTGACATTCTCCTAGGTATGGATGCCATTCCTCAAATACTTTTATGCAAAGACCGTGTTCTAGCCCATGAACGCTTGACTCTCACACCGTCAATTTTTGGCCACATTATTGGTGGTACGATTGCATCTACTTGTCCTAACAATTCTTTTTTCTAAATCGTCAAGAGTCTGCGTGCTTCCTCCTACCTTGATGACGTTTCTAAGCTCTGGGAGCTTGAATGTACCGGGATCGAATCTCCTTCATTACCTGCAGCCAAGGCCGTCTCACCTCGATTCAATGTTGACCGCTACGAAGTCCCTCTTTCGTGGAAAGACTCTGCTCGACCGTCTATGACGCTGACTCAAGCTCATCAAAGAAATTCCCATTTCAAGCGCTCGTCTACAGAGAAGAAGTAGTCATACAGTGAAACCCTCGAAGATTACCTCAAGCTTGGAATTCTAGAACCAGCCTCCGAAGATGGTGGAAATTTCATCACGCTGTTTACCAAAACGGAAAACAGAAGATCATTTGCGACGCCTCCGCGAAGCCATGGAAAGGTCCGTCTCTCAACGACTGTCTTCAACCAGGGGCGAATCTCCTATCTGACTTGACAGCTATCCTCCTACGTTTTCGTTGTCATCGAGGCCCCCTAGTGGCAAGTGTTGAGAAGGTTTTCCTGATGATAGGCGTCAGACCCGAGGATCGAATTTACTTAAAGATTGTGTGGTTCGATAAACTTAACCGCAAACGAGTGAGCCAATTCGCGCGCGTCCCTTTTGTTCATTCCTGTGGACCTTAACTCCTACTCGAAGTTCTCCGAATTCATCTGACTACGCCGATTCTTCTGACTTCAATGTGAAGCTTCGCAATGACCTCTACATGGACGATGTTGTCTCTGGAGACGATACTGTGCCTGATGTAACTCAGTTTAAAGAATTTGCCCAATCCAAATTCGCTGAAGCAGGAATGAATCTTCGGAAGTTCCTGTCAACCACCAACGTAATGAAAACGTGGACATGAGAGGCACCTCCTAACTCTCGCAAAGTGCTTGGCCTTTACTGGACTCCTACTGACAGCTTATCCATCTCCTTGAGCCTATCACCTGCGACTACTCGTCGCCAAGTAGCCTCCGCCGTAGCTCAACTATTCGATCCACTTGGCTTAGCGTCGCCGTGGACAATCAGGCTTCGAATATTTTTGCAAAGTCTTTGGAGATCCTGCAATGATTGGGATGGGCCTCACTCCTCCAAGGATCAAGAAGAATGCAACGTCTTCAAGAAGATTCGATTGACAGTGCGATTTGTGTACCCCGCCACGTGCCACTGAACTCAGACTCTGAACTCCACATCTACGCAGATGCCTCTAAGATGGCCTACGCTACCTGCGTTTACCTGAAAACCAATGACAGTGCTTTCCTCCTATATTCGCGAGCTCGAGTTGCTCCTCTGAAGCCTTGCTTGACTCTTCCTCGTCTCGAGCTGATGGCTGCACTCTTGGCTGCTCGAGTGTTGTGTTTTATTAGGGAAAATCAGCCATTATCGTCACTTCGTGCTCAGTTGTACTCCGATTCTATGATAGTCCTCGGATGGATCCGCAAGCCACCTTCAGACGTGTTTGTTCGAAACAGGGTGAAGGAGATCCTGACCATTTCCAGCCCGCACGATTGGAGTCACGTCTCAGGAGAACTCAATCCAGCCGATTTACCCAGCCGTGGAATGAGCGCCATCGATCTTCCTGCCTCCCACACATGGTTCAATGGTCCGTCATACCTTCAAGATTGTCCTCATTTATCTTCAACAATCACCGTTCGAGATGAGTCGTCCCCGACAGCCACTGATTCGATTGAAAATATGTTTCCTATCCAAAGATGTGGCTCCTTGCGCAAAGCAGTTTGAGAAATTGCGTGGGTCAAGTGATTCATTACAAACATCTCAACCGCCCAAAAGCAAACTGGTGATCTTACAGCGAC
This sequence comes from Prostheceraeus crozeri, assembly GCA_907163375.1. NCBI lineage: Eukaryota > Metazoa > Platyhelminthes > Polycladida > Euryleptidae > Prostheceraeus > Prostheceraeus crozeri. The sequence continues at coordinate 545,806 of CAJQUW010016821.1, read as the reverse complement.
AGAAGAAGATAACGGAATGATAATTCTTCTTCTCGATTGTCAAAGGTCGCATGGCTGGCGAGAATACTCTGCTCTCACAGGGGGAGCTGAAGTCCCTAACAATGCTCCTATCTTCGATGGACGACCGGAATTGGACAAAGAGAAAGGAATTATCTTCTTCCAACCCCCGAAATGGTGATCTTCCACTGCCGTGGCTACCTCTACCCTCAACCTTAGCCCGCCTGATTGTTTTTGATGTTCATCACAAACTTTACCACACGGGCGTCAGTTCTACCAACAATGACGTGAATCTCTCCTACTGGACTCGTCGATGCCGACAATTTGTGAAGAAGACTATTTCTTCGTGTACGAGATGCTGGAGAATTCATCTCAATCAAGAAAAGTCCATTGTCCTGGAGGCGATCTTCCAGCGTTCCGAACGCAAGCTGCTAGACCCTTCGAGAAGACTGGGTTGGATTACTTCGGTCCACTAACTCTCCGTCGCAAATACCAAATGTGGGTGCTACTTTTCCTTTGTGCGATTACTAAAGCTGTTCACACCTAAAAGCTGTAAACTCGCTTGATGTCAAAGAAGCCGCCTTGGCCATCCGTCGATTTTTCGGCCGTCGAGGTCAATCGAATCTCTTGACATCATCAGTGACAATGGCCGAGCGTTTGTTGCGCTATCAAAAAATTCTTAATGGTAGCAATCTACGATGGAACCTTCTGCCTCCCCTCTGCACCCTTGTGGGGAGGATTTTTGGGAGAGACTGGTCGGAACAGTAAAACGTGCTTGCATGAAAATATTGAGCAACGTTTCTCTCTCATGCAGCGAACTAGTCACCGTCCTGGAGGAATTAGAGAACAGCATCAATCGCCGATCTCTAACTTCGAACGGAGAGGATGATCTGACTCCCGCCCATTCCCTCTACGGTTCTTCGAACGGAGAGGATGATCTCACTCCCGCCCATTCCCTCTACGGTTCTGCGAACGGAGAGGATGATCTCACTCCCGCCCATTCCCTCTACGGTTCTGCGAACGGAGAGGATGATCTCACTCCCGCCCATTCCCTCTACGGTTCTGCGAACGGAGAGGATGATCTCACTGCCGCCCATTCCCTCTACGGTTCTGCGAACGGAGAGGATGATCTCACTGCCGCCCATTCCCTCTACGGTTCTTCGAACGGAGAGGATGATCTCACTCCCGCCCATTCCCTCTACGGTTCTTCGAACGGAGAGGATGATCTCACTCCCGCCCATTCCCTCTACGGTTCTGCGAACGGAGAGGATCTCACTCCCGCCCATTCCCTCTACGGTTCTTCGAACGGAGAGGATGATCTCACTCCCGCCCATTCCCTCTACGGTTCTGCGAACGGAGAGGATGATCTCACTGCCGCCCATTCCCTCTACGGTTCTGCGAACGGAGAGGATGATCTCACTCCCGCCCATTCCCTCTACGGTTCTGCGAACGGAGAGGATCTCACTCCCGCCCATTCCCTCTACGGTTCTTCGAACGGAGAGGATGATCTCACTGCCGCCCATTCCCTCTACGGTTCTTCGAACGGAGAGGATGATCTCACTGCCGCCCATTTCCTCTACGGTTCTTCGAACGGAGAGGATGATCTCACTGCCGCCCATTCCCTCTACGGTTCTTCGAACGGAGAGGATGATCTCACTGCCGCCCGTTCCCTCTACGGTTCTTCGAACGGAGAGGATGATCTCACTCCCGCCCATTCCCTCTACGGTTCTGCGAACGGAGAGGATGATCTCACTGCCGCCCATTCCCTCTACGGTTCTGCGAACGGAGAGGATGATCTCACTGCCGCCCATTCCCTCTACGGTTCTGCGAACGGAGAGGATGATCTCACTCCCGCCCATTCCCTCTACGGTTCTTCGAACTGAGAGGATGATCTCACTCCCGCCCATTCCCTCTACGGTTCTTCGAACGGAGAGGATGATCTCACTGCCGCCCATTCCCTCTACGGTTCTTCGAACGGAGAGGATGATCTCACTGCCGCCCATTCCCTCTACGGTTCTGCGAACGGAGAGGATGATCTCACTCCCGCCCATTCCCTCTACGGTTCTGCGAACGGAGAGGATGATCTCACTGCCGCCCATTCCCTCTACGGTTCTTCGAACGGAGAGGATGATCTCACTCCCGCCCATTCCCTCTACGGTTCTGCGAACGGAGAGGATGATCTCACTCCCGCCCATTCCCTCTACGGTTCTGCGAACGGAGAGGATGATCTCACTCCCGCCCATTCCCTCTACGGTTCTTCGAACGGAGAGGATGATCTCACTCCCGCCCATTCCCTCTACGGTTCTTCGAACGGAGAGGATGATCTCACTCCCGCCCATTCCCTCTACGGTTCTGCGAACGGAGAGGATGATCTCACTGCCGCCCATTCCCTCTACGGTTCTGCGAACGGAGAGGATGATCTCACTCCCGCCCATTCCCTCTACGGTTCTTCGAACGGAGAGGATGATCTCACTCCCGCCCATTCCCTCTACGGTTCTTCGAACGGAGAGGATGATCTCACTCCCGCCCATTCCCTCTACGGTTCTGCGAACGGAGAGGATGATCTCACTCCCGCCCATTCCCTCTACGGTTCTGCGAACGGAGAGGATGATCTCACTGCCGCCCATTCCCTCTACGGTTCTGCGAACGGAGAGGATGATCTGACTCCCGCCCATTCCCTCTACGGTTCTTCGAACGGAGAGGATGATCTCACTGCCGCCCATTCCCTCTACGGTTCTGCGAACGGAGAGGATGATCTCACTGCCGCCCATTTCCTCTACGGTTCTGCGAACGGAGAGGATGATCTCACTCCCGCCCATTCCCTCTACGGTTCTGCGAACGGAGAGGATGATCTGACTCCCGCCCATTCCCTCTACGGTTCTGCGAACGGAGAGGATGATCTCACTGCCGCCCATTCCCTCTACGGTTCTGCGAACGGAGAGGATGATCTCACTCCCGCCCATTCCCTCTACGGTTCTGCGAACGGAGAGGATGATCTCACTCCCGCCCATTCCCTCTACGGTTCTTCGAACGGAGAGGATGATCTCACTCCCGCCCATTCCCTCTACGGTTCTTCGAACGGAGAGGATGATCTCACTCCCGCCCATTCCCTCTACGGTTCTTCGAACGGAGAGGATGATCTCACTGCCGCCCATTCCCTCTACGGTTCTGCGAACGGAGAGGATGATCTCACTCCCGCCCATTCCCTCTACGGTTCTTCGAACGGAGAGGATGATCTCACTCCCGCCCATTCCCTCTACGGTTCTTCGAACGGAGAGGATGATCTCACTGCCGCCCATTCCCTCTACGGTTCTGCGAACGGAGAGGATGATCTCACTGCCGCCCATTTCCTCTACGGTTCTGCGAACGGAGAGGATGATCTCACTCCCGCCCATTCCCTCTACGGTTCTGCGAACGGAGAGGATGATCTGACTCCCGCCCATTCCCTCTACGGTTCTGCGAACGGAGAGGATGATCTCACTGCCGCCCATTCCCTCTACGGTTCTGCGAACGGAGAGGATGATCTCACTCCCGCCCATTCCCTCTACGGTTCTGCGAACGGAGAGGATGATCTCACTCCCGCCCATTCCCTCTACGGTTCTTCGAACGGAGAGGATGATCTCACTCCCGCCCATTCCCTCTACGGTTCTGCGAACGGAGAGGATGATCTCACTGCCGCCCATTCCCTCTACGGTTCTGCGAACGGAGAGGATGATCTCACTGCCGCCCATTCCCTCTACGGTTCTGCGAACGGAGAGGATGATCTCACTCCCGCCCATTCCCTCTACGGTTCTGCGAACGGAGAGGATGATCTCACTGCCGCCCATTTCCTCTACGGTTCTTCTCCTGCACCACTCTCGCGTTCATGTTTTCCTGCAGTCTCACAAGTCGATTAATCAACCCGTGAGAGACTCGTCAAACAACACGATCATCGCTAGATGATCTCAACCCACCTATGGACCCGATGGCAGAGGGAGTACTTGACTTCGCTGCGATCTTGGCGGCGCCCACATCGCTCTGAACGTTACCGCGGTCTTTACTTAAATGATACAGTCCTCATGGCCCCACCTGATGGTGTTAGAATTCCTCGTCTCAAGTGGCCGCTTGGGCGTGTGACGAGACTGATCAACGGAAGAGATGGACGCGTTCGTGTTTGTGAGATCAAAACTCAGAACTCTACTATCCATCGTCCTCTCAATCGGTTGTATGTGCTAGAGTGAGGTTCTGATTAACCTACGTTAATCAAGGAGGGAGGATGTGGGATTGTGTGTGTTAACTTCTGTGACTTTTGTTTGTCTGTTCTGTCTGAAGATACGTGTGTTTCTCTTTAAATCTATTGTTTTAATCAAAACATGATCAAACTAGCATAGTACAACACATCACTCTTGTTCATTTAAGTAAAGTTTCATTATGTTGAATAAGTTGGCTGATCTTAGATTTGGGTACGGCGGAGAGAAAATGAGTTTGTAGTTGTTGAAAGACCGCTCAATATCAGATGAGTTGATCGGCAACTGCAAAAGAAGAATTGCTTTTGCTGCTAAGTTTGGTACCTGGTTTGCAGCTGCTCGCCAAAATTGAATCGGATGACTTGCACTGGATACATCACTGACAATGTTCATGTAAACTGGCTATTCATTGTCACAGGTATCTGGAAGACGAGGATTCGGCATTTCTCAATGAACATAAAGATTTCCGCCGTTTCTCCGTTTCTCCGCGCTCCGCGGAAAATTCCTGTCATTGATTATAATTTATGCGTCACAGTAAAGCATCAATTTAATCGGAATTGGTACATTTCGGTGCATCTGCGGGAGAACCCCTGCAAACAAAAGAATAGATGCAACAGTGCACCACACACAGCTTTAAGTTTTTACTAATATAATATGAATGATGTTTTGGGATGACATGACTGACGATATACAACAACATTTACGCAGCAATGTCATTGTTAGATTTCTTCAACTGCTTCTTTTATATCGCCGAAAATTATATTGAGAGGATACGCTGGAAGGACAAATGAACAAATTTGAAGATGAATTGACATCAACATGTCAAATCCTTATTTATCAGATTATTTGTCTAGATTTTGCTATCCATGTATACTTAGAAATACCGAGGATTGGTGGACCAAATGCGTTTGAGCACACTGGGACATCGCACTCCGAGTGTGACTGAAATATATAAAGCGCTACAAATCATAAATTTATTATCATGACCAGAGTTAATGAATTATAAAGACTGGTCAGATTCCCCCGGGATTCGTATTAAGGCTGAAGTGGAAACGTGCGTTAAAGTTATTGTAAAGTCAGTTGTTTTATCACTTGCATATGTAATACAAAGAACTTGTATTTGCTATATCACGAATTATGTAAAATCCGTTTGTAAATCCAATTATGTAAAACTCCTGGAAATTTCATCAAAAGGCTCCTGGAAACTCCTAGAAAAACGATAATTGATAACCGCGGAAACCCTGCTTACCTCTTGACATTATTACCGCTTCTTATTCCTCACCATGATGATATGAGTGATAAAATGGTTATGAACAATGAATAAGGTGGCAGATTAGATGTACGACTGCCTGATGCAATAAGAAGACGGATCGAAAGAGGTGGCGATAATTCATGATATGTATCATAAATTTAAAGTCATCATTTATCATGCAAGATAGTCATTGCCTGGAATTGAAAGACATTCATTATCATGCAAGTTAGTCATTGCCTGGAATTGAAAGACATTCATTATCATGCAAGTTAGTCATTGCCTGGAATTGAAAGACATTCATTATCATGCAAGTTAGTCATTGCCTGGAATTGAAAGACATTCATTATCATGCAAGTTAGTCATTGTCTGGAATTGAAAGACATTCATTATCATGCAAGTTAGTCATTGCCTGGAATTGAAAGTCATCATTATCATGCAAGTTAGTCATTGCCTGGAATTGAAAGACATTCATTATCATGCAAGTTAGTCATTGCCTGGAATTCAAAGTCATCATTATCATGCAAGTTAGTCATTGCCTGGAATTGAAAGACATTCATTATCATGCAAGTTAGTCATTGCCTGGAATTGAAAGACATCATTTATCATACAAGTTAGTCATTGCCTGGAATTGAAAGACATCATTTATCATACAAGTTAGTCATTGCCTGGAATTGAAAGACATTCATTATCATGCAAGTTAGTCATTGCCTGGAATTGAAAGACATTCATTATCATGCAAGTTAGTCATTGCCTGGAATTGAAAGACATTCATTATCATGCAAGTTAGTCATTGCCTGGAATTGAAAGACATCATTTATCATACAAGTTAGTCATTGCCTGGAATTGAAAGACATTCATTATCATGCAAGTTAGTCATTGCCTGGAATTGAAAGTCATCATTATCATGCAAGTTAGTCATTGCCAGGAATTGAAAGACATCATTTATCATACAAGTTAGTCATTGCCTGGAATTGAAAGACATTCATTATCATGCAAGTTAGTCATTGCCTGGAATTGAAAGACATTCATTATCATGCAAGTTAGTCATTGCCTGGAATTGAAAGACATTCATTATCATGCAAGTTAGTCATTGCCTGGAATTGAAAGTCATCATTATCATGCAAGTTAGTCATTGCCTGGAATTGAAAGACATTCATTTATCATGCAAGTTAGTCATTGCCTGGAATTGAAAGTCATCATTATCATGCAAGTTAGTCATTGCCTGGAATTGAAAGTCATCATTATCATGCAAGTTAGTCATTGCCTGGAATTGAAAGTCATCATTTATCATGCAAGTTAGTCATTGCCTGGAATTGAAAGACATTCATTATCATGCAAGTTAGTCATTGCCTGGAATTGAAAGACATTCATTATCATGCAAGTTAGTCATTGCATGGAATTGAAAGACATTCATTATCATTTATTATCATGCAATTTAGTCATTGTCTGGAGTTGAAAGTCATAATTATCTTGCAAGTTAGTCATTGCCTGGAATTGAAAGACATTCATTATCATGCAAGTTTGTCATTGCCTGGAATTGAAAGACATCATTTATCATGCAAGTTAGTCATTGCCTGGAATTGAAAGACATTCATTATCATGCAAGTTAGTCATTGCCTGGAATTGAAAGTCATCATTATCATGCAAGTTAGTCATTGCCTGGAATTGAAAGTCATCATTATCATGCAAGTTAGTCATTGCCTGGAATTGAAAGACATTCATTATCATGCAAGTTAGTCATTGCCTGGAATTGAAAGACATCATTTATCATGCAAGTTAGTCATTGCCTGGAATTGAAAGACATTCATTATCATACAAGTTAGTCATTGCCTGGAATTGAAAGACATTCATTATCATGCAAGTTAGTCATTGCCTGGAATTGAAAGACATTCATTATCATGCAAGTTAGTCATTGCCTGGAATTGAAAGACATTCATTATCATGCAAGTTAGTCATTGCCTGGAATTGAAAGTCATCATTATCATGCAAGTTAGTCATTGCCTGGAATTGAAAGACATTCATTTATCATGCAAGTTAGTCATTGTCTGGAATTGAAAGTCATCATTTATCATGCAAGTTAGTCATTGCCTGGAATTGAAAGTCATCATTATCATGCAAGTTCGTCATTGCCTGGAATTGAAAGACATTCATTATCATGCAAGTTAGTCATTGCCCGGAATTGAAAGACATCATTTATTATCATGCAAGTTAGTCATTGCCTGGAATTGAAAGACATTCATTATCATGCAAGTTAGTCATTGCCTGGAATTGAAAGTCATCATTTATCATGCAAGTTAGTCATTGCCTGGAATTGAAAGACATTCATTATCATGTAAGTTAGTCATTGTCTGGAATTGAAAGTCATCATTATCATGCAAGTTAGTCATTGCCTGGAATTGAAAGACATTCATTATCATGCAAGTTAGTCATTGCCTGGAATTGAAAGTCATCATTTATCATGCAAGTTAGTCATTGCCTGGAATTGAAAGACATTCATTATCATCAAAATCACTTTGCGAAGGCACGTTTTAAACTCTTGAAATCCACATTAAGAAATATGTTCTACTAGTTACAGCACTGGTTTTTTCTCTAGATTTAGTTCTCGTTCGGACAACAATCGCAGTTTATTTATAAATTTTACGAATAAGTTTTGGAGAGCCAGTCAATATATAATGCAAGAACACATATACAGTTCGCATGCATTTAATCAGATAGAATTATGAAGTTATCAAGGTAAGAATCCAACAGGGTTTGCACCGTTGATACTTAAAATCCACAGTATCGGGTATATGGCTCAATACAAAGTAATCAGTAGAAACTGAGAAATGAGATGATATGGCAATCCAATACTATCCGATCCTAAGATGACATGCCTTAGATGCAGCCCTCTGCAAATGCTAACTTGACCTATTACTCATATCACTCTTTTTCACCCAAAGGCTCAACTTGCTAGGCTTCTTGTTGCTTACATCACTTTAACATTCGATAACCTTTCACAACAACGTACTGGAATTATTTTCTTGTTGGCTATACTTCCGCTTGAGTAGAATGTAGGAAAATAATTTTTTTGGTGAGTTTCAAAGTATTTCGGTGAATTGTGCGGTGGCCCATAACACCCCACATTCGCCGGTACATAACTCCCCATCACAAATATATTTACAAAATCAACCGACACTAAAATATGTGAGCTTATTTCAGCCAACCGTTTTTTTTTAAAGATGGTTAACCATGCTACATCTGCACAATCAAAATCTCGATTGGTGCTCAAGCATGACTTGCTCAGCAGAAAAAACATACAGTATATACAAAAAGAGCGCTCGAATTTCCGTAAAAAAGTAATTTGGGGTAAACAAATTGAAAAAATTAATTGGTCAGTTAGAAGCACCATATGTTCTTATTTAGAATGTTTTCGTTCACATATATATACTCGAAAATTGATTTTCAGGTTGGAAAGTACGGCTTACAGTGAGGTGACCTATAACTCCCTGTAGCCCTTAACACAAAGAAATGAATCTCCTACAATGAATGATTACAAAATATTTGAAGCACAGAAGTGTAGGACTAATAATTTTGAAAACTTGGCCTTATCAATCGGCCAACTGCTTGAAAAATAATAAAAAAGAAAAATTATGCTCCTGTAATATTTGCAGTGATTTTAAGAAAAAAACAGAAAAAGGGAAAATATCAACGATGTAGTAGGAAAAAATGTTTACTTTTTGTGCTGCTCAAAAAATGAAATTGGGTCTGGCAATGCTGAGAAATTGAGGCAACAACTTCTTGATTGGTTCAAAGATCACAATCACAAGAAAGCTCTTCTATTTGAGGATTTGTTTCGGCTTGCCCGATTGGCGTACGTAGTGGACATTTTTAACTCCTCAACTCTTTGAACACTACGCTACAGGGAGAAGCCATTGACATTTTTAAAGGAACATCGAAAATTACATCATTCAAGCAACTTCCTCGTCGGCTCATTGAGGACACCAGAAATAACAACTTCTCCCGTATGCCAACACTGCAGACCTTTATGTCAACGTGCGAATGGGAAGAAAAAGAGAACTTGAACACAGTGCAACAAAATCTTGAGGTATATTTACCAACTCAACAAGCAAATGAATGGCAGTCCAAACTAAGGATTTTGCATTCTTTCGGCGAGCAACCGCCTCCAGGAATTTTGGGCGAAGAGTTGAAAAATGATTTAGAACAGCAGGCATTTTCGAATTTTAGATGAAAGCCTTCAAAGGACCCTATGATGACCTCGCTGTTCAAGTGACTCATGTTATCGCTGTTCTCAGGATTCATGACCTCTCTGTTCAAGTGACTCATGTTCTCGCTGTTCAAGTGACTCATGTTCTCGCTGTTCAAGTGACTCATGTTCTCGCTGTTCTCAGGACTCATGTTCTCGCTGTTCTCAGGACTCATGTTCTCGCTGTTCTCAGGACTCATGTTCTCGCTGTTCTCAGGACTCATGTTCTCGCTGTTCTCAGGACTCATGTTCTCGCTGTTCTCAGGACTCATGTTCTCGCTGTTCTCAGGACTCATGTTCTCGCTGTTCTCAGGACTCATGTTCTCGCTGTTCTCAGGACTCATGTTCTCGCTGTTCTCAGGATTCATGTTCTCGCTGTTCTCAGGACTCATGTTCTCGCTGTTCTCAGGATTCATATTCTCGCTGTTCTCAGGACTCATGTTCTCGCTGTTCTCAGGACTCATGTTCTCGCTGTTCTCAGGACTCATGTTCTCGCTGTTCTCAGGACTCATGTTCTCGCTGTTCTCAGGACTCATGTTCTCGCTGTTCAAGTGACTCATGTTCTCGCTGTTCTCAGGACTCATGTCATCCTGATCGGGTACCATATTAAGAAAATTATATAGCATGGAGCTGAAGGTAAACACAGTGCTTTATTCAGCCCTCTTTTGTGGGGGGGAGCTTCCCCCCTAAATGTCAGAATCCCCCCTATGATGGAAGACATAATCATATACTAAATGCAGGATGTAGCTGTAAATTTTTAAGATCGCCTTTTAAATCGCCTAAGTGACACTCCGCTGACTGCAGACCGCGGCTTCACTCGTCAGCGGGAGTTATCTATCCATAGACAAAGCAAGATTTATAATTGCCGGTTCCAGCCAGTAAACAAGAACATTTTATCTCATACTTCTTCCTGAGTTTTATAGTACAATGGCTATTTTTCTACATTGTGTAAAAAGTACTAAGGAATTCAGGGAAAGTGTACATACGTACATGTGAATGTAATTAATGATGTAATGTAATGATAATGACGATTAATTGATGTGAATCATAGTGGCGATCAAATAAATAACTTGCAGACAATAAAGCAATCATTAATCTGTAACAAGTGATTAGTTAAAGTTGCAATTTAAAAACATTTCTATCGTCTCGAAATTATAGGCCTAAAGTGGGCATGTTTTTGAAGTATTCATGAACAGATCAGATCAGTGACATGTCATATGTAGAGGCAGATTTATATTGTACAAAAGGAATTTCAATTTCTCATTGCCTGATTGGATACATAAACTTTCAAAAAAAAACCTGAAGAAAAATCCCCCCTGAACCACTAGGAGTGGATGAAACACTGGGTAAACATTATTTTTCATGTTAAAAGTTGATAATGATTTTAAGAGACAATTCACATGTTGTATAATTTTTTGATTAATGTGATAATTATACCTTCTCTGTTGTAACAAACTGCAAAACAATTGTCACTATACTCAATGGTTATCGCGCTGCAGCTAATCGCAGGTCTTTTTACCGTATAATCAAAATATTCTATCGAGAGATGCGCGGCTGAATCTTTGCCTCCCAGTTGTGGTCGTAGAGAAATACTGACCATGAAAATGACAGAATATCTTGTGGCATTCATCAAGATGTGGCGACGTTGATGGAAATGAGCGAAAAAATTCTTGATGACTTTCCATCCCTACCTGCTCAATTTGGCTTGACCACGATCTCTTGTGCCCTCGACGGTTCCCTCACAATCCTTAAGCTTTTGAGATCAGTACCGAATGGCGCTGCAGTCAAGCAACAAATACATTTAGAGCCGATTTCGTGTTGTGGCTTCTGCTCGATGGAATGAGCCGAGATCTAATATATCGAATGTGATGCCAAAAGGCGACTATCTAATCCAATTACTCAAATAAACTTCAGGGATCATTCCGCCGCCCACGCTGCCGGTATAACTTTACAGCAACATCGCTTGAACATTTTACGACGACATGTGGGGGATGCTATGTCCTCAATCACGGCTACTAAATGTCTACAGTGTCAAAACAGATCAATCTCATGTACTCAGCGTTGCTTGGACATGGATGATATCTTTGATTACTTGAAATGAAGTAAATCAGCTGGATTTGTTTTTACATCAAACACTTGCATGATGAGGATATTCTTCAGTTTACCGCATGTGAGTAGACTGTAGAGAACACAGAACAAGGTCTGTGGTAGAGTAGCTGCTTTAAAAATAGATCAGTCAGTGGGAATTACCACAGCACATGATTGGGGAAAGACAACGCAATGATCACGTGACAATTACAGCCGTCGAGACAGACGAATTGCAGGCGTGCCAACTGTTTTGCAGTTTGTGACAACAGAAAGGGAAAAGAACATGAAAGGATATGGGTTATTTACCGACTGCAATGATCGAATATGGAATGATTTTTTGTTGTAGTCTAGGATTGTTTTTCATCACTATTCAGCTGCAATTGTTGATGAATCGATTCTGGTTGTAAAATCATCACAGTGACTCCCATTGCGAATATCCATACATTTTTCGTTCGAATACCGTTGAAATACCCTTAGGTTCTTCATTGTTTGTCAGCATTTCCTCTGATAAATCACATTCACTATAATTCCATCATCCTGAATCCCAACTAAAACTGTAATTCCTAATCACAAGTGTGCTTGAATACCTCATGTCCATGCTGTTGTTTTGTTGTATTCTCTTATTTTGCTTTCTATGCCTCGTGGTTTAATGAGTGACTAACTTGACAAAGAGATATCATTGTTTTCGAACTTTGGGAGCGTATTATTAAACGATAACGGTGCTAATAAAGAAAAATTCTACCACTATTTTAATTTGGTGTGGATGATTTTTAAGTTAGTTTCAAAGGTGCGGATGACCCAGGAAAATGTTGAAAAGCACTTGATTAAGTCCCTTGGGTCGGTTTCAAAAAATTAAGTGCAAAAGGTTATCATATCAGAAAAGCTCCGAGTCCGCAAATACATTGTAGCTTTGATGGGCATCAATTACTGAAGTCTGAACACTGTGAAGTGGTGGTATTCTGATGGACAGAGGTGGGGCCCGCTGCGGGCATTCGCCTACGGACGCGGCCACGGGCATGTACAATAATGCCTTAATCAGCGAATTCATACCCGATCAGTGGATATGCAGATACGGATTCATTCCTGCCTACATGATGTAGGCCTAGCGTAGGCTAAGCTTGTTACATAATTAAATCTAATCACATCGTATTCTTTAGTCACTATTTTTGAAGGCTAGACCTAGGCCTGTTAGTATTCTACATATAGGCCTTATTATCCTGCTGTGAACGATGACATTTCTGGAATTTCGCTCCACAATGAATAGGATCACGCCTAAGTTAAGTCTTTCACGACCCTGAATGCTATGAATTTCTTCTGCTTTCATTCTTCCCTTACTATTGAAGCGTAAATTGAATTTAAAATGAATTATTGCTCTTTGCTGTGTGTTCATTGCTTCAATTATGGAAGTTAGTGTATTTGTGTCGGAGTTGAAAAACTCCACTCCGGGTGCTTCGGGAGTTCGAATACAAACACTAACTATGAAGAGCTACACAGCTGCAGAGATTCTCAAAACTGTCAAAGAAAATGAAGTGATCGTTAAAAACATTAAACCAAGTGATTAGAATAGTCATTTATAGGCATTTGTTGTGCTTCACATGGCAGATGCAATTTCAGCTTGGACAGAAGCTATTTCTACGATTTGAATCGCTGCGCATGGATAAAATATTGTCTGAAATTGATGAAATGAATGTTAAAAGCGCTGAACTAAGTGATTAGATAGTCATTGACAGGTCTATGATGAAAATTTTGTCATTTGGTGTTTTGCTATGCAGATCTAACTTGTCACAGTCGTAATTGTGACGAGATATCTATTCATTGATCATGATTGCGAGTCACAATTGTGATGAGATATCTATTCATTGATCATGATTGCGAGTCATAATTGTGACGAGATATCTATTCATTGATCATGATTGCAAGTCACAATTGTGACGAGATATCTATTCATTGATCATGATTGCGAGTCATAATTGTGACGAGATATCTATTCATTGATCATGATTGCAAGTCACAATTGTGACGAGATATCTATTCATTGATCATGATTGCAAGTCACAATTGTGACGAGATATCTATTCATTGATCATGATTGCAAGTCACAATTGTGACGAGATATCTATTCATTGATCATGATTGCAAGTCACAATTGTGACGAGATATCTATTCATTGATCATGATTGCAAGTCATAATTGTGACGAGATATCTATTCATTGATCATGATTGCAAGTCACAATTGTGACGAGATATCTATTCATTGATCATGATTGCAAGTCACAATTGTGACGAGATGTCTATTCATTGATCATGATTGCAAGTCACAATTGTGACGAGATATCTATTCATTGATCATGATTGCAAGTCACAATTGTGACGAGATATCTATTCATTGATCATGATTGCCAGTCTTAATTGTGAGGTTATATCTATTCATTGATCATGATTGCAAGTCATAATTGTGACGAGATATCTATTCATTGATCATGATTGCAAGTCACAATTGTGACGAGATATCTATTCATTGATCATGATTGCAAGTCACAATTGTGACGAGATATCTATTCATTGATCATGATTGCAAGTCACAATTGTGACGAGATATCTATTCATTGATCATGATTGCAAGTCACAATTGTGACGAGATATCTATTCATTGATCATGATTGCAAGTCACAATTGTGACGAGATATCTATTCATTGATCATGATTGCAAGTCACAATTGTGACGAGATATCTATTCATTGATCATGATTGCAAGTCACAATTGTGACGAGATATCTATTCATTGATCATGATTGCAAGTCACAATTGTGACGAGATATCTATTCATTGATCATGATTGCAAGTCACAATTGTGACGAGATATCTATTCATTGATCATGATTGCAAGTCACAATTGTGACGAGATATCTATTCATTGATCATGATTGCAAGTCACAATTGTGACGAGATATCTATTCATTGATCATGATTGCAAGTCATAATTGTGACGAGATATCTATTCATTGATCATGATTGCAAGTCACAATTGTGACGAGATATCTATTCATTGATCATGATTGCAAGTCACAATTGTGACGAGATATCTATTCATTGATCATGATTGCAAGTCACAATTGTGACGAGATATCTATTCATTGATCATGATTGCAAGTCACAATTGTGACGAGATATCTATTCATTGATCATGATTGCAAGTCACAATTGTGACGAGATATCTATTCATTGATCATGATTGCAAGTCACAATTGTGACGAGATATCTATTCATTGATCATGATTGCAAGTCACAATTGTGACGAGATATCTATTCATTGATCATGATTGCAAGTCACAATTGTGACGAGATATCTATTCATTGATCATGATTGCAAGTCACAATTGTGACGAGATATCTATTCATTGATCATGATTGCAAGTCACAATTGTGACGAGATATCTATTCATTGATCATGATTGCAAGTCACAATTGTGACGAGATATCTATTCATTGATCATGATTGCAAGTCACAATTGTGACGAGATGTCTATTCATTGATCATGATTGCAAGTCACAATTGTGACGAGATATCTATTCATTGATCATGATTGCAAGTCACAATTGTGACGAGATATCTATTCATTGATCATGATTGCAAGTCACAATTGTGACGAGATATCTATTCATTGATCATGATTGCAAGTCACAATTGTGACGAGATATCTATTCATTGATCATGATTGCAAGTCACAATTGTGACGAGATATCTATTCATTGATCATGATTGCAAGTCACAATTGTGACGAGATATCTATTCATTGATCATGATTGCAAGTCACAATTGTGACGAGATATCTATTCATTGATCATGATTGCAAGTCACAATTGTGACGAGATATCTATTCATTGATCATGATTGCAAGTCACAATTGTGACGAGATATCTATTCATTGATCATGATTGCAAGTCACAATTGTGACGAGATATCTATTCATTGATCATGATTGCAAGTCACAATTGTGACGAGATATCTATTCATTGATCATGATTGCAAGTCACAATTGTGACGAGATATCTATTCATTGATCATGATTGCAAGTCACAATTGTGACGAGATATCTATTCATTGATCATGATTGCAAGTCACAATTGTGACGAGATATCTATTCATTGATCATGATTGCAAGTCACAATTGTGACGAGATATCTATTCATTGATCATGATTGCAAGTCACAATTGTGACGAGATATCTATTCATTGATCATGATTGCAAGTCACAATTGTGACGAGATATCTATTCATTGATCATGATTGCAAGTCACAATTGTGACGAGATATCTATTCATTGATCATGATTGCAAGTCACAATTGTGACGAGATATCTATTCATTGATCATGATTGCAAGTCACAATTGTGACGAGATATCTATTCATTGATCATGATTGCAAGTCACAATTGTGACGAGATATCTATTCATTGATCATGATTGCAAGTCACAATTGTGACGAGATATCTATTCATTGATCATGATTGCAAGTCACAATTGTGACGAGATATCTATTCATTGATCATGATTGCAAGTCACAATTGTGACGAGATATCTATTCATTGATCATGATTGCAAGTCACAATTGTGACGAGATATCTATTCATTGATCATGATTGCAAGTCACAATTGTGACGAGATATCTATTCATTGATCATGATTGCAAGTCACAATTGTGACGAGATATCTATTCATTGATCATGATTGCAAGTCACAATTGTGACGAGATATCTATTCATTGATCATGATTGCAAGTCACAATTGTGACGAGATATCTATTCATTGATCATGATTGCAAGTCACAATTGTGACGAGATATCTATTCATTGATCATGATTGCAAGTCACAATTGTGACGAGATATCTATTCATTGATCATGATTGCAAGTCACAATTGTGACGAGATATCTATTCATTGATCATGATTGCAAGTCACAATTGTGACGAGATATCTATTCATTGATCATGATTGCAAGTCACAATTGTGACGAGATATCTATTCATTGATCATGATTGCAAGTCACAATTGTGACGAGATATCTATTCATTGATCATGATTGCAAGTCACAATTGTGACGAGATATCTATTCATTGATCATGATTGCAAGTCACAATTGTGACGAGATATCTATTCATTGATCATGATTGCAAGTCACAATTGTGACGAGATATCTATTCATTGATCATGATTGCAAGTCACAATTGTGACGAGATATCTATTCATTGATCATGATTGCAAGTCACAATTGTGACGAGATATCTATTCATTGATCATGATTGCAAGTCACAATTGTGACGAGATATCTATTCATTGATCATGATTGCAAGTCACAATTGTGACGAGATATCTATTCATTGATCATGATTGCAAGTCACAATTGTGACGAGATATCTATTCATTGATCATGATTGCAAGTCACAATTGTGACGAGATATCTATTCATTGATCATGATTGCAAGTCACAATTGTGACGAGATATCTATTCATTGATCATGATTGCAAGTCACAATTGTGACGAGATATCTATTCATTGATCATGATTGCAAGTCACAATTGTGACGAGATATCTATTCATTGATCATGATTGCAAGTCACAATTGTGACGAGATATCTATTCATTGATCATGATTGCAAGTCACAATTGTGACGAGATATCTATTCATTGATCATGATTGCAAGTCACAATTGTGACGAGATATCTATTCATTGATCATGATTGCAAGTCACAATTGTGACGAGATATCTATTCATTGATCATGATTGCAAGTCACAATTGTGACGAGATATCTATTCATTGATCATGATTGCAAGTCACAATTGTGACGAGATATCTATTCATTGATCATGATTGCAAGTCACAATTGTGACGAGATATCTATTCATTGATCATGATTGCAAGTCACAATTGTGACGAGATATCTATTCATTGATCATGATTGCAAGTCACAATTGTGACGAGATATCTATTCATTGATCATGATTGCAAGTCACAATTGTGACGAGATATCTATTCATTGATCATGATTGCAAGTCACAATTGTGACGAGATATCTATTCATTGATCATGATTGCAAGTCACAATTGTGACGAGATATCTATTCATTGATCATGATTGCAAGTCACAATTGTGACGAGATATCTATTCATTGATCATGATTGCAAGTCACAATTGTGACGAGATATCTATTCATTGATCATGATTGCAAGTCACAATTGTGACGAGATATCTATTCATTGATCATGATTGCAAGTCACAATTGTGACGAGATATCTATTCATTGATCATGATTGCAAGTCACAATTGTGACGAGATATCTATTCATTGATCATGATTGCAAGTCACAATTGTGACGAGATATCTATTCATTGATCATGATTGCAAGTCACAATTGTGACGAGATATCTATTCATTGATCATGATTGCAAGTCACAATTGTGACGAGATATCTATTCATTGATCATGATTGCAAGTCACAATTGTGACGAGATATCTATTCATTGATCATGATTGCAAGTCACAATTGTGACGAGATATCTATTCATTGATCATGATTGCAAGTCACAATTGTGACGAGATATCTATTCATTGATCATGATTGCAAGTCACAATTGTGACGAGATATCTATTCATTGATCATGATTGCAAGTCACAATTGTGACGAGATATCTATTCATTGATCATGATTGCAAGTCACAATTGTGACGAGATATCTATTCATTGATCATGATTGCAAGTCACAATTGTGACGAGATATCTATTCATTGATCATGATTGCAAGTCACAATTGTGACGAGATATCTATTCATTGATCATGATTGCAAGTCACAATTGTGACGAGATATCTATTCATTGATCATGATTGCAAGTCACAATTGTGACGAGATATCTATTCATTGATCATGATTGCAAGTCACAATTGTGACGAGATATCTATTCATTGATCATGATTGCAAGTCACAATTGTGACGAGATATCTATTCATTGATCATGATTGCAAGTCACAATTGTGACGAGATATCTATTCATTGATCATGATTGCAAGTCACAATTGTGACGAGATATCTATTCATTGATCATGATTGCAAGTCACAATTGTGACGAGATATCTATTCATTGATCATGATTGCAAGTCACAATTGTGACGAGATATCTATTCATTGATCATGATTGCAAGTCACAATTGTGACGAGATATCTATTCATTGATCATGATTGCAAGTCACAATTGTGACGAGATATCTATTCATTGATCATGATTGCAAGTCACAATTGTGACGAGATATCTATTCATTGATCATGATTGCAAGTCACAATTGTGACGAGATATCTATTCATTGATCATGATTGCAAGTCACAATTGTGACGAGATATCTATTCATTGATCATGATTGCAAGTCACAATTGTGACGAGATATCTATTCATTGATCATGATTGCAAGTCACAATTGTGACGAGATATCTATTCATTGATCATGATTGCAAGTCACAATTGTGACGAGATATCTATTCATTGATCATGATTGCAAGTCACAATTGTGACGAGATATCTATTCATTGATCATGATTGCAAGTCACAATTGTGACGAGATATCTATTCATTGATCATGATTGCAAGTCACAATTGTGACGAGATATCTATTCATTGATCATGATTGCAAGTCACAATTGTGACGAGATATCTATTCATTGATCATGATTGCAAGTCACAATTGTGACGAGATATCTATTCATTGATCATGATTGCAAGTCACAATTGTGACGAGATATCTATTCATTGATCATGATTGCAAGTCACAATTGTGACGAGATATCTATTCATTGATCATGATTGCAAGTCACAATTGTGACGAGATATCTATTCATTGATCATGATTGCAAGTCACAATTGTGACGAGATATCTATTCATTGATCATGATTGCAAGTCACAATTGTGACGAGATATCTATTCATTGATCATGATTGCAAGTCACAATTGTGACGAGATATCTATTCATTGATCATGATTGCAAGTCACAATTGTGACGAGATATCTATTCATTGATCATGATTGCAAGTCACAATTGTGACGAGATATCTATTCATTGATCATGATTGCAAGTCACAATTGTGACGAGATATCTATTCATTGATCATGATTGCAAGTCACAATTGTGACGAGATATCTATTCATTGATCATGATTGCAAGTCACAATTGTGACGAGATATCTATTCATTGATCATGATTGCAAGTCACAATTGTGACGAGATATCTATTCATTGATCATGATTGCAAGTCACAATTGTGACGAGATATCTATTCATTGATCATGATTGCAAGTCACAATTGTGACGAGATATCTATTCATTGATCATGATTGCAAGTCACAATTGTGACGAGATATCTATTCATTGATCATGATTGCAAGTCACAATTGTGACGAGATATCTATTCATTGATCATGATTGCAAGTCACAATTGTGACGAGATATCTATTCATTGATCATGATTGCAAGTCACAATTGTGACGAGATATCTATTCATTGATCATGATTGCAAGTCACAATTGTGACGAGATATCTATTCATTGATCATGATTGCAAGTCACAATTGTGACGAGATATCTATTCATTGATCATGATTGCAAGTCACAATTGTGACGAGATATCTATTCATTGATCATGATTGCAAGTCACAATTGTGACGAGATATCTATTCATTGATCATGATTGCAAGTCACAATTGTGACGAGATATCTATTCATTGATCATGATTGCAAGTCACAATTGTGACGAGATATCTATTCATTGATCATGATTGCAAGTCACAATTGTGACGAGATATCTATTCATTGATCATGATTGCAAGTCACAATTGTGACGAGATATCTATTCATTGATCATGATTGCAAGTCACAATTGTGACGAGATATCTATTCATTGATCATGATTGCAAGTCACAATTGTGACGAGATATCTATTCATTGATCATGATTGCAAGTCACAATTGTGACGAGATATCTATTCATTGATCATGATTGCAAGTCACAATTGTGACGAGATATCTATTCATTGATCATGATTGCAAGTCACAATTGTGACGAGATATCTATTCATTGATCATGATTGCAAGTCACAATTGTGACGAGATATCTATTCATTGATCATGATTGCAAGTCACAATTGTGACGAGATATCTATTCATTGATCATGATTGCAAGTCACAATTGTGACGAGATATCTATTCATTGATCATGATTGCAAGTCACAATTGTGACGAGATATCTATTCATTGATCATGATTGCAAGTCACAATTGTGACGAGATATCTATTCATTGATCATGATTGCAAGTCACAATTGTGACGAGATATCTATTCATTGATCATGATTGCAAGTCACAATTGTGACGAGATATCTATTCATTGATCATGATTGCAAGTCACAATTGTGACGAGATATCTATTCATTGATCATGATTGCAAGTCACAATTGTGACGAGATATCTATTCATTGATCATGATTGCAAGTCACAATTGTGACGAGATATCTATTCATTGATCATGATTGCAAGTCACAATTGTGACGAGATATCTATTCATTGATCATGATTGCAAGTCACAATTGTGACGAGATATCTATTCATTGATCATGATTGCAAGTCACAATTGTGACGAGATATCTATTCATTGATCATGATTGCAAGTCACAATTGTGACGAGATATCTATTCATTGATCATGATTGCAAGTCACAATTGTGACGAGATATCTATTCATTGATCATGATTGCAAGTCACAATTGTGACGAGATATCTATTCATTGATCATGATTGCAAGTCACAATTGTGACGAGATATCTATTCATTGATCATGATTGCAAGTCACAATTGTGACGAGATATCTATTCATTGATCATGATTGCAAGTCACAATTGTGACGAGATATCTATTCATTGATCATGATTGCAAGTCACAATTGTGACGAGATATCTATTCATTGATCATGATTGCAAGTCACAATTGTGACGAGATATCTATTCATTGATCATGATTGCAAGTCACAATTGTGACGAGATATCTATTCATTGATCATGATTGCAAGTCACAATTGTGACGAGATATCTATTCATTGATCATGATTGCAAGTCACAATTGTGACGAGATATCTATTCATTGATCATGATTGCAAGTCACAATTGTGACGAGATATCTATTCATTGATCATGATTGCAAGTCACAATTGTGACGAGATATCTATTCATTGATCATGATTGCAAGTCACAATTGTGACGAGATATCTATTCATTGATCATGATTGCAAGTCACAATTGTGACGAGATATCTATTCATTGATCATGATTGCAAGTCACAATTGTGACGAGATATCTATTCATTGATCATGATTGCAAGTCACAATTGTGACGAGATATCTATTCATTGATCATGATTGCAAGTCACAATTGTGACGAGATATCTATTCATTGATCATGATTGCAAGTCACAATTGTGACGAGATATCTATTCATTGATCATGATTGCAAGTCACAATTGTGACGAGATATCTATTCATTGATCATGATTGCAAGTCACAATTGTGACGAGATATCTATTCATTGATCATGATTGCAAGTCACAATTGTGACGAGATATCTATTCATTGATCATGATTGCAAGTCACAATTGTGACGAGATATCTATTCATTGATCATGATTGCAAGTCACAATTGTGACGAGATATCTATTCATTGATCATGATTGCAAGTCACAATTGTGACGAGATATCTATTCATTGATCATGATTGCAAGTCACAATTGTGACGAGATATCTATTCATTGATCATGATTGCAAGTCACAATTGTGACGAGATATCTATTCATTGATCATGATTGCAAGTCACAATTGTGACGAGATATCTATTCATTGATCATGATTGCAAGTCACAATTGTGACGAGATATCTATTCATTGATCATGATTGCAAGTCACAATTGTGACGAGATATCTATTCATTGATCATGATTGCAAGTCACAATTGTGACGAGATATCTATTCATTGATCATGATTGCAAGTCACAATTGTGACGAGATATCTATTCATTGATCATGATTGCAAGTCACAATTGTGACGAGATATCTATTCATTGATCATGATTGCAAGTCACAATTGTGACGAGATATCTATTCATTGATCATGATTGCAAGTCACAATTGTGACGAGATATCTATTCATTGATCATGATTGCAAGTCACAATTGTGACGAGATATCTATTCATTGATCATGATTGCAAGTCACAATTGTGACGAGATATCTATTCATTGATCATGATTGCAAGTCACAATTGTGACGAGATATCTATTCATTGATCATGATTGCAAGTCACAATTGTGACGAGATATCTATTCATTGATCATGATTGCAAGTCACAATTGTGACGAGATATCTATTCATTGATCATGATTGCAAGTCACAATTGTGACGAGATATCTATTCATTGATCATGATTGCAAGTCACAATTGTGACGAGATATCTATTCATTGATCATGATTGCAAGTCACAATTGTGACGAGATATCTATTCATTGATCATGATTGCAAGTCACAATTGTGACGAGATATCTATTCATTGATCATGATTGCAAGTCACAATTGTGACGAGATATCTATTCATTGATCATGATTGCAAGTCACAATTGTGACGAGATATCTATTCATTGATCATGATTGCAAGTCACAATTGTGACGAGATATCTATTCATTGATCATGATTGCAAGTCACAATTGTGACGAGATATCTATTCATTGATCATGATTGCAAGTCACAATTGTGACGAGATATCTATTCATTGATCATGATTGCAAGTCACAATTGTGACGAGATATCTATTCATTGATCATGATTGCAAGTCACAATTGTGACGAGATATCTATTCATTGATCATGATTGCAAGTCACAATTGTGACGAGATATCTATTCATTGATCATGATTGCAAGTCACAATTGTGACGAGATATCTATTCATTGATCATGATTGCAAGTCACAATTGTGACGAGATATCTATTCATTGATCATGATTGCAAGTCACAAATGTGACGAGATATCTATTCATTGATCATGATTGCAAGTCACAATTGTGACGAGATATCTATTCATTGATCATGATTGCAAGTCACAATTGTGACGAGATATCTATTCATTGATCATGATTGCAAGTCACAATTGTGACGAGATATCTATTCATTGATCATGATTGCAAGTCACAATTGTGACGAGATATCTATTCATTGATCATGATTGCAAGTCACAATTGTGACGAGATATCTATTCATTGATCATGATTGCAAGTCACAATTGTGACGAGATATCTATTCATTGATCATGATTGCAAGTCACAATTGTGACGAGATATCTATTCATTGATCATGATTGCAAGTCACAATTGTGACGAGATATCTATTCATTGATCATGATTGCAAGTCACAATTGTGACGAGATATCTATTCATTGATCATGATTGCAAGTCACAATTGTGACGAGATATCTATTCATTGATCATGATTGCAAGTCACAATTGTGACGAGATATCTATTCATTGATCATGATTGCAAGTCACAATTGTGACGAGATATCTATTCATTGATCATGATTGCAAGTCACAATTGTGACGAGATATCTATTCATTGAGCATGATTGCAAGTCACAATTGTGACGAGATATCTATTCATTGATCATGATTGCAAGTCACAATTGTGACGAGATATCTATTCATTGATCATGATTGCAAGTCACAATTGTGACGAGATATCTATTCATTGATCATGATTGCAAGTCACAATTGTGACGAGATATCTATTCATTGATCATGATTGCAAGTCACAATTGTGACGAGATATCTATTCATTGATCATGATTGCAAGTCACAATTGTGACGAGATATCTATTCATTGATCATGATTGCCAGTCACAATTGTGACGAGATATCTATTCATTGATCATGATTGCAAGTCACAATTGTGACGAGATATCTATTCATTGATCATGATTGCAAGTCACAATTGTGACGAGATATCTATTTATTGATCATGATTGCAAGTCACAATTGTGACGAGATATCTATTCATTGATCATGATTGCAAGTCACAATTGTGACGAGATATCTATTCATTGATCATGATTGCAAGTCACAATTGTGATGAGATATCTATTCATTGATCATGATTGCCAGTCTTAATTGTGAGGTTATATCTATTCATTGATCATGATTGCAAGTCATAATTGTGACGAGATATCTATTCATTGATCATGATTGCTGTCACAACTGATGTGAGGTGAGGGGTTGATCCTGCCAATTGACACAGTTGCATGTAAGCATCTCGTTTCTCAGTTTGTGGAGCACAGGTCTAGTTAACGTCGGGTCGTAGGTTGGAATCCTGCCAGCCGCATGTCTTTTGCATGGCAATTTGATCTATCGCTTATTTCATTTCATTCTATTGTTACTAAACCGAAACTTTTTCTTCTACTATTTGCAACTTTGAGCATGGATAAAACGTCTGAAATTATAAACTCGAATGTTGGAAACGTTGAACGAAATGATTAATGCAATCTTTTTTGATGAAAATGCACATGATTAAAATTTTGCATTTTTAGCGTGGCTTGACATAAATTTGGAACTCGTTTGGACAGAAGATATTTTCATTATTTGAAGCTTCTTGTATTGATATCATATTTCTGAACATTACAAAACTAAAGTCAAAATATGTAAATTATGTGATTACAAAGTCCATCATTGTTTAGAATGATGAAAAACTTTCTTAAATGTTTGGCTTGATAGAACAAGCTCTCTCATGAGGTAGAAAAATTTTTCATAAAGATTTACTATGCTTTTTCATATCATTTTCTATTTTGTATTTATCATTTATACAGAGGAATATAATTATAATATCAATATAATTTCATATGGATGCTGAAACCAGAAATTTTGTCAGGAATCGATGAAATTTCACAGCATAGGAGGGATCCATGCTCTTAACATCTATGCAAAAGAAAATTTTCATTTATATCAATTAACCCTCTGAAAATCTCCAAAAACCACGAAAATGTCCTCTGACCGAGACCCTCAAAAATCTCGGTCAGAGGACAACGTTGAAATTGAAGATCTCGGTCAGAGTACAAGGGTCTCGGTCTAAAGACGTGATAATGTATGCAATTACATTTAGATCACTTCGTTTTACGCGTTCAAGTATTCGTTTTAAGTTCCCAGTTTCATGAACCCAAATGCACAAACCGAAGAGTTTCCTGTTGGACATCTATCTGACTGAGATCAATTTGTCCTCTGACCGAGATGTAGAAGAAAATAGCTTTTCAAAAGTGCTAGATTTCTATGGAAAGTTTTTATTTGGTGTGGTCACCGCTAAGATTTTCATGTTCAGCGTAAAAAAAATGAGTGTATATGCAAATTTTCGCGGAAATCTAAGACCAAAAGTTGAAAAGACAGAAATGTTGTGGAATAAATTGGATTTACCCATGATTTTATGATTCACTAAACTCATGTTTCAGTTCTTGAATCTGAACAGTTGATGTGGACCCGTTTACATCTTTCAAGGTTAATTGAAGTCTTTGATTATGAGTTTTGCTCTGCCAGTGGCAGGTTGCCTGTGATATGATCCCGCTTAAGAAAATGCTCTTGAAGTTGAGCAGGAAAGGTATACAGCCCATTGCTAATTTAACAAACATTAAATCTCCAAGGCTGTCATGACACGGAGAATCTGTAAAATACCATCATTCCTCCTGCAGGACAATCATGATCACTCAATTCCGTGGCAATTTTCTCAAAACTGCAAAAATTTGCATATCTCACATTTGGTAACAAGTCACAGAGTAAGTATATTAGGTAGAGTGGCAACTCAAGGAGGATGCATGTCGGACGTTGTCCAAATGTGAGATATGCAAATGTTTGAGGTTTTGAAGAAATTACCACGGAAATGACAGGTCCTGATAGTAATGCAGAAGGAATGATAGCATTTTACAGATCCTCCGTGTCATGACAGCCTTGCAATTACTTAATCGCACTGATGACATTGCATTTGAATTGCTTGTTCACAACTGTTCTATGTGTGTGTTCTACTATTCATGACGGAAATTTTCTGCTAAGTACGTTCTTGATTTCATTTAATCGCCATATGCAGTCCTTTTATCTATGTGAAACTTATTGTTGATTGCGCTTTATTGATGTCAGCATCAGAAAACTACTGATCCAAACTGTTATTAGGGTAACTGTGTGATCGGAAAAAAGTTGTATGCGGGTAATTTAGTTATCAACAAACTTGATCTTGATAAAACAGTTCGTGTGATTAAGGTAGATTTGCGGAAGGTCTAATCCCCATCCAGCAAGGAGTCGACTGCCGGACCAGCACCACCCATTTATTAGGGCATAGGACAAAGGTTGAGAAAATCGACATTCCACGACGATAAAAATGCACATACAATTTCCATTCTAACACTTTCTATGGCATTGTCAATTTCTATGTATAATTGTGTTTAGAAGTCTAAGATCCTGCAGTGTCGATATCACTATTACTGCCATATATTTCTATTCCACTGCTAATGCTGACACTTGTATTTCACTTTGAATTTCAAATTCTTCTATTTCTCAGACAACTTCATTCGATATCATTCCGTCTGCCTGCAATGTGTTTTGTGAATAATTTTTTTACGAAGTTGTCATTTGGATAAAAGAGGAGGAAATTGTATCAACAAATGAGAAAGTTATTTAAATGAGAAAATGGATTGGAAACTTCTCAAATCGACGGCCATTTATTTGTAAGATGAAAATGAACAGAAATCAAAATTTATTTCATTTGAATTAAAAAAGAAAAATTTGCAGGAAAATTTATTAGAAAAGAAAAAAGTTTCAAATTTCATCGATGAAGAGGTGAAGAGTCTTTTCGGCAAGAATAACAAAGACTTCATCATCGTCATTCAGGAGTTTTCGTGTCTTCTCCTTCACTTGATTGACTTTGAATTCATTTCCTTCGGCATCTGTGTATAGTCCCACCAATCCTCCCGTCCTGAACAAACGTCTTCCATCTCCTGAAACGGCGATCTCCTGCGATATTCGCGTCCTCTGCGGTCTTCGTCCAAATTTCTTTGCGACAACATTTCGAAGATCTCCAACATTTGTCGGAGTTGGGAGTTGGAAGATGCAGAGATGATAACGGTTCTTCCACAACAAATTGAACGTCGCTGCAAAGAAGAGAAAATATTTTGAAAGAATTTGTTTCGAAAGTTCTTCTCTTCTGTTAATTGAATCATTTTTCACATTTTATAATTGGAAAATTAACAGAACTACTGATCGTCCTGCAGAAGTATTTTCTATTCATTTGTTCTTTTATTTCAACAACTTTCTTCTTCTCAAATGAAAAATAAAAGTTTTTCTATTTCATGAAAATGTTTTCTTCTTTATTCAAATTCCAAAATTAAATTAAACAAATTCAAATAGTCGACTGTTGTTGAATATTCATGAAAATTCCAAAAATCAAAGAATAAACAAGAGAAGTCGACGTAAAACTAATTTCCAAAGTTGTTGAATAATTTTCAATCATTTTATTGCAGAAACAAAATATAAATTCATCAAAATAAAATTCTAATAACGAAGAATCAGCGGAAAATAATAATCATTAAAAACTAAAGATAAAATAGAAGAACGATTGAAACAATTTTAGAAAGAATTAAGGAAATTACAAAATTTAAATTAAATTCTAAAATTTCTTGAAGACAAAATGCTTCACAAACTAAGAAAATATCGCATATATTCAATAACAAAAACGAACTGTTTTATCAAGATCAAGTTTGTTGATAACTAAATTTCCCGCATACAACTTTTTTCCGATCACGCAGTTACCCTAATAACAGTTTGGATCAGTAGTTTTCTGATGCTGACGTCAATAAAGCGCAATCAACAGTAAGTTTCACATAGATAAAAGGACTGCATATGGCGATTAAATGAAATCAAGAACGTACTTAGCAGAAAATTTCCGTCATGAATAGTGAAACACGCTATTATTTATTTAGACACATAGAACATTTGTGAACAAGCAATTCAAATGCAATGTCATCAGTGCGATTAAGTAATTGCAAGGCTGTCATGACACGGAGGATCTGTAAAATGCTATCATTCCTTCTGCATTACTATCAGGACCTGTCATTTCGGTGGTAATTTCTTCAAAAATTTGCATATCTCACATTTGGACAACGTCCAACATGCATCCTCCTCGAGTTCATTTAATAAAACCGAAAGTGTATACACATTGGGCATTCAATAAATGCGGACTTGCCACTCTACCTAATATACTTACTCTGTGACTTGTTACCAAATGTGAGATATGCAAATTTTTGCAGTTTTGAAGAAATTGCCACGGAATTGAGTGATCATGATTGTAATGCAGGAGGAATGATGGTATTTTACAGATTCTCCGTGTCATGACAGCCTTGGAGATTTAATGTTTGTTAAATTAGCAATGGGTTGTATATACTTTCATACTCAACTTCAAGAGCATTTTCTTAAGCGGGATCATATCACAGGCAACCTGCCACTGGCAGAGCAAAACACATAATCAAAGACTTCAATTAACCTTGAAAGAGATGTAAACGGGTCCACATCACTGTTCAGATTCAAGAAAAGAAACATGAGTTTAGTGAATCATAAAATCATGCTGCTGAAAATTGAATTGAAAACTTAAATTTCAGCCAAGAAAGCACGAATAAGATCTCGACTTTTTCATGAAGACTTCCATTATAATGCGGATCATGAAATTCCCCTGCAAATCAGCTTTCCGCTTTGTAATATGGATCCAATATTGTTCAAACATGTCGATTTTTGAGAGATCGACTTTTCTCTGAAACCCCAGAGACGCATAAGACGGCGACTTAGCTTCCTGCTTACATGGCGTTTATTACTGAATCTGCAACGGTACTTATGTTGTATTATGTACAGTCCTCAACTTAAGCTATATACCGTAAGAATCACTAAGTTTCAGTTCTCTGGCTATAGATGATGATTGATGGTAGAGAATCATGTTATCCAGCGCTATCTACCGTATCCATTACATGTCAACAATCAAGAAATGCGTTTCAATGTCACTAATGCTTGCATGTTATGTACTGTACATCATGCTCTTGCGGCTAAATGAATTCGAATCTATTTCAGCGGCTCAATGAAGAGCTCATGAGTTTTAATGTTGCACCAATTTCGCTTGGACTTCTGCTGAAGATAGCTTAGCGCGCGAATATTTAATGGTGAATGTAGAACATGTATATGTAGATTTCGACATTAAAAGAATGAATGCAATCATAGATATAGATTCAAATATTCAAATCCAATTATATTTTAACGAGACATGTAAGCGTTTGATAGTGAACTACATGTATATAAATCATCCTGAGACTTCGTCTCGTTTGTAGCAAGCAATCCGCCAATACAACGGCCAACACATATGATGACGGGTAAACTTCTACTATTATTTGAAAAACATCAACAGCGTATACTGTAGGGTATACACACGTTTTCAGCTATTTGAAGGCATTTGTTGTAGTATGGAAGCATATTTTAGAAGTTATTACTAATATGGCTCTTTTTAATTGAATCATGTACAGAAAATGTAGGTAATTATCGGCATCTAGGACCATAAAAAATTACAACAAGCTTTAATGACAATTGATGACACCAATGCTGTCAATTTCATTTAATGTTTCATTCGCTTCCTTAGCGTCTGCCGGGGCGGTCGTGTCTCGTGCGTGGCGTTCATCGGCGGCAAAGGCGAACCCTTTAGTCTCAGTTCTTTCGGCTGTCAGTGTGCTATCGACATACCAAACTCAACCCTTCCAGTTATTGGTGCTGAGTGTATTATTCACCTTCGCATACTGTTTGTCCGTGATTCGGGATTTTTCATCGTTTTTGTGGATTAACTCCGATTCATGGCGAAATCTCTATTGTGCTTCATCATATTTGCGCTCCTGCAGTATAAATCAGCATGATTCATCCCCTTGTCAGTCCTCTAGCCAAATACCACACTTTTCCCTATCATCGCAGCGCCTGCGCCACTCTCGCGAAGACCTGCTAAAACTGCGTTCTCTCAATTTCTCCTTACCAAGGCGTATTAGACGCAAGCTGTGGTTGCTGAAGATCCGACGACTCCCACCGCTGACTGCTGATGACGTCACAACTCAAGAAGGGGAAGACTCGCCACATGGCGATCGACAGAATGGGGCCTCTCCGCGCACTCAATCTTCGTATTCAACTATCCTTGAACGACCTATCCCAGTCATCATTTCTCACCGCCGATCTGCAATCTCTTCCTTCGCTTCCCACCAACCACGTTATCGTACATTACGCAATGTGCCTATTACCAACTTCAAAAAATCCTCATTTTCACGTCCACCTCCCAATGTATTAATAACTAATATTCGATCTACTGTCAACAAAGTCGATGAAATATCTATCAAACTTTCCGAATTTACGCCAGATATCGCTGTCTTGTGTGAATCTTGGCTCGATAACTCGATTCCTGACATTGCAGTTGCTTGCAGAGATTATCGTATCATCCGAAAAGACCGCAATCCAGCTGGAGGTGGTATACTGTGTTATGTGCGAGAATTTCTCAATTCGACAGTGCTGTCCTCTTTCGATGTACCTTCACTGGGATCTTGCAATTCAGAGATTCTTCCATTTGTGCTGCCTAATTTATCATTCATAGCGATATATCATCCATTTTGGAATAACCCGTCTGAGCACGAAGCTGCCATATCTTGCATCGTTGACATAATTGACTTCATATTTTCATCTATTCTTGACTCCTCTGACGTAAGAATCGTGATCGCTGGGATAGTAATGATCTGCGCCACTACACTGATGAAATCAGTCAAGTCACTAGCACCAAGGCGCTTGTGGATTTCAAAACAAGAGGCGATAACACCCTTGACCAAATTTTTGGAAATATTGCGAGTGAGAACCCTCCTCAATGCTATGGTCCAATGGGCAATTCAGATCATGTGGTTGTTGTTTGGTCCAATTCCCAATTGACACCGGTTATCTCAAAGAAGAGTATTCGAAAAGTGACTAATTACAATAAGGCTTTCTTCTGTGAACAAATTCAAAAGTATGACTGGTTGAGTCTGGTTCGGTCAGAATCGGATATTAACTCGGCGATGACTCTTTTCCAGAGCTGTATGTACGCGTTATTTGATTGGTGCTTCCCCAAACGAATTATTCGCATAAGATCAACGGATCCTCCTTGATGCGAGGCTCATTGAAACTGCTGATCAACAACCGAGACAGAGCACACAAAGAAGGGAAAATGCAGAAATATGCAAGACTTAAGGGCGAAGTAAATAATCATTGCGCTTTCTTAAAGCAGAACTACATTCAATCAACTATTTCAGCTGGTAATTCCAAAGAAATGTGGAATGCTAATAAGTACGTCGCAAGATGCGGAGTACCATGTGTTGATATTCCATTCTCTGCTCATGAACTCGCTGACTATTTCTTTTCCTGTTATGGTCAATCGCATGTGCCTCAGCCTTCGTCTGAAGTCTTTTACGAATCATCGGAATCAAGCGCAAGCGACGAACGTCATTCTGTCACGACTTTTTCTGTTGATGAGGTATCATCTGTTCTCAACAAAGTAAAAAGAAGAGCCCCGGAATAGATGGCTTACCTCACTGGATATTCCGAGATTTTTCTGACCTGTTATCTCCAGCCATAACCGAATTATTCAATCGGAGTCTAAGTTTGAAAACAGTTCCCGATTGCTTCAAATGTGCTATTATCACACCTGTCCCAAAATGCTCATCTCCAACGACAGTAAACCAGTATCGACCAATATCTTTACTTCCGATTTTGGCAAAATGTTTGGAGAAGTTGGTCTCAGATAAATTGATTCTTCCTCGTATTCGTGAAAACATCTCTTCACGTCAATTCGCGTATTTGCCCAGAAAAGGGACAGCCGTAGCACTGACGCTCTTATATCAAAGTGTGTTAAAATTCCTTGATGATGGTTCAGGTATCGTCCGTCTATTGACGATTGACTTTGCTAAGGCGTTCGATTTGCTTTCGCATGTGAATTAATCTTAGCGTCATGTGTCAAGTTTGGACTTACCGAATGTGTAACCCAGTGGATCAAAAGTTTTCTTTCTAATCGCAGTCAGTGTGTCCGTGTTTCATCTTCTTTTTCTCATTTGTATTCTGTCCCAATGGGAGTTCCACAAGGAAGTATTTTAGGACCGCTATTATTCTGTATGTCTGTTGATAACTTCGAAACCTTGTATCCTAACACGTCGGTAGTAATGTACGCAGATGACTTGACAATGTTGCACTTTATTCGATCCCCAGAAGAAGACCTTTTACAGGAGGAATTTAATCATATTCAGTCGTGGTCATCATCTATTGGACTCAGAATAAATTTTTCTAAGTGTAAAGTGATGAACATCATTACTCGCAAAAACGTAAGTGTTCTCCCAATTGAGCTGACAGCCGTTATTCACACCGTATCGCACCTGAAACTTTTGGGAGTTCACATATCTGACGATATGAAATGGAACAAGCATGACGCCATTGTTGCCTGTGCCTCAAGGAGGTTGTTCATTATTTGGAATTTGAAGAAGTCAGGTTGTGATGATTTTACTTTAAGGAGAGCATATTTTGCATTTGTCCGGTCCATTATCTTATATTGCTGCCCACTGTTTGTTAACGCACCGCCCTGTGGGAAAAATCATGCTAATAGCCGGCGAATATCTGGCGAGTTGGCGAACATCCAGCTAACACCGGCGAATTACATGATGAAATTCGCTGAATGTTCGCAGGATGCGCAAAACCTGCTGATGTTCTCCATGTTTTAGCTGTTGGTGGCTAAAATCATCCAATTTTTCGCTAAATTTTCGCATGATGTTCAAAACCTGCTAATGTTATCTGACTATTGGTGGCTAAAATCATCCAACTTTTCGCTGAATTTTCGCATGGTGCTTAAAACCTGCTTATGTTATCTATTGATGGCTGAAATCATCATTTTGTTGGATTTATATTTGATAGCTGAGCAGAGAGATAGAGATTGGGATGTATTGAAATACCTTTGAACATAGAGGACTCTGCACTCTATGCCTTTAAGCATGAACATCTAATTATCTGAAATATGGAAATATGTTGCTGAGCAGTGAGCTTAGTTTTGAAGCGAAAGGCTATTTTATATTTAATGGAGTTCCTTTCAAGTACATCAACAAGTGCAAAAACAACAGATAAGAATGGTTAATGAATGAATTAAGCTACAGTATAGAGATGGAATATTGTTTTGCAGGATTGATGTATTGCGTACAATACTTTTTACCCATTATTGAATTTTAGTCACGCAGTTGTTATTGAAAAAATACAACGAACATAAGTTATCGTCGAGAATGTTGGACGTATTAATGTAATCAGGTTCAAAATGGTGAGTGAGTTTAAGTTATGATGCCTAGATGCCAACTGCTATTTTGTGCAGTCAGTATGTTTGTGAGCATTTCAACTTTATTTTCTAAAAGTACTGCTTTTGTTTTTCTGCGCTCTTCTTAGCTAAGTTTTGGTTACGATTTCATTAATTGTAAACATCGATGCACCGCTTATATTTTGAGGATTTATCTTACTTATTTCAATATGTTTTCACTTCAATGTGTAATATTCATGTGATGATCTGTGATTGATACGTTTTCTTGGTATGAGGTCTACGTAAATTAGGAGCAATTTTGGTTATTATACGGGTGGCTGAGACTGGCTATTACACCGGCTGAACCGATACAATTTTGGTCTCGCCGATGAAGCTTTGGTGCGCATCTTCTTTGATGTATGCTACCACGGCTCTTGTATCATCTATTGGAGATTACAAATTATTCAGGGTACCTAGAGATAGTTGTTTTATTTAGTGTTACAATATCTGTCTCATTTATGAAGCAGTTATTGTAGTAATACCGGTTCAGTTGGTGTAATAGCCACTCCCAATTCCATGGCTGCACAGAGTAATGTATCTTTATGGATAGAATATATTGAATCACATTGGTGTCTACCGCATTCCGTTGCGCATGTTGTTTCAATACATGAGTACTGCTGGTTACGAAGACGTTATCATATGAGATGCCAAATTATTAGGCCTATACGTCTGTAATCGAATCAGTCTTTCCCTGGTAGGCCTATTAAGTGTATCTGTTTAAAGAATACAAGTGGTAAACTAGGCTGACTTTTGCATAGTCAGGATGGAGCACTGGGCGGAATCACATTGCCATAAGCCAAGCAAGGTAGAAATAATGGAATTGATGTTTAATCAACGGTTAGGGGTTCCCAACCTTTTCATGTTGCGTATCCCAAAGTAGAAAATAATAGGATTTTTCATTATTACGCGTTCCCACAATTAACATATAAAAAAGCAAGAATTCGTTCATGAAAATTAAAAGAAAATTGATTGCGCGTAGAAATATATGAAATTCGTAATTGAATAACACAAAAATTTAACTAGGCGTAACTGATGTGCGCAGCGAAGGTGATGCTCCAACATCAAACGAGCTTTTTGTTTGCTTTTAATCATTACTTTGGTGGAGAGTCCGGATTCATATAAGCATGTGCTTGTTGGTCGCAAATAAGCGACGGTTGCTTCTAGGCCAGATGATGACAATCCAATGTTGAATGAGCACGAAGTTTATAGCAGTTCAACTCACCCATGATCATGAAAGTAATGAAATCAAAATTGAATTATAGTAAATCTCCCATACCCCTCAAAATTCCTTCGCGAACCGCAGGTTGGGAACCCTTGTATTAACCGATTAAGTTGAAGTGGATCATGAAATAGTTTTGAAAAATCCTCATGTTGTCTTGTAATTGCGTAAACCAGATCCTGATTGCCTTCTTTCTGACCAAGGAGTTGAAAGTAGGCCTACAGTGTCTGTTCGTCGGTCTGAATGAGTGTAATGAACTTCAGTGGCCAGCCGGCATAGCTAAAAAGTATGACGAATAATTGGATCTTCTTGCCATGCGAAGGCACATTAATCACAGCTAAGATTGAGAGTAATCAGCATGAGAGCTGTAATTTAACACTGATGAGTTTTATCTATTTCAAACAATGTCAGTAAACTGCTTGAAACCCAATCATAGTCGTTCTAGCTATTTCTGATCACTAGTATGCAACCTTACTTAATCAGCATGAGAGTTTTAATTGTTTTAACAACTCATTGATTGACAATATTGAAGTATTCACAGGTCTTCAATGCAGGTCTGCGTGCGAACGTCAAATGTATGTGACATCATACATGTACTTTCTGAAAGAATGAAAATGGTCTTTCTGAAGGAATGTTCAGTGTTCTATATTCCTGATTCAAGCATGCAATCCGTTTTGTTTCAGAATGTCGAAGAGGAACATTTACATTCAAGCTTCCAAAGAATCACAAAAAGTTATTCGCCTTCTTCAAGATGATGTCACTCAGGAATTGTCAAGAGAACCTATAGGTCAAGAATATGATGCGTTAACAGAGTGTCCTTTCAGAACACTCAATTGATAAGACAAATGTTGATCAAGAAATGCTGTCAATAACGTAACCGAGATATAACAATGAATTTAGCTCTAGCGTTGAAAGTGAGACTGATGAGGACTTCGAGTGGGACGATTTTAGAGATGTATTTACCGATGATTCTCATAATGATAATGTTCATACCACGACCCCCTGTGAAGTTCAATAACTGACGATTTACTTAGCTTCTACATGACTTTTAATCCCTCAAGGAAGGCGATGCAGTTTATTTTGAGAATGCTTCGAAAGCATGGGATAAATGCACCAACGTCACTTTATTTTCTTCAAAAGGAAGCGAAGTTGCCGAAACTCATACCAACAGAATTAAGTACAGGAAAGTTCGTATACATTCCTATTATAGAGAATTTGAAATTTCTTGTCAACAAAAATCTCTTGAATGGTCACCATGAGTACTCTCTCGATATAAAAATAAATGTTGACGGATTGCCTTTATTTTCTGGATCCAATTTTTGTCTGTGGCCAGTGTTGATGACAATCAATGGCTACCATAAACCTCTTCCTCTAGGACTCTTCGGTGGTATTGGAAAGCCAAGTATCACACAATATCTCGAAGAATTGTCCGAAGAAATCAAGCTACTGAAACTGAACGGATTTGCATTCGAAGAATATGTGTTTTCTATAAACAGCGTCTGCTTTGTGTGTGATGCTCCAGTCAGAGCATACATACAGTGTATTCAACCCCATACTGCATATCGTGGATGTGGGTATTGTAGAACTTTGGGCACATATTTGAACAATAGAATCGTCTTCCCAGAGATGAGTGATACCCCAAGAACGGATTCTAGTTACGAGAATTTTCAAGAGGATAATCAAAATTCGCATTCACCTTTACTTAGTATAGTACCACTGAGGTCCTCTTTTCCTCCAGAATACATGCACCTCATTCTACTTGGAGTCATGAAAAAGATGATTTTTTATATGTTTCTTCCAACAAAAGGTATGCAGTTAAAATGTCGGTTGTCAACAACACAGATCAGTAGACTATCATCTGAACTAAAACACTTTTCGAAATACCTTCCGATTGAATTTCAGAGGAAATTTTACAAAGGTTTTGATGAATTGAGGCACTTCAAGGCAACTGAATATGGAACACTACTTCTTTATGTCGGACCGTATTTATTTCGATCATACATGCTACCAAGTTTCTATGAACATTTCCTTTTGCTCAGTTTTGGAATTTATTGTTTGGCGTCAGAGAAGTACCTTAAAATTTACTACACCAATGCAAATGCATGCATACAAAAATTTGTGCAGCAGTTTCCTGCATTGTATGACAAAACTTGTATGTCTTACAACATTCATGTATGTTGTCATTTACCAGAGTATACATTACTCTACGGTCCTCTTGACACATTTTCCAGCTTTCCGTTTGAAAACTTTTTGGGAGTTTTAAAGCGGCGCATTAAAGCAAGCTCCAATGTCTTCCAACAATCATTGAATCAATTGCTTCGACTAAGAGCTATTTCACAATGTAGTGATGAAGGCCCCTTCCAGTTTTCTTGTAACTCTCCGGACAATTGTAGCATAACGAAAGACGGACAAATTATCCTGATAACTTCAGTGAAAGAAGGCTTTGTTTCTGGTAAAGTGCTATCTTTTTCACGCAACTTGTACAGCAAGCCTTATGAGTCACGGTTTTTACGGATAGGGTATTACTCCATTTCTAGGACCACTGTGAAAAATGTACGACCAGTAGGCAAATGCATCATAATGCCATGTCAAAGTGAATATTTGATCATACCTTTGATATGATCCTATTTGTGTTCCAGGTCAAGATGCTGCCATTGGCTGATTGCAAGTACGCTTGTGTGTATTTCACCTGCGATAAAACCATAGCAATTGTAGATATGAACGACACAAATTTCTCTCAAAAACATTTTGATCTGATAAATGCTGGTGATCGTCAAATATCTCTTGATACAAAATATGGTGGTAAAGTATATGAGTCTTTACTACTACAAATAGGTAAAAGTGTTATTGACTTGGAGGTGACTGAAGAACGTTGCATTGACTTAATGACAAAAAAGAACAAACGCATCACAGACCTATTTATAAGAATACCGATTATACATAGTGGTAAAAGGATGGCGTATGAGCCTTCGAACGTTATCAATACCAGCCTTAGTGAAAGTGAGAACGAGCCTCCCAAAAAAAATCAAATCAGATCTACGTCAATAGAAAATCAGAGGAAAGTTAATTATGCTAATAATGAAAGGAGAAGCCAAAAATCCGGCATAACTCTAAACGAACCTTCGGTAGAGCTACCACCCACCGATGAAATTGTCAACTCAAACTTAGAAACTGATATTTCGCAGGCTAGTCAACCTTCATATAGTGCATCAGCCACTTCACCAAATCGTCCTACTTTTAAGAAGAAGCTTAATTTTGAACAGTTCGTAGTACAAAAGTTGAACATATTGAGTGTGTCACTAACATCTCTTCATAAGAAAAATGAGGAACTCCTAAGTCAACAAAAAGCAATGATGGAGATGCTTGTGCAAGCCAATTTACGAACAGGATCAACTGAAGCAGCAGTGGCAACATTCAGTAACAGCTTGCCTGCTACATCTGTGGATGAACTCCTTCAACTTGAGTCTGATATTCGTGGAACTCAGCGCTTGTTCCTGGATCTGGTGAGTACATGATAGAAAAGATAATGCTTTCTAGTATTCGTTTTATTATTTATGTTGAAAAGGTTTTTAAGAAAACGAATGAAAGGGTTGAAGAAAAAATGTGTCACATTCCTCTGTTTACGGTCGTGTTTTTTCTCATAAGTTCTCAACTCACAATCGATCATTACAAAGGCACAAGTGTGCACATAAATATTCAGCGATCAAAATAAGTGTAAGCATGGAATCTTCAGCAGCTTGTTCATCGTTTTATTGAAGTAAATGTGCTCAACAAATCTACCGAAAGACTGGTTCAATAATCTGGTATGATATTGATATTTCATCGTTTAAAATACATGATCATATACTGTGCGAAAAGACATTAGATCATTTACTAAAAAGTAGGCCTATGATAAATTAGGAACACAAGTATTTCTAAAATGTTCTGCAAATTGCCATCTTCAAAAGGAATCTAAAAAAAGAAAGTATTAGAGAAACTTCGATTACTCATTTTTCATGATCATAATGCGACTTATTGTGGAAGTATCTCAAAATGCAAGTGATAGCTCTTCAATTTTCAAAATGAACCCTAGTAATCCACAGCGTTGTACTTTTCAACTTTTCAGTAACAATGCGGTTATTGAGAAGTTTTATAAGTAAAATTGTGCATTTCGCCCAGATAAAATTCAGCTTGAAAATAACATTGATTTTGAGAAATGGATTTGATTTGATCATAACTGATCATTGATTAGAAAGAGATAATTATAATATATAGTGAGTTCTCGCAATTGCGAAAACTAGTGCCATATAAGCCTCGATCTCATTCGATTATGTAGAGTCATTCGGAATTTCGTGAAGCTGAGAAAAGTTGGAAATTATAGTTGTGACTTAGCCATTGTCCGATTAAAGTCAATTCTATTGCTGCTAGTCCTGAATAAAGTTCACTTTGCTAAGCAAATATGCAGCAAAGCTTCTACAGCATGTAAGTTAATTGTCCAGTTATTACTTGCATAATGTTGAAGTATATAACTAATTTAGTTTATTTTTAAGTCCGGTAAAATCTTATCGGATTTGAAATGTTCAAATCGGGTGCATCCGCCATTTGCTATACATGTACATGTAGATTATATCATCAATGAATTTTTATTTCCCCGAAATCCTTTAAATGACATTCTCATTCAATCGTGCATGATGCTATGAAACGCGAATCATATAAACTGAATTGAAGGTAGGGTGGTTGAAATGTGATGATGGATTTCACAAATGAGTTATAGGCCCACAGTTGTTTACACGATTTCGTAGTTTTGAACAGGGATTACAAAACAAACTTAGGCGCGATTCGTTCGAAAATCTTTGTCGTCCGCAATAATCTTCATGTATTATGTCATGAACAAGTAATCGAATGATTCTCATTTTCAGGTTACAATTTTGTCTGGCCTGGGAGGAGATGACGCTTCAAAATGTACTTTTCGTTGCGTCAGGCGAGTTGCTGTCGATGAGGTACTACGCCAATTCAATTGGGATGGTTCATGTGGCTGCTTACAGTTTCCAAGAACAGTTGCCAATGCCATTGCTGGTAAGTAAGTCTCCTTTTCCTTAGTTTATGGGTTGTAACTTCTTGCTTTGTTATTGAGTCTCAAGATATCTGGGGCAATTCCATAAATAACGCACGGACGCTCTGACACATAGTCGTCATTTCTCGTCATGAAGCAATGCGACTTTATCCATGAATATTTCACCATACCATGCCAAATTAGTCTGAATATTAATCACTTTTCAAATATTTAATACTAGTCTCTCTAGCGCCGAAAGATGACGTCCATGCGTTATTTATGGAATTGCCCTCTGCTGAGTTTCTTCACTATAGTATCTGTTCATTTAGTGTTGTGCTGTATAGCTTACTGTCGTTTTTTTTGTGTTTTTTGTAATTTGAATCTCATGCAGGAATTTAGATACTAAATAGACCTCTGACGATGCAACTTCAGATGGTCGAAATGTTAAGTTTGGCCTTTTAATACAAAACATAATCGGGACTTTATTTCCTTTCGGAAATTGTGGACAAGGAGGCATTTTAAGTGAATCTTTCAAACGTTAGCCATTGAACATATGCCTTCACAGATTCTTGTGATATGTATGCAATTACTGAGAACTTTCTACCTGTTATTGCAAGTGCCCGTAATTGATTTTTATTATTTGAATTATTAGTTAACTTATATTCTCATGCTTATTGTTTCGCTACCAAGCATGTCTCGGTCGCTGACGACCATCCTCAGTAACGTAACTATAAGCATCAGCTTATAAAATAAACATGTTATATGTGTAGTAGTCTATGGGTTATAATATCAAAGTCACAAGTAAAATGAGATAGATTCTGTAATTGAAAAGTACAGTATATAACTATGCAAAATAAAGGGTTTTAAAAAGCTTAAAATTTGATGAAAATATTCTGTTTTTGTGGTTGCTCATTTAAAGTTCCAAATCATCAACCGCATAAAATCGCAATGTCTATATCTCCGTTTTTCAAGCTTTCATTTTGCGTAGTTTTATAGATCCCTTTTTTCAGTAAAACCTATGTTAATTTTTTATAGTTGTGTGTAATATAATGGTCGTAAATAGGAAATATACCAGTAAATATGGTCGCCAGACCGAAACATGCTTCGTAACGATGTATGACAAGCATGAACACTACGGGTACTTGCATTGAAGAGCAATTTAATTAATTTATTACTTTGTGTTACTTTGCTTATACCGTATTTACTCTAATAGAACCCGGGTGCTCTATTAATTCAGATCGCTCTGACCAGGGTTCTATTAGAGGCCCGGGTTCTATTTAATTACATTGAAAAATGATCACTAAAAAATTAAAAATATGTCATCAACCATAGAATTCGTTGAACCTACATAAAAATGCCGGCCTATTGTATGACAGTTTTTGCTGTTACTGCTCAGTATACCGTAGTCGAAGTCTTTTTTCAATTCACTGTGCTCATGGCAAATTGAGAGGCGGATGTGCAGAGGATTATGAACGATCCATAAGCTAACCCGGTAATTGTAATTTAGTCACAAAAAAATCAAAGACCCACTCGCTGTGCAAAGGAAGAACGGCTACCAGTTGGAAAAATCTCTATATTGGACTCTATATAAAAGTCTCTATATCTACCGGTATATTGAAAAGCAACTCGAGTCATTCGTCTTCATCTATAATCATCAGCTCGTCCTCTTCTTCGTGTTCTTCATCGATGTCAAGGTCAACTTCCACTTCGCACAAGCGCGATAGGGCATCATGGCATGGATGCCCTGCCTTGAAGCATTCGATGAGATCATCTTCACTACTATCCAATCTTCGCTTGTTTCATTTGCTTATCTCCCGTCAAATGAATTTTGTTAGTGAAAAAATACTTTTTGGTTCACCTGCAAGGTCAATAAGATGCTACTGAGTCTCACCCGGGTTCTATTAGAGACCCCGGGTTCTCTTAGAGGCCCGGGTTCTATTAATTCAGATTGCTCTGACCCGGGTTCTATTAGAGGTCCGGTTTCTATTAGAGTAAATACGGTATATGCATATACCGTATATTCCCTTCGTGTGCTAGTGTTGTTGACTTGATTGAACATGTCTTAGTCCTTCAAAGTATTTATGATATGTACTTTTTTCTCTACAGATGCTGCTCGTCGAGGGTTCCCTACGACATCGGAGGCGAACATTTTCGGTTCAATAAAGCGTGCGATCAAGTCCACAAAGGATGGATATCGGGTAAAGGCATGCCGGCAAAACGCGTGCGTTTGGGAGCTAATGACGTCGTGAATTCTCACAATAACGATGAAAGTCATGACACTGAGGGTGGAATGCACATCTTTGTGTTAAGTAATCAGCGATTAGTAAATTGATCAATGTTAGTTAATCGAAGATTAGATTTAACTACTGAACAAATGTTTGCCATATGCACATGTCTCGAATTAACTAACGACTTGTTAAGCACGCGCTGATGAAAGAAAGTGAGAGACAGCCAATCAGGATGGCGAGTCTTTCCCCCTATCAAAGAAGTCGTGTCTCATGAGTCATGAGTCATTATGTCTTAGAATTGGGTTTGAAAGCGGGCAACGGTTGATCTGGCTCCAATTGATTAGCTTGACATTGTACAGAATGAAACGCTGTCGCCAAGAAAACTTCACCACGAATGATAAGTTGATCCTATGCGACATATTAACTAAATACAAAGATATCATAGAGAACAAGCGCACGGATGCGGTGGCCACACATTAAAAAAATGAAGTTTGGAGGAAAATTTCGGAGGAGTTTTCCAGCCAAAAACCGCTACCAAGGAGAAGTGCGGATCAACTAAAAATATTTTGGAGCAATTCAAAAAGGTTGGCGAAAAAGAGGTTGCCAAGGAGCGGCGAGAAACATTCAAAACGGGAGGAGGACCATCGCCGCCGTCTATCACTGATGTAACATCGAAAATAGTATCACTAATTCCGCAACAAACTGAGCCTCTGGAATTTGACTGCGATAGTGATCAGCAATGTCCGTTCATGAAGTTACTAATCGATGAACTGGTGAAGGGGATGCAATTAATTCTGAAAACTGTGCTTCTCTGACTCCTGTTCGTGAAAATATCCAGACAGGTTCTCATATTTCAACTTATGAAACCACCATAACACCGACAACATCAAACATTTCAAGGAAACACTGTAATAGAAAACTATCCTATTGAAATATTTACGAGATTGTAGTGAAGAATATCACGAAGTGAGGATGTGAGCAATCAGAGAAGAAAGCACGTTTCGAGAGGCTGAACATCGGCTGCGAATGGAGAATTTGAGACTCAAAAATGCGCTACTGAAAGAGAAATTGAAGAGAATGAATTGTGATCTGAACATTTGAGGATGTGCTTTTTGATCAAACTTATTGTTTGCAAGCAGTTTGCAATTTAATTCAAATATGAAGACTCTTTGAATAAAAAATGGATTATATACAGTCGAAACCGGTTTTTTCTAACCATTTTTTGCACCAAAAAAAGTAAGAAAAAACCGATAGTTAGAAAAAACCAATAGTTATAGAAAAAGACCTTTTTTTCGAACTCAAACAAAAAACGTCTATAGGGAGTTATTTTTGAACAAAAAAGTCCGTGATTCGCGATTGGGACTTTGGCAGGCTCATCAGGGCCTGCTTCACGTCTGTGACACAAACTGGCTCATCGCCAGAGCTTAAGATAAAGCGTTTGCTCACCAAATCCATGAGTTTCAGGCACTCAGAGACTGAAGGGGGCACAGCAGGACTGTTCTCAATCGATTCCTTTTCGTCGATATTGTCTTCATGCTCCTCCTCCTCCTCCACCGCTCCGCCATCGATGAAAGAGTTGATGTCGAGATTAATGTTCTCTGAGACCGCCTCTTCGTCTTCGA
Source organism: Prostheceraeus crozeri (assembly GCA_907163375.1). Taxonomy (NCBI): domain Eukaryota; kingdom Metazoa; phylum Platyhelminthes; order Polycladida; family Euryleptidae; genus Prostheceraeus; species Prostheceraeus crozeri. The sequence continues at coordinate 501,388 of CAJQUW010016821.1, read as the reverse complement.
TGACAGCAAGCTGCTCGAATTCGGGATTTTCCGACATCACGACGTCCAGCTCTTCTCGAATCTGTTCTTTCCGAAGTCCAGATTTGCGCCATGCATTCTTGATGGTGTCTTCCGTAACATTGTTGGCCCATGCAGCGCGTACCATTTGCAAGCCCTCGTATAGACCCACGTCTTTCGCTGCCTTATGAATCAGCAAACGGGCCAACTTTCCTCTGTAGTGTGCCTTCAGCGATCTGATGACTCCTTGATCACAAGGTTGCAATTTGGACGATGTGTTAGGAGGCAACATCTTAACTTCCAAATTCGTCTTGACTCCATCGTATATCTCTTCGAAACCTCTGTGTGAGGGGCAGTTGTCGAGCAGTACAAGACCTTTTTGATTCCGATTCTTCAACTTTAGTTCAAGGTCTTTCAAACAGTCAGTAAAAAGAGCAGTAGTCATCCATCCTTTCCTCGATGAGCAATACTTCAGGGGTGGCGCAGCTTTTCTCGCTCCAACCGTAGGCCAACGAGGGTTTTTCGATGATCCAACGCAAAGAAGAGGCAGTTTCTCGCCTGCCATTGAGCAGCCCACGAGTAATGTAACTCGCGTTTTCATGGGTTTTCTTCCCCGTGGCTCTTGTTCTTGAGGTCCAACAAAAGTCTTGCTGGTCTGCATTCGCCAAGACAGTGCTGTCTCGTCCATGTTGAAAATAGTGTCAGCCGGGTACTTCGTGATGGTTGGTTGAATAGCGTCGAGCCAGTCTTCAAAATTCGGGCATTCAGCACTTTCGCCATGTAGCGCCAAATAACGAATGCCATGGCGTTCTCTCCATCTTTGTACCCAAGAATCATTCACCGCATCAGGATCACGTCCGAGTCTTCTAGCAGCCTGTTTGGCTGCCTCCAAAATAATAGCTGAGTTGAGTTCCTTTGAGGCTGCTCTCATGTTCATGAACCACTGAAGCAGAGGTTTCATCAATGTCTTGGTTTTTTTCGGCACCTTTGATCGACTTTCTCTTGCTGTTTGGGTTAGCGTTGAACTGCTTTGCTATCTTATCCTTCTGATTGATGATGTAGCCAACGGAAGGCTTTGAAATTTTGAAAATCCGCGCCAATTTCGCCTTGGGTGTCTTGGCCTCATAAAGCCATATGAGACGATGTTTCTCAGCTAGGGTTAAACGCACTTGTTTCGATGCCATAACGAAATTCAATAGAGACGCTCGCGTGCTGCACCTCTTCTACATCAAATCAGTAACGAAGTCTATGATAGGCTTCCCATCATCTTTGATGTCAATTACGGATTGTCGTCATCACAGTGACGTTTGTAATTGCTTAAAATAGCGTCAACTTAGAAACGTTATTTTGCAAGTTAAAATCTATTGTAATAAATTCCCATTGCCAGGCTTCGTCGCTTAGCTTTAAACCGAATGAATGAGTCAGCATCGGTGGATAAAAGTTTGTACAGTACTCGTTAGATAATTGCTTAAAATAGCGTCAACTTAGAAAACGTTATTTTGCAAGTTAAAATCTATTGTAATAAATTCCCATTGCCAGGCATCGTCGCTTAGCTTTAAACCGAATGAATGAGTCAGCATTCGACGATTATCTCATGTTTCTAACATATGAATGGGTGAGGCCATTTCACCTCTGCGGAATCTGACCTTGGTGGTGACAATGAGAAGGCGAGAGACAATTATTCTAACATGAATTTATGACCAGAAAATAGTAGACCAAAAAGTTAGAAAAACTCACTTCAAATTGAACGCATTTTTTCATTTAAAGCAGATAACAGAGTAAGAAAGAACCGATAAGTTAGAAAAAACCGAAGTAAGAAAAAACCAATTGACTTAAGCTGTAAAAGATGAATTTTTAATTTTTTGCATGAATGAAAAGTAAGAAAAATAAGAAAGTAAGAAAAACCCAGTGTAAGAAAAAACCGGTTTCGACTGTAATTGCTACACCAGTTTGTTTTTAATAATTTTTCAAGCTCTTAGACAAACATAAGACGATAAACATAAGGATGGCTCAGTTTTAATTTCAGTAAAGAACCCATTAATTTTTAATTGATTTGAGAGCTTTATAATTAATTAGCAAAAAATTTTAAATTTATTTGAGAGTTTCCTAGCGGCGGTCTAAGCACCGTATTGTTCTCTGAATAGTATGGGTCTGATACCATTTTCTTATTGGAGGGACTCCATTAGGCCTTAGCCACACCCGAGTTGGACATGGCTAAGCTTAGGCCGGCTATTGTTAGACATGGCTGGGCTGGGCCGATATTTGGATAGACAGAAAAATAAGTTAATCATTATGAAATAATTTAAATTGAGTAAAAATGATTATTCAATTATGCACAATAAATACGGTGGACAACTGAGCCTTCAAAGCTGTGTTGATAAAGACGGAGACAAAGTGATGAACAAGTACAGACGTATACATGACCATGGGATTGAAGCGTTGCTGCCTCGCTGATGGTCTTGAGTGAGTTAATGGAACACCAACAAAGAACCTAGCATATTTAGGATTTAATGACAAATAATTGCAATTAATTGATTGGTGTTACCAAATAGCTGCAGTAAATCGATTGCTTTCGGATGCCATCAAAATTGATTGCTCGGGCCAATTTAATTGCAATTAATTTTTGATATCCTCTGGATCCCTCCAACAGCAAAGTGAGTTATTATTATTTATCAGATATTTTTTGGAAAATATAACAGGAAAGTATTGAAGACGAAAATACCAAAACATCCATTAATTACAAAAGTGTAAAATGTATTCGATGAAATCACCACATCAATGAAATATGCGATCTTACAATTTAACATACTTCACGTGAATGACATAGAATATTTCTACCAGAGTAGTTCAAATGTTCAATGACGAAAGTATCGTTGGATAATCTCCATTCTGAAAATACTCCCTGAACTGCTGTTATCGTCAAGATCCACGTTGTGCTCACTGTTGCTATTATCATTTGAAACATTTTCATTATCATTGCCCTCTTCCAAAGGGATTTTCAACATTTTAGCATAATTATGAAGACATGCTGTTGCAACAACGACTTTCTGCGAAATAGAAAGCTTTAAACGTAATTTCTTTAAACATCGAAAACGCTGCTTCCATTGGCCAAAAGTTCTTTCGATAACGCTTCTTGTTCGAACATGATCAGCATTATACCGTTTTTCGGCATTGCTGGTAGGATTCAATACAGGAGTCAGTAGATTCTTACAACATGGGTAGCAGAATCTCCAAGTAAAATCCCATTCAATTCATTAGTTTCTAGTCTATGGTACAGTCTACTATTTTCAAAAATAGTTGCATCATGTGTTGCCCCAGCCCAGCGGCAAACTACATCAGTAAAGCAACCGTCCGCATCACATACACATTGGGTATTCAATGTAAAATATTTTTTACGGCCCCTAAAAAAGTTATGCGTTGTTACCACCTGGAGAGATGATTGGTATATGGGTACCATCGATAGCACCGATGACCGACGGTATGCGAGATCGCTTCGTGAATTCACTCTTGATGGAACTCAAATTCTCAGAAAAGCCAATAAATTTTTTATGTTGTTGTGCTATCACTGTTGAGACGTTTGAAACGATTCGTGATATTGTGATTGATTGAGATGAGCAAATCGCCGTTTGTAGTGTTTGAAGGTTTCTGTTACATAGTTTTAGAGCACATAATTTTGACACAATTTATCGATGTCAATGTTTCGATCATATGGCTCGCTAAAATCAGTGTAGAATCACGAACAGTGCCTTTCGATTACGAACATTGCCTTTCGTAAATCTGTAGCGAAATTTAAAATCATGGTCTTCCAATTCCATTGGATTGAACCGGGCCATATCGTAGTCGTGGTAATAAAAATATTGGTCATATACATCATCCATGAGTTCCGAATATCCGCAGTTAATTCACGAAAGTCAACGATTAACTTTAACAAGAGATCACTACGTGAAATCGAATGTTAGCGAACAGACAGCGTTAATGCGCATACAATGGAAACTGCAGTTAGGAAGAGCCAATCAGATCATCAGTTAATAAGCAAAAGAATTCGATAATCGTTGATTAACTAATCTATTGTTAAAAATCTAATTTTGACATGTGCATAAGAACTTAATTTAACTTTAGATTTAACAGTTGATTAGCTCTTAATTGTGAGATGTGCATTCCACCCTGAGAGTCTCTCTGACTAAGACAAAGTGTGTATTTTCTAATAAATCTACGTTTTTAATCGGATTTCTGTTTTGTATGTATAATTAAGGAATCTAGAGAAGGGGTGCTATTTACCGGATTAAATTAGCAACGTAGCTTTTTACCAGCTAACATTAGCATGCGACATTGGCATGCGATTAGCATGCTTTTATGGTATGAAATTTATCTGACGAAAAGCCGGATATCATAAGCATGCTAAAAGCAGGATCTTTTCCCACAGGGCGGAATACCTGCATCGGAAGATGTCTGGTGTTGAGAAGAGAGTATCTAAAATTATTGGCAAGGATATTTCCCCGGCATTATTTGATGTCGTTGACAAAATGTGTCTGTCCCTTTTTCGTAAAGTTGTTGGTGATTCTAGTCACTCGCTCAGAGGATTTTTCTTCCACGGAGTAGGTGCCTACGAAAGACATGCCTACTACGCCCATCGAAGGCAAAAACTGTACGTTTAGCCAGTAGTATATAGTGTGACATCAGGCGCGGCGCTTCGCTTCGCTTGCACCGGATGTCTCACTTTTGCGGGGTTTTTCAAAATTTAGGTAGACTTCAAATTTCACGTGGCCAAAGGCCGAAAATTTAGGTTGTCTCAAAATATCACGTAGCCGAAGGTCGAAAATTTAGGTAGTCCAAAAAATATCACGTAGTCTTAATATACCAGAAGATTGTATTCAAAATATTTCTTCAAAAATGGAAACCTCAACGGGGATGAAAATTGAAGAAGCCTCAGAAATGGAAGGAATAAAAACGGAAGGAACCGCAAGAATATATCCTTCATTATCATATGAACGTAGTTCTACTTTAATGGACATTGAAAAAATGAACAAAGAAAAACACAAAGATAGAGTACGTTATATGAAAAATAAGGAATCTCAATTATTATTAAGATTAGAGCATTATAAAAAATTAAGAAAGAGATGGTCTAAAGTGAAGAATGTAACACAAGGAATTGGCATATTCTTAACAATAAGTTTAGGTGCTTTAACAATTGTTTTATCTTCAGGTGTTTTAGTAATTCCAGTAGTTGCTACTGCTTTAAAAGGTACGGGTGTTTTTGCAACTTCATTTGTTACATTGTTAGATAAATCTTTCATAAATAAGAAACGAAAATCATTAAAAACTAAGCATTTACATATTAAAGAAGTCTATGACAAATTGCATAACTACTTTCAAAGAGTATGTGATGATAATGATGTTACGTTAGATGAGATTGAAAAATTTGATCAAATAGCTAATGAAGTAAATCAAATATCATTTCAATTACATTCAGAAAAAGTTGATGACAAGAATAAACAGGATGGTAAAATTTCTAGTGATGGTAAAACTTTAGTGATGGTAAAATTTCTAGTGATGGTAAAATTTCTAATGAAGAAAATGATAAAGTTTTTTTAGAAGAGCTAAAATCTTTAAGCGAAAATTTATGCAAAACTTTATTGTATTTGTGTATTTCAATGTTACCACAAAATTCAAACATTAAATTTTAAAAATGGATAAAATTAGAGCTGATAATTTCAAAAGAATAAAACAATTAGAAGAGTTAATAAAACAAAGAAATATTATGAAAGAAAATCATCTTCAGCATAGAATGATAAAAGCTGGTATTCAATCTAATATGTTTGAAAAAATGCAGCAAACCGAGCAAGTAAAAACTGATTTTGAAAAAACTATGGAACCATTTAAAAAGCTTGAAAAAGAAAGTACAAATAATGATAAACAATTTAATATAACAGATCCAGAACACAAAACTATATTAGATGACTATGGATTACTAGAATCAAACATTAATAAGAAATTACCAAAATCTATGCAATTTGAACATTCTATTTCATTTATAGATGGAAAAACAATACCTAGATTTTATCTCGGACAAAAAGAAATATTTCCACAACCTTTTCGAGGTTTAATTATTTCACCAGATAAATCTCCGTTGAGTTTAGATAGAAATTTTGTTGATCTTTTAAGAGGAGCAGATTTAAATAATTATGCTGTTGAAGATCTCATAAAATATAAAGCTATGTTAGATAGAGTTAAAGCAGGAAAAAATCTTAAACTTTATAGAGAATTAGAAAATTTATTATCAACGGGAGATAAAGTAGGAAAAGGTTTTAAAACTGAAACAACTGTATTCTTACCAGATGATCCACAAGAATTACTAAATATATTAAATATTTTAATATCTGCAATAAAAGAAGGGCACAATTCTAGTTTCAATGAAATTCATGCTATATTGAAAAGACTGTTAGAAAAGAAGATTCTAAATGAAGAGGATTATAAAAGTATAGCTGAAATATGTTGTTGTTTTTAATTTTTTATAAAAAAATATTTATTCAAAATTTTAACTAAAAAATGTCTTCGAGAGAATTATCATCAGCAGATTTAGACAAAATTAATAATCATTTAGAAAATCTAACAGAGATTTTGGGTTCATCAAAATTTAGTACGACGTTAAAAATTATAACAACTACTTCATCACACACTTGTAATTTAGAACCCATTCTACATTTGGAACAAAATAAAAATTATCAAATTGCATCGACTAGTTTCTCCACATTTAACACTATTCAAAATGTTATTAAAAATGTGAATGATCAATTTAGATATTCTACTGATAAAGGTAAAACGTGGAAAATACTGACTTTTCTTCCTGGTTCTTACGAAGTTGAATCAATATCAAATGAAATTAAGAGATATTTAGGTGTACCATTTAAAGATAAGAAACAATTACATTTTGCAGTTGAACCGGCAGTTAATAAATTTTCTCTTGCTTTAGACGAAAATCATCAAGTTGATTTTAATCATGATAGATCATTGTCAAAGCTATTAGGATTTAATAAACAAACCTATAGTCAAGGTTATCATTTAAGTGAGAAGATTCCAAAAATAACTGAAATAAATTCAATTGTCGTACATTGTGACATTATTGAAGGAAGTTATATATAAATGGTAAATTGTCAAATTTAATATTCAGTTTTCCAGCTTTTACTGTACCCATTGGTTATAGATTAAATGTATTTCCACAAACATTAATGTATTTCCCTATTACAAGAAAAACTATTAACAACATTAACATTAGAATCACTGATGAGAAAGGACAAGAAATAAATTTTGGAGGTGAAGAGATTATGATAGATCTTTTGGTTAGAGAAATTTAGTTTTCTTCTTCTTCCTCTTCCTTAAAAATAAAAAGCAGAGATAAAATTTTTTATTAAAAAATGAGTGAAGTGCCCCCATTAAATTAAAAAAAACTCAAATTTAGTCAATATCCAAATTTAGCTAATAAAGTTTTGTCAGTTATTTGTGGAAGACAAGGTTGTGGTAAAACGTATCTATTATTTAAAATTTTCACGACTCCAAATTTTTTGGATTATAACAATCTTATAATTTATACAACAACAGCAGAAAAACCCGTCTATCAATTTTAAAAAATATGGATTTGAAAATAATCTTAAAAAAACAGCAATTGCTTCATTATTCAAAGAATATGAAAATTCTGAATATGAAGAAGAAATAAGTTCGTGGTGTGAGAAGCAGCAAAAAATAATCAGTTAGTTGAATCCAATAAAAATAAGAATATAAAGATACAATTAATAGATGATAGTGGTAATATGCAAGATCCTAGTAAACTAGATAAAACAGTGAAACATTGTGTAATTTTTGATGATTGTGATAATGATAGAAATCAGTCAGTTCAGAGAAATTATTTCACAAGAGGTAGACATAATAACTGTAGTGTTTTATATTTAACACAAAGTATGTATTCATTAGATGGAAGTATTATTAGAAAGAATGAAAATATATTTCTACTATTTGAAATAAATGCAAGAAACTTATGTGATTTGTTAAGAGATTTATGCGTAAGAAATAAAGATGAATTTAAACAATCGTGTAACAATGCTTGGTCAAAAGATTATGGCTTCATTACAATTAATATTGATAAAAAAATTCATGATAGAGTTATAGAAAATATTTTCGTGGAGTGATCGAATAATTTTTTTAGTAAATTTTTTTTAAAAAAATAAATAAAAAAATATGTTGAATGCTTACAAGATAGAACATGTACCGGTTTTAAAAAATTATCGTCATCCCACAAATCCTGTAAATTCGAAGAAAGAAGTTAAGTTTTATTACCATCGCAGATATATGGAATTTGTCAAAGATTATAAAATAAAACACTGAATAAAAAGTTATGAGAGAACAAGGAGTTTTCCACTTTGTTTAAGAAGTTTTAGAGTATTTTTGGCATACAATAACTTATGGTGGTTAATTAATAAAGAACATTTAACAGTTTATGATTAAAGAACATTACAACAATTGAATATACCTATATTTATTTCAGATTTTAAAATATAATCATAATTTCTTTTTGAATAAAAAATCATAATTTCTTTAGAATAAAAAAATCATAATTTTCTTTAAAAAATATGAATTGTAAGATAAATAAAGGTACGAAACCTATTATTGATAAATTAATGAAAAAACAAATTGTAGAATTTAATGAAGAAATTGCTTTATTAAAGAAACAGAAAAAGATTAAATGAAAACAGAAACGTACACAAAAACAGAAACGTAGTATTAAACGTAGTATTAAAAAAACAGGACCGTAGAACAAAGGAAACATTAGAAAGTCCTATTACTGATACTTTTTTTGATGATAGAATTAAGGATGAACTTGGTGATGATGTATGTAATTTATTTAATCCAAATGAAATTAAATATGAAAATGTATCCTTTATTTATGTAGTAAATGATATGCGGAAACTTTTAGCAAATGGTAAAATTATCAATTTACTTGGAAAAGTTATTAAAGATCAGGAAAATATAATTCAAAATTTTTACGTAACCTTCTATAATAAAAAAATCATTTGAAACATTGTTTTCTAATCTGGATGAGAAATCCGATGCTAACGAATGGATTTTTACAGGTAATGTTAAATATGAAGATTTTGGAATGAAGTTAGTACAAAGATCGCATAGAGGTGCAGGTATTGATATGAAATATACAATCAAAGAATATTTCGGTGAATATTGTTATATTCCTTCTGAAGATTTTTGTTTTATTAAATGTTATAATGTGTCACGAGGTTTTAATGAAGAACAAGAAGAAATGATGAGAGAAATGTTTAATAATTTTTTATATAAAGAGAAGGCCACATCTAGAACAGGAGTAATGTCAAACTGCAAATTTTCTCAATTCAATAAATATTTTGGAGAATGTGTTCAATATTATAGTCCTGCCAATCGTCATTTAAATCCTAGAGGAATTGAAACGTTTCATAATTATGTTTATTACAATTATTTTCACGAAGGTTCAACAATTGGACACTATTGTTTAATTAATAGAACTCATAAATTTAAAGCTATTAGAGAAATTGAAAATAATTTCAAACCAATATATAAAACAGTTACTGATGAAAATCTAACAACACTTCCGTATAAAACCATAACAAAGAAACCAATTGACTATGGTTCAACATTTATTTGGGATCTTGAAACTTTTCTTGATCCTAACTGTTCAACAGCACATCCTATTCCTTATGCTGTAGGAGCTATCAATTTTAATAAATTTATATGTTGCTTACCGAAACAAAGATTGAAGGAATTAGAAACACGTTTGTTAAGTGATATGATTAAAATTAAACGATCAAAGGATGAAGATGAAATTAAAAAACTTAAAAAACAAATTTGTGAGTATAATAATTTAGCTGAATTAGAATTTAATAAACTTCAAAATTGTGTGAAAATATTTACGAGAACTGAGGATGATGAATGTCCAATCGGGGGAAACCCAGAGGACGCATGTCCGATACATCAATTTTTTAAAACTCTTGGAAAATTTAATTGTTCGAAAGTAACTTTAATAGCTCACAATTCATCAGGTTTTGATTCCTGTTTTCCGATAAAAGCTAATTTAAAATTATCTAAACCGCCTCTTAAAACTTCAAGAGGAATATTAACTGCTTCATTACAAAATCCTTATACAACTGAATGTGTTAGTAGATATATTCAAAAATCTTTTAGATTTAAAAACAATAATGATATGAAAAAAATTCACCTCCAGGTAAATTAGCACTTCAAACTATTATCATGAAATGTAGTTATCAACATGTAAAAACAAGTCTTTCTAAATGGTGTGAGAATTTTAAAATTCCTACCAATGTGTGTAAATTAGATTATGAAATTGGAGACATAACACATGAAAATTATAAAGAAAAAGAAAATGGATGGAGACCATATTTAGTTAAAGATATACTTTCTTTAGCTTTTTGTATCTACAAATATAATAATGTTATGCGAGATTTAGTTGGTGAAGATATAACTACTAATTTATCATCCTCCGCTTTAACATTTAACGGTTGGATGAAAAGCGTACAAAATGACAATATAAATATTCATTCTCATATAGATTTATGGGCTAGAAATTATATTCGAAAATCTGCTAAAGTTGGAAGAGTTTCAGCAAATATAAGAATACATATCGCCATTTTGTAACATCTTGTTACCAATATTACAACGGTATTTTCCTGGTCATGATAATTTTATGGATTTAATGAAGCAGTATAATCAGTTGCAAGACAAGAATGTTCTTTGTAAAGAAATTGAACATAAACTCCTGGAACAACAAAATGAATTCTTAATGGCTTTTTAAGCAACATCTTTATATTCATCAGCTATGTATGATGAAAATTCAGAATACCCTAAATCTGAATCGGCTAGAAAATTTCGTCAAGAAGAAGAACGAGAAATAGCATCTAAATTTAATACTCAAACATTTAGATCTAAAACTGGAATATTTACAGTTGTGTTTCAATATCCGAATGATATGTTTTTTCAACCAGTTCCTATAAAAGATAAAGTTAAAAATCAAAATAATAATTCTCATGTAAAAGTAATCAGGTTTAGAAGTGGTATATGTTATGATGTATTAAATTCTGTAGACATACAAGAAATTGTTAGATGTGGGGGAGGAATCTTACATATTACTGATGGTATAATTAGTAGTATATAGTGTGACATCAGGCGCGGCGCTTCGCTTGCACCGGATGTCACACTTTTACGGGTTTTCCAAAAATTTTCAAAAAATCAAAATTTCAAAAATTTAGGCGGTCTCCAAATATCGCGTGGACGAAAATTTAGGCGGTCTCAAAGTATCACGTCATCGAAAATTTAAGTTGTCTCAAAATATCACGTAATCGAAAATTTAGGCGGTCTTAAAATATCACGTAATCGAAAATTTAAGTTGTCTCAAAATATCACGTAATCTAAAGAAAATGACGTGGTCGAAAATTTAAGTTGTCTCAAAATATCACGTAGCCGAAGGTCGAAAATTTAGGCAGATGAAAATTTAGGTAGTTCAAAAGATATCACGTAGTCTTAATATACCAGAAGATTGTATTCAAAATATTTCTTTAAAAATGGAAATCTCAACGAGGCCGGCGACGACCGCAACGGCGACTGCGAAAATGGAAGGAACCGCAAGAATATATCCTTCATTATCATATGAACGTAGTTCTACTTTAATGGACATTGAAAAAATGAACAAAGAAAAACACAAAGATAGAGTACGTTATATGAAAAATAAGGAATCTCAATTATTATTAAGATTAGAGCATTATAAAAAATTAAGAAAGAGATGGTCTAATGTTAGGAATGTAACACAAGGTATTTGAATTGTTCGTGATGAGATCTCTTTTTCCTCTTACTCATCGACATAACTGACAATCGCACTTGACAATTGTTCTCGTGATGCGGCTAATTGACTGAGTGATCTGATGTCTATTCATTGTCTTTGTTGATCCGTGAAAAATATTTTTTTTATTTTCATGAGAAAACAATTTTTATTTCCATTACATATATATCTTTTATTGTTTAAAAATGATGTTACCAAATGTTGGTGGAGGTGCATATATCCCGAATAATCGTGAATCAGAAATAGAAATAGAAAATTATATCATGAAAACTGGAGACGTTTTATCTGGTCCATTGCATCTTCCTATTCTTCCGCAACAAAATACAGAGTTAACAAATAAACAATATGTTGATACACAAATCAATGACTTAAAAGAAAAATATATAAACGATGTTTTGGTTCCACTGATGAATGAATTAAAGCTGTTTAAACTTAATGACAAATCATTAAACGAAAAATTATTAAAATTTGATAAAAAGGATAGAGAGCTAGAAGCAGATATAGCAAAACTTTTTAAAAATATTTCAGAACAATCAAAAATTTTAATATTACTTTCTATAAAGTTAAAATCTGCAGTCATTAAAAATAAACATCAGATAAAATTATTGAAAGAACAATTAGGAAATGAATTAGAAAAACTTCCTAAAAATTTTTTTTAAAATTTAAAGCAGTTACAAAATACATTCAAAAAAAGTGTTGATGAATTGAGTTCTAAAATTACTCAACAAATGAAAAAGATGAATAGAGTAATAAATGAAGTAAACTCACTTAATCAAAAAGTTGATAACATGAAAACTCTTAAAATCAATTTAGAAAATGAATAAAGGAAAAATTTACAAGAAAACTCTAAAGAAAATAAAGAACAGTTAGATGCTGTTAAAAAAACAGTTAGATGTTCTTAAAGTTAAATTGAATGCTCTTGAAACGGCGTTGAAGATTAATCAGCAGAAAATGCCAGTTAATAGAAAAGAAATTAAAATACATCACACTCTGCTTGACGTAATAGATAACGTGCAACAGAAAATTAATAAAGTTATCACGAAGTTGTTGTCCATTCACACACGTAAATCTTGATCGAACCTTGTTCAGAGGCTTTAGCCGATGACGCACGTAAATCTTAACGTAAATATTTTTTCCAAAAGTCAAATTTAATCCTAAAAAATGCCTATAATTTATAAACACAATCTTAAACATTTTGCTTCAAATCAAAAAAATAGCACATGAACCATCTATGAAATCTGTTTACCATTATAACAGTGTACAAACAATTCAAAAAGAAGGAGATGGCATCTTTTCTGGTATTGGAAGTATCGTTAACTTGATTAAAAATAATAAAGATTTGATTACATCTGCTGCAAAAGGAGCAGCTGCTATAGGTAGTACAGCTAGTGCAATATCAAATGCTGCTAAGTCTCAAAACGAACTAAAACAACTAGAAACTATTCGTAAACTTAAGAATGATTCTGACGAACTAAAACAATTAAAAAAACTTTCAGAGGAAACAAAAAACAAAATTGCTAACATAGCTGTAGGGTCTGAGAGTAAACAGGAGAAGAAATCAGGCGTAGCCATAGAACCTACGGTTCGTTCAATTGAAGAAATAAGAGGTAATAGTGTGAACAGCGGAGCTGGTTTAGCAAAATTCTAAAATTATATTTTTTCTGTGTGTGAGAAAAAACAAAAAGTCAAATTATTTTTTTAAAAATGTCTTCTCTTATCGAAAATAAATTTAGATTAGACGATCCTCCGTTCGTCAGTTACAATCAAAAAAAGAATGACTACATAAGAATTTCTATGAATCCCGGATCTTCTAGTAGAGTAAATACTGGAGGTGATTTAATTTTTGAAGTTGATAATCAACAAAGTTATTTATATCTACCTGATTCATTTTTACACTGTGAATATTCTTTATATAGTGATGCCAATTTTACAACACCATTACTAGATAGCGATAATATTGCATTAGAGAATAATTTCTTTCCAAGATCATTTACACAAATGCGTTTAGATGTTGCAACTCAAAATATAGAAACAATAAGTGATTCTCCAGGTGTAATTGATACAATGCTTAGATTTGTAACAATTGGTGAAAATAATAGAAAGTATGAAATCGAAGGTTGGTTTCCTGATACTAATGATGGTATAATTGTTGATGATTTAACTCACGCTGGAGCAGACGCAGCAGGAATTGCGAAAGATGTAGAAATATTGCAAAACATTTAAATAAAGCAAACAATAGTGCATATAAAGAAAGACGTGAATTTAGCAAGAAAAGTAAACAGACAGTAAATTGGTCATTGTCTCCATTATTCGCATATTTAGATTATGCCAAAATATCATGTCAATTAAATTTCAAATTAATAATTCATCGTAAGCAAATAATGAATTAATCTTTTATGGTAAGACTGGAAAAAAGCATATTTAAAAAATGATAGACTTGAATGGTGGATAAAGCATATTACTCCTAGTTTAGAGGTCGAATTAGCTATTGCAAATAGATTAAACACTAACAAACCAATTCCAGTAAATTTTCTAAAGCGTACTGCTAAATCAGTAACTTTTTCCGAACAAAGATTTAACTGGCATTTTACTAGAACTTCGAATACTCCAAGATATTTTTGACTAAGTTTTCAAAGAAATAATTCTCCAAGTTTTGATAAGAACAACAATCTTTTTCATATTAATACAATTCGAAGTTTACAAGTTGCTTTAAATCAAACCCGATATCCAATTGATCCATTAAGATTCGATGATACCAATAATCAATTTATGGAAGGATATGATGCTTATAGAAATCTTTGTATAGAATTTGGAGTTGAACCACAATTAACTCCTGGAGATTGGAGACATTTATATCCTGTTTTCTGTTTTGATTTAAGTGCACAATCTGAAGATATTATCAAGACTGGTTATGATGTAAGAATTAATATTGAAAAGAAAGATTCCACAACTTCATTGATGGCTTATGGTTTATTGCTAGAAAATGTAAAATTTTCTATTGAAATTCTTAATGGAAAGATGGCTAGGATAGGCTAAAGCCAGAGGAGCTTCGCTCCGATCTGTTAATAACCTGAGGACCTTAGGTCTGATCAAGATTTACGTGCGTCATCGGCTAAAGCCTCTGAACAAAGTTCTATAGGTTAATTAAAATTTTTGATAACTTGAAATTTTTGATAAATTTGATAATTTTTGATAAATTTTTTTCATTGAAAATGTCGCAAGCGAAAAAAAATAATAATAAAACTGTTGAATTAAAATTACGTAGCATCATTGACAAAAATACACCTAAAACCATTACTATTAATAAATAAAAATATTACATAGGTAAACCAATGATAGAGAATATTAAATTACAAGAAGAAAAGAATGGTGGAATTCTCCCATTAATTCCACTAATAATAGGAGGTATAGCAGCAGGAAGTGTTGCAGGTCGGACAGCTGGTATTGTCTAAGCAGTAAATAAAAATAAATCAGAGAAGGCAGCATTAGAAGAACAAAAACGTCATAATAGAGATTTAGAGAAAGTTGCTAGGGGTGAAGGAATAGTAGATAATTTTATTAGTAAATTAAATTTAGTTGATAAAGGAAAACGAGTTCTAAAAAATATTCTCCACAATGTTGATGATTTAATTGAAATTAAAGAAACTAAAGATGTTCTCGGATGACTATTGACGGGAGGTATGCCATAGTTTTTCGGAAAACACAACTGTGTAGTCTCTCCCCAAGCTTTATTGCCGATAAAAGTGATTTTATAAAAGAAAAGAAACACCGGACCAACGTTTCGCTCACCGTCCGAGCTTGCTCACGGTCACGGGCATAAATGGCGGGCTGGAATGGGCATCTCTATGACCATCAGTGACTTTCATTCAGATATTCTTTGCCAAGTCAGTACGCCTGTACTTGCTAGAACTGCTGAAAGTCGATATATTAGAATGTTGGAACCTGAAATCAATAGAAAACACGAGTTAACTTATTAAGAACTGTGTTTGAGGTGCTTGCTATTTAAAATAATTTGTACTTCTTGCCCGCCATTTTCGCGCGTGACCGTGAGCAAGCTCGGACGGTGAGTGAAACGTTGGTCCGGTGTTTCGTTTACTTTATAAAATCACTTTTATCGGGAATAAGGCTTTGGGAGAGACTACACAGTTGTGTTTTCCGAAAAAAAACTAAATATGGTTCTGGAATATATCTAAGTCCTAGTATGATTAGGTAAGTAACCTGAGGACCTTTGGTCCGATCAGCTAAAGCCTCTGAACAATGTTCGATTAGGTAAAACATTTATTTTATTTTATCTTTAAAAATGTATTCTATGTGCAAATTCTACAAGTTCTACAAATTCTACAAATTCTACAAATTCCGAAAATTTAATTAAATTAAAAATTTCAAATCTAGATCTAATGGATTATCTCTTAAAAGTACATAAAACCTCAAATTGTCAGCACACCAGTCGACTGCACACCGGTCGGCTGCACGGCGGAGGTGACATACAAAAAACATTAGAAAACTTTCCTGGATTTATTTGGAGTAAATATTCGAAAGAAAAATATATTCCTGGTCATTCATATACCGGTCCAGGAACTCGATCAGATATAAGACTAGATGAGAATAATAATCCAAAACCAGGTGAAGAACCAATAAATAGAGTAGATGCGGCAGCTTACAGACATGATTTAGCTTATCGAAATCATGACCTAAGTTCTCGACATGTAGCTGATAAGAAGATGATTCAGGAATTAGATAGTATTGAAAATCCTACATTTAGAGAAAGAATTGAAAGAATGTTTGTTAAGAAAGCTTTACAAGCTAAAATATTATTCGGTCAGGGTCTAAGTGAAACCTACGCGTCTGAAATTCATAAAGAATACAGAAGGCCGAAATATTTATTGAAAGTAAAAGTATTTTATAAAGATGAAATTTGGAGTGCTGATCTTATTCATATGCCGAATGAAAGAGGGTTTAAGTACGCATTGACCGTTATAGATTTATATACACGATACGCTTGGATAAAGCCTTTAAAAAATAAAAGTGGTCTGTCAGTTAAATATGCGTTTGAAGAAATCTTTAAAGAAACTAATATAAAGCCAAGGAAGCTATTCGTTGACAAAGGGACTGAGTTTTATAACAGAAATATTCAGGCACTATTTGAAACTGTTTATTCAACTGAAAATATAGGAAAGGCTGTAGTAATAGAGCGATTTAATAGATCATTAAAAAAAATATTTAAGAAATTTACAGAACAAGGTAATCAGAAATGGCTGAAGATATTACCAGGAGTTTTTGAGGATTATAACAATAAGTTTCATTCAGGTATTGAAGAAACTCCAAGAAATGCTTCTGACGATCCTGATTTAATGCGAAAGAAAATATTCGAAAATAATTATTCGAATGAGAGTAATCCGAATTTGCAGAAACTTAAGCCGAAATTTAAGATTGGAGATAGAGTCAGAATATTTAAGTATAAGAATATATTTGAAAAAGGCTTTGTTGGTTATTGGACTAAAGAAATATTTGAAGTTTGTAAAATAAATCTAACTTATCCGATTACTTACGAAATCAAAGATTTAGATGATGAAGATATCAGAGGCCGATTTTATCAAAACGAATTACAACGAAGTGAGTTTTAGCTAGTTTCGCTTGATTTTTAATTATCATTATCATTATCACTATCACTATCATTGGAACTAACGTTTGGAGAATTAAATTCCCTTATTCAACTCCCTTATTCAATTCCCTTATTCAATTCTAACATAATATCAAGAAATGGTACTCCTTTTTGTAATTTAGATAATACATATAAACATAGTTGTCCACAATAAGTAGTTCCTGGTTTTTGAATTTGAAACGTATTGTATATTCCATTTGCAAGTAATTCTTTGACTTCATTTGTTGGGGGAAGTCCATAAGAGTCGAACCAATAGTTCTCAGCCCCTGGGCGGTCAAAATAATAATGAGAACCGTTTAAATTTCTTTGTCCTGCAGACCAATGTACTCCTTTTTGATCTGACGTGTGAAGATTTGTTATGAAGTTCAAAGGAATCGGTTTGTTAGCAGAGCTAGTGCTTCGCACATCTTTTAGGAATTGTGATCCCTCTCTCATTAGGACATGAAAATTTTTTATTCCTAATTGATTTGCGATCTTATTTAAATCGAAATTCGTAGTTGTTTGTGTTCCATATAATTTCAAGAACTCGGTAATGCTAGACATTTTATAATAAAAAAAATTTCTTATAGGGACCCCTAGATTAAAAAAACTGTCTCATAATGATGACTTACCTTACCACTTATTCGATTTTGAAATGGTTATATTATAATTACTCTAATCTACATTGTTCTACAGATTTCAGTTTTCTTCATGAACTTCATTCGTTAATGTGTTTTATCGTTAAAGGGATTGTTTAAAATTGCTATAACAACTATCCCGCATATCGGCGTTTATGCGTTCTGAATACACAATAAGAATTGGTTTTTATTGTCACTGCACTCTTATGTGCTCAACCTATTCATGACTTCACAATGGGAAGTACTTTTCCTGCTACCCGTATGTATTTTAACCTATTCATGTGGAAAGAGAAAAACGTTAAATGAATTTCGCAAATGGATTTCTAAAACTGAATTTGAAAACAGACTTTGAAAACAGATTTTGAAAACAGATATTGAAAACTGATTCTGAAAATAATTTACGTATGGGTAAATTGAAATGACAAGAGATTCCACGATAATTTTAGGGGAAAGCTGTTAGATGTTTTCCGTCGCTAGAACAATAAATCTCTTTCTCTCTTCAATCTTTTTCTCTCTTCAATTATCAGCTAGTGTACGGGTTCATTGAAGACAAACAATTGTTTTAAAGAATGTATGTCATTGTGTATACAATATTCCTGTAACAGAGAGGATCGAGAGAGAGAAAAAGAAGTGACGCTGCTCCGTAAAAGTTTTAATTGTGTTGTCCAACCAAACAATGTCATGGCATGATATACATATCATAACAAATCAAGCGTTCTCAAATTCGAAATATGCAACCTCTTCAAGAAATTCAATCTGTTCAAGAAATTCAATCTATGTCAAATATTCAACAATTACAAAATTTGGTATAGCAATACCTAACAGATTAACAAATAATGATACATTAAAATGTTTAAGATCTGGAATTGATGATGAAAGAAATGCCTTGAAAAAAAGCAACACCAATAATATCTGATGCCAAATCTACATTAGCTGACACAAAAGAAACAATTGAAGATAAAAACTAATACTAAACGGTGTGAGTGCTATAATTAATCAATTATAGTTTTAGATATAAATTTTCTAGACATAAATTTTAGATATAAATTTTTTAGATGTAATAAGTTTTTAGATGTAATAAAAAAATTATTATTCCCACGTGTCATCATCACTTAAATTACTCTCACTTACGATTGTTTGAAATATTTCAGCTTGAATATCTTCTCCGTTATAAGGTAACATAATTTCATTTTCATCAGGTGCTTGTCGTTTAAGAATATTTATTTGACCAGAAAATTTTTTTTCTTCAGTATTATTATTTTTATCAGGAATACTAATTCCAGTTTCTAAAGATCTTTTCCATGGTTTATTAACTGTAGTCGATAACGTTTTGCCCGAATATAATTTTAGAAAATCTTCTACTTTTGCTTTATCTTGTGAATATTCTTTAAATGTTTTCTTTTCGCAAAGTCTTCCTTGTTCATCTACAGTAATACAGTATTTTACTTTAGGTGCAATAAACATTGCAAAAATAATTCCACCATTTCCATAATCATTTTTTCCTTGACACAATTCAACCCCAACATATCCAGCAGCATCTAATTTATTGAAGAATTCATTAGAAATGTATATTGAATCAGTGTTTTTTACAATTAATGGAAAACCACAATTAAATGCCCCATCTTCTGTTTCAATATCATAAACATATTGTTTTTTTATTATTTAAATATCTTACAGTGGTGACATCTTTGGTAATATTATTTTTAATTTGACACGCAGTAAAACACAATGGTTTATCTTGTCTTTCGCTTACTACCAAATTAATACCTAGAGATGATGCCAAATTGTATAAACCACTAAAGGTTTCTTTATTTTTCTGTGTAAAACGAATAGTTGCATATTTACTTGTAAAAAAGATTTCTTGCTCCCATCTGCTGCATAAAATCCAACAAAAAACCAATATCCAATATTACATTCAGCATTTAGAACATAGCAAGGAACACGTTTTTCTTTAAACTGATTATAATAATTTTCACTAAAGTATGTGGCATATTGTTTTGGATTTTGAAAATTAAGTTCGTATACACTAGATGATCTCATTGTATCATATATTTTACAATCATTGTTATAAACTTCATTAAGATATGTTTTTAATTTAATTAAGAGGTTAAGATCTTGGTTATTTAAAGTACAACAATATCTGACTCCTGATTCATAATTATAGATTCCAGCAGAACCATCTCCTAAAAAGAACCCTTCTATAAATGCTTGCTTACATCTTAAATTAGGTGGATCATTAACATAAATATCACTTACAATTTGTTTCAATGTGATTGTATTGTCGTGTAAAAATAATTTATTATGTAGTAAATTTGTTCCTATATTTAATTCTTGTGGCTTTATTTCATTACCTATTTCATCTAACAATGAATGATCTTCAGTAACATCTACTATTCCCATTTTTGTTTTTATTCGATAACTATGTTTATTTGTAAGATGTCTAATATTTTTTTTTTACTTTACTCCATCCATTATGAGTATAAATTTCTAAATTATCAACTAATGAAATTTCTTTCATATCACCATGAATTTCAAACGGATTAATTTCATAGTTGTTTACAATACTATCTATTCTAGAAATAAATGATAAATTATTCTTTCTCAATATTACAGGCGTGTCAGCTGTTACTGAATCTGTATAATGAATGTATTTTTCATTGAAACCATTAATGTCTAAAATAAAGTTATTCGTGATTCTTCTAGAGTGAGAAAGAATAAAAGAACCTAAGTGTGATGGCATGAATGACGTCGTAAATGACGTCGTAGCGTAGCTGCTGAGACCGTTGGTCGTCGTAGCGTAGCTGCTCAGGCCTTTGGCCGTCTTCCCATCTTTTACAATATTAGCTTTAAAAAAATTCATCATCATACATTTCTACTTTCGTTAAATATTGTTCATCGATTAATTTTTCATAATCTTTTACTTCTTGAGCGAAATTTTTTCTCAATGTATTCTCATTCCATAAATGATATTTAGTGGTTATATCTTTTTGTACAGTTTTGGCATATAGTGAATTCATTAATAATTTAATTAACTCATCGCCTACAGTGTTTCCTTCTGTTTTATATGTTTTTCTAAAATGGAAAAGTTTTTCAATATATTTTCGAAATGGTGAAACCTGATAATTTTTTTCATAAATTATACCATCAGTAATATGTAAGATTTTTCCCCCACATCTAACAATTTCTTGTATGTCTACAGAAGTTAATACATCATAACATATACCATTTCTAAACCTGATTACTTTTACATGAGAATTATTATTTTGATTTTTAACTTTATCTTTTATAGGAACTGGTTGAAAAAACATATCATTCGGATATTGAAACACAACTGTAAATATTCCAGTTTTAGATCTAAATGTTTGAGTATTAAATTTAGATACTATTTCTCGTTCTTCTTCTTGACGAAATTTTCTAGCCGATTCAGATTTAGGGTATTCTGAATTTTCATCATACATAGCTGATGGATATAAAGATGTTGCATCAAAAGCCATTTGAAATTCATTTTTTTGTTCAAGTAGTTTATTTGAAATTTTCTTACAAATTTCAGTTTTATCTCCTGAATCTCGATAGTGTTTCATTAAATCTATTAAATTACTTCCAGGGGACAAAGTCCCCCCAGCGTAGCGACCAGGGGACAAAGTCCCCCAGCGGAGCGACCAGGTAAATACTGTTTTAATATTGGTAACAAGATGTTACAAAATGGCGATATGTATTCTTATATTTGCTGAAACTCTTCCATCTTTAACAGATTTTCTAATATAATTTCTAGCCCATAAATCTATATGAGAATGAATATTTATATTGTCATTTTGTACGCTTTTCATCCAACCGTTAAATGTTAAAGCGGAAGATGTTAAATTAGTAGTTGTGTCTTCACCAACTGAATCTCGCATAACATTATTATATTTGTAGATACAAAAAGCTAAAGAAAGAATATCGTTAACTAAATATGGTCTCCATCCATTTTCTTTTTCTTTATAATTTTCATATGTTATGTCTCCAATTTCATAATCTAATTTACACACATTGGTAGGAATTTCAAAATTCTCACACCATTTAGAAAGACTTGTTTTTACATGTTGATAACTACATTTCATGATATTAGTTTGAAGTGCTAATTTACCTGGAGGTGAATTTTTTTCATATCATTATTGTTTTTAAATCTAAAAGATTTTTGAATATATCTACTAACACATTCAGTTGTATAAGGATTTTGTAATGAAGCAGTTAATATTCCTCTTGAAGTTTTAAGAGGCGGTTTAGATAATTTTAAATTAGCTTTTATCGGAAAACAGGAATCAAAACCTGATGAATTGTGAGCTATTAAAGTTACTTTCGAACAATTAAATTTTCCAAGAGTTTTAAAAAATTGATGTATCGGACATGCGTCCTCTGGGTTTCCCCCGATTGGACATTCATCATCCTCAGTTCTCGTAAATATTTTCACACAATTTTGAAGTTTATTCAATTCTAATTCAGCTAAATTATTATACTCACAAATTTGTTTTTTAAGTTTTTTAATTTCATCTTCATCCTTTGATCGTTTAATTTTAATCATATCACTTAACAAACGTGTTTCTAATTCCTTCAATCTTTGTTTCGGTAAGCAACATATAAATTTATTAAAATTGATGGCTCCTACAGCATAAGGAATAGGATGTGCTGTTGAACAGTTAGGATCAAGAAAAGTTTCAAGATCCCAAATAAATGTTGAACCATAGTCAATTGGTTTCTTTGTTATGGTTTTATACGGAAGCGTTGTTAGATTTTCATCAGTAACTGTTTTATATATTGGTTTGAAATTATTTTCAATTTCTCTAATAGCTTTAAATTTATGAGTTCTATTAATTAAACAATAGTGTCCAATTGTTGAACCTTCGTGAAAATAATTGTAATAAACATAATTATGAAACGTTTCAATTCCTCTAGGATTTAAATGACGATTGGCAGGACTATAATATTGAACACATTCTCCAAAATATTTATTGAATTGAGAAAATTTGCAGTTTGACATTACTCCTGTTCTAGATGTGGCCTTCTCTTTATTTAAAAAATTATTAAACATTTCTTTTATCATTTCTCCTTGTTCTTCATTAAAACCTCGTGACACATTATAACATTTAATAAAACAAAAATCTTCAGAAGGAATATAATAATATTCACCGAAATATTCTTTGATTCTATATTTCATATCAATACCTGCACCAAAATTCATTCCAAAATCTTTATATTTAATATTACCTGTAAAAATCCATTCGTTAGCATCGGATTTCTCATCCAGATTAGAAAACCATGTTTCAAATGATTTTTTATGATAGAATGTTACACAAAAATTTTGAATTATATTTTCCTGATCTTTAATAACTTTTCCAAGTAAATTAAAAATTTTACCATTTGTAAAAGTTTCCGCGTATCATTTACTACATTAATAAAAGATAGATTTTCATATTTAATTTCATTTGGATTAAATAAATTACATAAATCATCACCAAGTTCATCCTTAATTCTATCATCAAAAAAGATATCAGTAATAGGAGTTAATAATATTTCTTTTGTTCTACGGTCCTGTTTTTTTAATTCTACGTTTAATATTACGTCCCTGTTTTTTAATACGTTTACTACGTTTACTATGTTCAATATGTGCATCAAACTCAGCAATTTGTTTCTTGACTAATTCATCAATCCTAGACGTTAGTCCGAGACACATTTCACGATTCATATTTTTTAAAAGAAAAATTGTATTTTTACATAGAACCTCGGTTCCGCCAACTTCGGTGGATATACACAGGAATATGTAATTGATGTAATGTTTCTAATTCATGTGTTGTTAAATGTTCTTTCTTAACCAACCACCATAAAATATTATACGCTAAAAATACTCTGAAACTTCGTAGACAAATTGGAAAGTCTTCTGTTTTAACACACGGTCTAATACCATGTTTTTTTATAATCAGTAACGAGCGCTACGTATTTATGAAGATAATAAAATCTAACTTCTTTCTTCGAATTGACAGGGTTTGTAGGATGACGTTCATCTTTTAAAACTGGTACATGTTCTATCTTGTAAGCATTCAACATATTTTTTCTATTTTTATAAATAAAAAATTTATAAGAAAAAATCATTTGATCACTCCGCGAAAATATTTTCTATCGACTTTCAGTCGGGGTGGAGCTTAGTCAGAGAACAATTGTTCGATTCAGAGTTTCAGTCGGGGCAAACCCCCTCGAGCCGAAGGCTAGTCTGTGAAAAAAGGTTCTATAACTCTATGATGAATTTTTTTATCAATATTAATTGTAATGAAGCCATAATCTTTTGACCAAGCATTGTTACACGATTGTTTAAATTCATCTTTATTTCTTACACATAGATCTCTTAACAAATCACATAAGTTTCTTGCATTTATTTCAAATAGTAGAAATATATTTTCATTCTTTCTAATAACACTCCCGTCTAATGAATACATACTTTGTGTTAAATAAAAAACACTACAGTTATTATGTCTACCTCTTGTGAAATAATTTCTCTGAACTGACTGATTTCTATCATTAAAACAATCATCAAAAATTACACAATGTTTCACTGTTTTATCTAGTTTACTAGGATCTTGCATATTACCACTATCATCTATCAATTGTATCTTTATATGCTTATTTTTATTGGATTATACTAACTGATTATTTCTTGCTGCTTCTTCACACCACGAACTTATTTCTTCTTCACATTCAGAATTTTCATATTCTTTGAATAATGAAGCAATTGCTGTTTTTTTAAGATTATTTTCAAATCCATATTTTAAAAATTGATAGACGAGTTGTTCTGCTGTTAATGTATAAATTAAAAGATAATAGATATAATAGATACGTTTTTCCACAACCTTGTCTTCCACAAATAACTGACAAAACTTTATTAGCTAAATTTGGATATTGACTAAATTTGAGTTTTTTTTAATTTAATGGGGGCACTTCACTCATTTTTTAATAAAAAATTTTATCTCTGCTTTTTATTTTTAAGGAAGAGGAAGAAGAAGAAAACTAAATTTCTCTAACCAAAAGATCTATCATAACCTCTTCACCTCCAAAATTTATTTCTTGTCCTTTCTCATCAGTGATTCTAATGTTAATGTTGTTAATAGTTTTTCTTGTAATAGGGAAATATATTAATGTTTGTGGAAATACATTTAATCTATAACCAATGGGTACAGTAAAAGCTGGAAAACTGAATATTAAATTTGACAATTTACCATTTATATATAACTTCCTTCAATAATGTCACAATGTACGACAATTGAATTTATTTCAGTTATTTTTGGAATCTTCTCACTTAAATGATAACCTTGACTATAGGTTTGTTTATTAAATCCTAATAGCTTTGACAATGATCTATCATGATTAAAATCAACTTGATGATTTTCGTCTAAAGTAAGAGAAAATTTATTAACTGCCGGTTCAATTGCAAAATGTAATTGTTTCTTATCTTTAAATGGTATACCTAAATATCTCTTAATTTCATTTGATATTGATTCAACTTCGTAAGAACAAGGAAAAAAAGTTCGTATTTTCCACGTTTTACCTTTATCAGTAGAATATCTAAGTTGATCATTCACATCTTTGATAACATTTTGAATAGTGTTAAATGTGGAGAAACTAGTCAATGCAATTTGATAATTTTTATTTTGTTCCAGATGTAGAATGGGTTCTAAATTACAAGTGTGTGATGAAGTAGTTGTTATAATTTTTAACGTCGTACTAAATTTTGATGAACCCAAAATCTCTGTTAGATTTTCTAAATGATTATTAATTTTGTCTAAATCTGCTGATGATAATTCTCTCGAAGACATTTTTTAGTTAAAATTTTGAATAAATATTTTTTTATAAAAAATTAAAAACAACAACATATTTCAGCTATACTTTTATAATCCTCTTCATTTAGAATCTCCTTTTCTAACAGTCTTTTCAATATAGCATGAATTTCATTGAAACTAGAATTGTGTCCTTGTTTTATTGCAGATATTAAAATATTTAATCTATTTAGTAATTCTTGTGGATCATCTGGTAAGAATACAGTTGTTTCAGTTTTAAAACCTTTTCCTACTTTAACTCCCGTTGATAATAAATTTTCTAATTCTCTATAAAGTTTAAGAGTTTTTCCTGCTTTAACTCTATCTAACATAGCTTTATATTTTATGAGATCTTCAACAGCATAATTATTTAAATCTGCTCCTCTTAAAAGATCAACAAAATTTCTATCTAAGCTCAAAGGAGATTTA
This sequence comes from Prostheceraeus crozeri, assembly GCA_907163375.1. Taxonomy (NCBI): domain Eukaryota; kingdom Metazoa; phylum Platyhelminthes; order Polycladida; family Euryleptidae; genus Prostheceraeus; species Prostheceraeus crozeri. Next base: position 474,955 of record CAJQUW010016821.1, on the reverse strand, counting down.
TCTGGCGAAATAATTAAACCTCGAAAAGGTTGTGGAAATATTTCTTTTTGTCCGAGATAAAATCTAGGTATTGTTTTTCCATCTATAAATGAAATAGAATGTTCAAATTGCATAGATTTTGGTAATTTCTTATTAATGTTTGATTCTAGTAATCCATAGTCATCTAATATAGTTTTGTGTTCTGGATCTGTTATATTAAATTGTTTATCATTATTTGTACTTTCTTTTTCAAGCTTTTTAAATGGTTCCATAGTTTTTTCAAAATCAGTTTTTACTTGCTCGGTTTGCTGAATTTTTTCAAACAAATCAGATTGAATACCAGCTTTTATCATTCTATGCTGAAGATAATTTTCTTTCATAATATTTCTTTGTTTTATTAACTCTTCTAATTGTTTTATTCTTTTAAAATTAGCAGCTCCAATTTTATCCATTTTTAAAATATAATGTTTGAATTTTGTGGTAACATTGGAATACAACAAAAACATTTTAATGAACAAATTATTTTTTTATTGCTTTGTTGTCTGACATCTTTTCGTTTTAAGTTTTGTTTAATAAAGTTTTGTTTCATAAAGTCTTGCTTAAATTTTCGCTTAAAGTTTTTAGCTCTTCTAAAAAACTTTACCATTTTCTTAATTAGAAATTTTACCATCACTAAAAGTTTTACCATCACTAGAAATTTTACTATCATGTTTATTCTTGTCATCAACTTTTTCGGTCTTTAAATGAAATGATATTTGATTTATTTCATTAGCTTTTTCATCAAATTTTTCAATCTCATCTAGCGTAATAACATTATTGTCACATACTCTTTGAAAATAATAATGTAGTTTATCATAAACTTCTTTAATATGTAAATGCTTAGTTTTTAATGATTTTCGTTTCTTAGTTATTGTTGATTTATCTAACACTGTAACAAGTGAAGTTTCAAAAACAACGGTACCTGTTAAAGGAGTAGAAACTACTGGAATTACTAAAACACCCGAAGATATAGCAATTGTTAAAGCACCTAAACTTATTGTTAAGAATATGCCAATTCCTTGTGTTAGATTCTTAACATTAGACCATCTCTTTCTTAATTTTTTATAATGCTCTAATCTTAATAATAATTGAGATTCCTTATTTTTCATATAACGTACTCTATCTTTGTGTTATTCTTTGTTCATTTTTCAATGTCCATTAAAGTAGAACTACGTTCATATGATAATGAAGGATATATTCTTGCGGTTCCTTCCACTTTTATTCCTTCCATTTCTGAGGCTTCTTCAATTTTCATCCCCGTTGAGGTTTCCATTTTTAAAGAAATATTTTGAATAAATATTTTGAATACAATCTTCTGGTATATTAAGACTACGTGATATTTTTTGGACTACCTAAATTTTCATCTGCCTAAATTTTCGGCCTTCGGCTACGTGATATTTTGAGACAACTTAAATTTTCGACCACGTGATTTCCTTTAGATTACGTGATATTTTGAGACAACTCAAATTTTCCATTGCGTGATATTTTGAGACAACTTAAATTTTCGATTACGTGATATTTTGAGACCGCCTAAATTTTCGTCCACGCGAAATTTGGAGACTACCTAAATTTTTGAAATTTTGATATTTTGAAAATTTGTCACTACCTAAATTTTCGGCCTTCGGCCTTCGGCCAAGTGAAATTTAAAGTTGACCTAAATTTTTGAAATTTTGATTTTTTGAAAATTTTTGAAAAAACCCGCAAAAGTGTGACATCCGGTGCAAGCGAAGCGCCTCGCCGGATGTCACACTATATACTGCTAAAATTTATGAAAAAAATTATCAGGTTTCACCATTTCGAAAATATTTTGAAAAACTTTTCAGTTTGAGAAAAACATATAAAACAGAAGGAAACACTGTAGGCGATGAGTTAATTAAATTATTGATGAGTTCACTATGTGCCAAAACTGTACAAAAAGATATAACCACTAAATATCATTTATGGAATGAGAATACATTGAGAAAAAATTTCGCTCAAGAAGTAAAAGATTATGAAAAATTAATCGATGAACAATATTTAGCGAAAGTAGAAATGTAAGATGATGAATTTCTTAAAGCTAATATTGTAAAAGATAGGAAGACGGCCAAAGGCCTGAGCAGCTACGATACGACGACCAACGGTCTGAGCAGCTACGCTACGACGTCATTTACGACGTCATTCATGCTATCACACTTAGGTTCTTTTATTCTTCCTCACTCTAGAAGAATCATGAATAACTTTATTTTAGAAATTAATGGTTTCAACGAAAAATACATTCCTTATACAGATTCAGTAACAGCTGACACGCCTGTAATATTGAGAAAGAATAATTTATCATTTATTTCTAGAATAGATAGTATTGTAAACAACTATGAAATTAATCCGTTTGAAATTCATGGTGATATGAAAGAAATTTCATTAGTTGATAATTTAGAAATTTATACTCATAATGGATGGAGTAAAGTAAAAAAAAATATTAGACATCTTACAAATAAACATAGTTATCGAATAAAAACAAAAATGGGAATAGTAGATGTTACTGAAGATCATTCATTGTTAGATGAAATAGGTAATGAAATAAAGCCACAAGAATTAAATATAGGAACAAATTTACTACATAATAAATTATTTTTACACGACAATACAATCACATTGAAACAAATTGTAAGTGATATTTATGTTAATGATCCACCTAATTTAAGATGTAAGCAAGCATTTATAGAAGGGTTCTTTTTAGGAGATGGTTCTGCTGGAATCTATAATTATGAATCAGGAGTCAGATATTGTTGTACTTTAAATAACCAAGATCTTAACCTCTTAATTAAATTAAAAACATATATTAATGAAGTTTATAACAATGATTGTAAAATATATGATACAATGAGATCATCTAGTGTATACAAACTTAATTTTCAAAATCCAAAACAATATGCCACATACTTTAGTGAAAATTATTATAATCAGTTTAAAGAAAAACGTGTTCCTTGCTATGTTCTAAATGCTGAATGTAATATTAGATATTGGTTTTTTGTTGGATTTTATGGAGCAGATGGGAGCAAGAAATCTTTTTTTACAAGTAAATATGCAACTTTTCGTTTTACACAGAAAAATAAAGAAACCTTTAGTGGTTTATACAATTTGGCATCATCTCTAGGTATTAATTTGGTAGTAAGCGAAAGACAAGATAAACCATTGTGTTTTACTGCGTGTCAAATTAAAAATAATATTACCAAAGATGTCACCACTGTAAGATATTTAAATAATAAAAAAACAATATGTTTATGATATTGAAACAGAAGATGGGGCATTTAATTGTGGTTTTCAATTAATTGTAAAAAACACTGATTCAATATACATTTCTAATGAATTCTTCAATAAATTAGATGCTGCTGGATATGTTGGGGTTGAATTGTGTCAAGGAAAAAATGATTATGGAAATGGTGGAATTATTTTTGCAATGTTTATTGCACCTAAAGTAAAATACTGTATTACTGTAGATGAACAAGGAAGACTTAGCGAAAAGAAAACATTTAAAGAATATTCACAAGATAAAGCAAAAGTAGAAGATTTTCTAAAATTATATTCGGGCGAAACATTATCGACTACAGTTAATAAACCATGGAAAAGATCTTTAGAAACTGGAATCAGTATTCCTGATAAAAATAATAATACTGAAGAAAAAAAATTTTCTGGTCAAATAAATATTCTTAAACGACAAGCACCTGATGAAAATGAAATTATGTTACTTATAACGGAGAAGATATTCAAGCTGAAATATTTCAAACAATCGTCAGTGAGAGTAATTTAAGTGATGATGACACGTGGGAATAATAATTTTTTTATTACATCTAAAAACTTATTACATCTAAAAAATTTATATCTAAAATTTATGTCTAGAAAATTTAGATCTAAAAATATAATTGATTAATTATAGCACTCACACCGTTTATTATTGGTTTTTATCTTCAATTGTTTCTTTTGCGTCAGCTAATGTAGATTTGGCATCAGATATTATTGGTGTTGCTTTTTTTCAAGGCATTTCTTTCATCATCAATTCCAGATCTTAAACATTTTAATGTATCATTATTTGTTAATCCGTTAGGTATTGCTATACCAAATATTGTAATTGTTGAATATTTGACATAGATTGAATTTCTTGAACAGATTGAATTTCCTGAAGAGGTTGCATATTTCGAATATAAGAACGCTTGAGTTTTGTTATGATAGTAATGGGCAAAAGACCGTTCCAGGACACCATAAAATTCAAAAAATAGTATCTTTAAAAACGACATAAATTCATGAATTTAGTCCCTTTTTCAGGTTTTTAAGACCTAAATACATGAATTTAGTCCATTCAAAAAGTACCATTTTTTCAAAAATGGTACTTTTTAAAAACGACATAAATTCATGAATTTGAACCCTTTTTCAGGTTATGAAGACCTAAATTCATGAATTTATGACGTTTTTAAAAATACCCAATTTTTCAAATTTTTCAAAATCTCAAATTTGTGATTATGACATTTTTCATTGCTTAAATCATGACCGTTCCAGGACACTGAAAAAATCAGAAAAGTTAAGAATCTCAAATTTGAGAATTACAATTTTCACCCCCGCCAAAATCATGACCGTTCCAGGACACCGAAAATTAGTATTTTTAGAAACGTCTTTTAAATCCATTTTTCAGGTTTTTAAAATATAACATGTGACTAAAAATATTTCTTTAAAAATGGAAGAAACAAAAGTGGAAGGAACTTCAGAAATGGAAGGAACCTCAAGAATATATCCTTCGTTATCATATGAACGTAGTTCTACTTTAATGGACATTGAAAAGATTAACATTGAAAAAATGAACAAAGAAAAACACAAAGATAGAGTAAGGTATATGAAAGATAAGGAATCTCAATTATTATTAAGATTAGAGCATTATAAAAAATTAAGAAAGAGATGGAACAAAGTTAAGAATGTAACACAAGGAATTGGCATATTCTTAACAATAAGTTTAGGTGCTTTGACAATTGTTATATCTTCAGGTGTTTTAGTAATTCCAGTAGTTGCTACAGCTTTAACAGGTACGGGTGTTTTTGCAACTTCACTTGTTACAATGTTAGATAAATCTTTAATAACTAAGAAACGAAAATCATTAAAAACTAAGCATTTACATATTAAAGAAGTCTATGATAAACTACATTACTACTTTCAAAGAGTATGTGATGATAATGTTATTACGTTAGATGAGATTGAAAAATTTGATCAAATAGCTAATGAAGTAAATCAAATATCATTTCATTTAAAGACTGAAAAAGTTGATGATAAGAATAAACATGATAGTAAAATTTCTAGTGATGGTAAAATTTCTAATGAAGAAAATGATAAAATTTTTTTGGAAGAGCTAAAACTTTAAGCGAAAATTTAAGCAAAACTTTATTAAACAAAACTTTATTAAACAAAACTTAAAACGAGAAAACTTTAAACGAAAAGATGTCAAACAACAAAGCAATAAAAAAATAATTTGTTCAGTAAAATGTTTTTGCTGCATTCCAATGTTACCACAAAATTCAAATATTACATTCTAAAAATGGATAAAATTAGAGCTGATAATTTTAAAAGAATAAAACAATTAGAAGAGTTAATAAAACAAAGAAATATTATGAAAGAAAATCATCTTCAACATAGAATGATAAAAGCTGGTATTGAATCTGATATGTTTGAAAAAATGCAGCAAACCGAGCAAGTAAAAACTGATTTTGAAAAAACTATGAAACCATTTAAAACTCTTGAAAAAGAAAGTACAAATAATGATAAACAAATTGATATAACAGATCCAGAGCACAAAACTATATTAGATGACTATGGATTACTGGAATCAAACATTAATAAGAAATTACCAAAATCTATGCAATTTGAACATTCTATTTCATTTATAGATGGAAAAACAATACCTAGATTTTATCTCGGACAAAAAGAAATATTTCCACAACCTTTTCGAGGTATAATTTTTTCACCAGATAAATCTCCTTTTAATTTAGATAGAAATTTTGTTAATCTTTTAAGAGGAGCAGATTTAAATAATTATGCTGTAGAAGATCTCATAAAATATAAAGCTATGTTAGACAGAGTTGGTGCAGTAAAATCTCTTAGACGTTATAAACAATTAGAAAATTTATTATCAACGGGAGTTAAAGTAGGGAAAGGTTTATCTGAAAAACAGAAAACGGAAACAACTGTATTTTTACCAGATGATCCACAAGAATTACTAAATAGATTAAATATTTTAATATCTGCAATAAAAGAAGGACATCATTCTAGTTTCAATGAAATTCATGCTATATTGAAAAGACTGTTAGAAAAGAAGATTCTAAATGAAGAGGATTATAAAAGTATAACCGGACATCTCTGATGTCTTTAAGGGCTTCGCCCGTAGCTGAAATATGTTGTTTTTAATTTTTTATAAAAAAAAATATTTCATAAAAAATATTTATTTAAAATTTTAACTAAAAATGTGTTCAGTAGATTTAGACAAAATTAATAATCATTTAGAAAATCTAACAGAGATTTTGGGTTCATCAAAATTTAGTACGACTTTAAAAATTATAACAACTACTTCATCACACACTTGTAATTTAGAACCCATTCTACATTTGGAACAAAATAAAAATTATCAAATTGCATTGACTAGTTTCTCTACATTTAACACTATTCAAAACGTTATCAAAGATGTGAATGATCAATTTAGATATTCTACTGATAAAGGCAAAACATGGAAAATACTAACTTTTCTTCCTGGTTCTTACGAAGTTGAATCAATATCAAATGAAATTAAGAGACATTTAGGTATATCATTTAAAGATAAGAAACAATTACATTTTGCAGTTGAACCGGCAGTTAATAAATTTTCTATTACTTTAGACGAAAATCATCAAGTTGATTTTAATCATGATAGATCATTGTCAAAGCTATTAGGATTTAATAAACAAACCTATAGTCAAGGTTATCATTTAGGTGAGAAGATTCCAAAAATAACTGAAATAAATTCAATTGTTGTACATTGTGACATTATTGAAGGAGGATATATAAATGGTAAATTATCAAATTTAATATTCAGTTTTCCAGCTTTTACTGTACCCATTGGTTATAGATTAAATGTATTTCCACAAACATTAATATATTTCCCTATTACAAGAAAAACTATTAACAACATTAACATTAGAATCACTGATGAGAAAGGACAAGAAATAAATTTCGGAGGTGAAGAGATTATGATAGATCTTTTGGTTCGGGAGGTATAAACTCCCACGCGAAGCTAGAGAATTTAATTTTCTTCTTCTTTAGAAACAAAAAATAAAAATAATAAAAATAAATTTTTTTATTAAAAAATGAGTGAACTACCTCCATTAAATAAAAAAAACTTAAATTTAATCATCATCCAAATTTAGCTAATAAAGTTTTGTCAGTTATTTGTGGAAGATCAGGATGTGGAAAAACATATCTATTATTTAAAATTTTAACGACTCCAAATTTTTTGGATTATAACAATCTTATAATTTATACAACAACGGCAGCACAACCCGTCTATCAATTTTTAAAATATGGATTTGAAAATAATCTTAAAAAAACAGCAATTGCTTCATTTTTCAAAGAATATGAAAATTCTGAATGTGAAGAAGAAATAAGTTCGTGGTGTGAAGAAGCAGCAAAAAATAATCAGTTAGTAGAATCTAATAAAAATAACCATATAAAGATACAATTGATAGATGATAGTGGTAATATGCAAGATCCTAGTAAACTAGATAAAACAATGAAACATTGTGTAATTTTTGATGATTGTTTTAATGATAGAAATCAGTCAGTTCAGAGAAATTATTTCACAAGAGGTAGACATAATAACTGTAGTGTATTTTATTTAACACAAAGTATGTATTCATTAGATGGAAGTGTTATTAGAAAGAATGCAAATATATTTATACTATTTGAAATGAATGCAAGAAACTTAAGTGATTTGTTAAGAGATTTATGTGTAAGAAATAAAGATGAATTTAAACAATCGTGTAACAATGCTTGGTCAAAAGATTATGGCTTCATTACAATTAATATTGATAAAAAAATTCATGAAAGAGTTATAGAAAATATTTTCGCGGAGTGATAAAAATATACAAATATAGTGTTATAATATTTTTTTATTTTATGTATATATCAAATTTGTCTATCTTAGAAATTAGAAAATTAAAAAGGTGAAGTAGTTATTCCATCAGGTAAAATTTTTCTTTTATCATCAAATGGATCTAATGCTAATTTATGTTCTTCTTTTAAATACATGTTATGTTTTTTTGAATTAAGTCTATAATTACATGCTGTTTTTATTTCATTATTAAATAATACATTTTTATAATCTTGAAATGTTATTTGATTAGCCACTGATGCCTTTGAAATTCCTTTTAATGTTTTATGTGTTTTAATATTATTAGTTGTATCATAACAGTAACATTTAGATTTTAAAAATATAGCTTCTGTTATGAAATCTTCATTTCCTTCTAATTCATCTTTTACTTTACATAAATCAGAAGGATGAATGATATCTTTTATTTTATCTATTTCTTCATCAAGTGTAGAATTATACGGTATTGTTAATTCTAAGAAAACAGAATCGGTATCTGTAAAGTGTAATTTATAGTTTTTGCCATAAGCAGGTGCTAAATAATCATATATAAATCTATACATAAATAGTTTAGCTAATTCTAATATAGTGAATCCAATGAAATTAAACTTATCATGTTTTACGCTAATTCGACGTAAATGTACAGCACATAGTTCATCACTAAATCTAGTAATTCTTTTATATGTAGGTTTCCTTGTTAAATTTTGAAACCTATCTTTATCATAAACTATTTCAATATTTTGTCTATTACGCACATTTTCTAAAGTCTTACCATAAAATGCATTATTCATTAATTTGAAGAACACGTTTCCAAAATCATCTTTATTTCTTTTAGCTATTTTACGTTTTTCAATATTGAACTCTATATAATTTTTTAACCACCTAGATTTTTGATAAAATAGTTTTCGATGTATTTTGGTGAGAATCATTCCATGATCTAAATACCAATCTAGCATTCTTCCTTCAACAACATACTTTCCTTTATTGCTTTGTGTTAACATAAGTTTTTTTGTTGGTCTGTATTTCTTAGGAATTAAAGATTTTTGATAATCTGAAAAATCTTCTATATTAGGAATTTTGCTTTCGGGACCGAAAGGAAAATATTTTGTTTTATCTTTTATTTCATCAGGGTATACTAAATCAACTTCATATATATAACCATGATTATAATTTCCATCAGATGTTTTTTGATAATCTAGAATATTACACCATGACATTTCACCTGTTGGTAATTCTTGTATCATGCAAGAAGAATATAAGCTATTAAAATCATAATATAACAAATAGTTTTCTCTCATCATTTCATCAATTGCATTTTCACGTTCTACTCCTTCTCGTTTCGTTCGAAAAATTTCTAATATTTTTTCTTTTTCTTCTGGAGATAAAGGTTTCATTATTCCATAATCATCAGGATTTACTTTCTTATTATAACATTTAACATATCTATTACCTAAAACTGATGAAACTCCACCTCTAATTCCAGATTCAAAAAATAATAATTTATCATATGTATTTTCTTTATAATGTTTAAGTTTAACGGACTTTGTCCTAGAGCCATCGGCTTGAACATTTGTATGTTTTAATCCTGCAAACCATGTTAAACCTGGTGTAGAATAACAATAACATGGATCTATTCCGTAATATTCTTAACACATATCACGAAAGTTTTCAAAAAGATCAGCTAGTATTAATACATCTATCTGTAGATATTTCATTGTATAATCATACATTGTTTTACAATTTAACTCTCTCCAATTTTTTTCAGCTTCTGCATAGTCTTCGTCAGATAATTTTGATTGTTTTAATATTGATTTAAATTTATTTATTGGAGGAAGTTGTTTTTCTTCCATAATTTTATTCACAGAATTAAAATCAGTCTTCGACTGTGAACCACAGGTTTTATCTCCAGTTATATCAGTCTTCGACTGTGAGCCACAGGTTAAATATTCATACGGAAATATGCCTTTTAAAGGTTTTAAATTATATTTATTTAATATTTTACATTGTTCAGATTTCAAAGTTTTTCCCATAACATCTAATGAATAAGGAGTAAAAAATCTAAATGCATCTAAAATTCTAATGCAACCTAATTGCATTGAAAAATATTCTTCCTCTGTTTTACATAGTACATTTATTTGTTGTTGTTGTAATTTTTCAGATGAAAATAAATCTTTCATTACTAGATGGAAATCATATTTAGAACCATTATAGAAATATAGAGGAACAAAGTTATATTTAAATTTATTAGCATTAAGATTACAAGAATTATGTGCTGCACCTCTATATAATCCATTTAGATGATCATGATCTTTTACCTTGACGGCAGAGCCGTCGCTTCGCTTGTCAAGATATCTACCTTTGCCATTTTTATAATTTTTTGTAAATTCTCTTCCACAGTAATAACATTTTGTTTCATTAATAAAATTTAATTTTTCTTTTTCTGTTAATGGCATCATCGGTATATTTGTTTCAAGCAATTGTGAAAATTGACCTTTTAATTCTTCTACTTTCTTTGTAAACATTTATGAACTATCTTCACCATAGTATTGAAAATATTCTGATTTAAATAATTCAGGATAATTTGAATGAATGTACATTCCCCAACATAATGGTTTTTGTTCAAATAAATATTTTTCTTTACTTTGTTCAGATGCACTTTTTTCATAATTAAAAACCGAAGGTTCTAGGGCTTGGCCCGTACCATTTTCAGAATTATAATTTTCAGAATCGGGTGAAGCCCTGGAACTTTCCGTTCGTTTTTGTCTCATATTAACATTATAAGCTTCAAAATCACAATAAATAGTAAAGGGTACTTTATTTTTAAAATACCATTTATTATATTCTAAATAATCATCTTTTGGAAATGTGTTTCTGACTGCTTCATTTTGTTGACAATTCTCCAAATGTCTATTCATTTCTTCTTTAGTTCTAAAACTTGTCATACATTGAAGACAAGGAAAATTTGTATTATCTGAAGTTTTTGTAAATATAGAAATATCTTTGCACAATATAAAATGACCCTGATAATATAATATATTCGCTTGTGCTGGTTGTTTTGACTGTTCTAGTTTTTCAAATTTATCTTGATATATTTCATGTGTTTCATCAATTTCTTTTGCAAGATTAAATGTATTTCGATGAAAATTTTGATTTATTATTTGTAGCTGATAACTATATTCTTTATCATATTGTTCTTTATATTGTTGTAGACATTTTTTTAAAGATTCATTTATTTTTTGATTGGTTTCATTTTCTTCATTATTTAATTCTTTATTGTCTTAATTTAATTTTTGAATCGTTTCTATCTTATTTTCATATTTATGGCCATATTCTTGTACTAATATTTTTGTTTGTTGTTGATAATCTGTTTTACATTTTTGTAAACTTTCATTTAAATTTTGTAATTTTTGTTCATATTCTAAAGATAAAGATAAATAATCGGAATCATAATCATAATTATAATTACGTCCTTTATAATTATTATGACTAATCATTATTGGTGATAGTGTTTTTATAATTTCAAATTTTTCAGTACATATTATATTTCCTTGGTAAAAAATATTATGATGCATGTAATTTCCCCTATCATTATATACTATTTCTGATTGACATAAATTTTTATTATTCAAATAAAATTTTTTTGAATCTGAGTAAAGTGGAGTAATTTTACCAATAGAAACATAATTCACATTTAATTCAAAAACATTTACTTCTATTAAATTTTTATTCTTTTTATGAAACTTTTTTAACCTATTATAATCATATGGAAATTCATGTAAGCCATCAGAAAGATCAAATTCATTTATGTATTCTTCTTTATTGTAATGACTTAGTCTTTCTTTATGATATTCTGCAGGATGTAAATGTGCTATAACGTTCCACAGAAAAAAATAATCATCTTCATTTTTTATGTTGATTATTTGTGGTGAGCTGAAAGGCAAAGGAACATAACTACCACCAGTATTATTTTTATATTTATCAATTACTATTTTCTTAGATAGTATTTTAACAAATCTCCAACCAGATTCACGTAGCTGGGCTTCAATAATACAATTTTCTAATTTAAGTATCATTTGTTCAAATATGGGTTGTATATCATTTACATTATGAATTTCTTGTGAATTTGTAAAATGTCCTTGTATTATTTCTTCAGGAATTCCATCAGGTCCATTTTTTGTATAAAGTACTTCTACATTCATATAACATTTGAAAGATTTCTTAAATATATTATAAAAGTTGGTTAGAATATCAGAAAAAGTTTCATCGGTTTCATTATGTTCAACGGGCGAAGCCCTGGAACCTTCGGTTCGAACAGACTGATTAAATAAATATTTTATATCTGTTACGGCTTCATCAAATTCATCTATTTCGTTAAATTCATCAGTATCTCTAAATAAATATCTTCCATCTGGTACGGGCGAAGCCCTAGAACCTTCGGTTTGTATGGACTCATCTTCACTATTAAAAACTTTTTTATATTCCGAATGTGAATAATCATCAAACATTTTTTTAACTTTTATATCAGTAGGCAATGTTTCTAGATAGCTTTTATAACTATTTAATTTTAATATATTTCCTTCATCAACTCGATCTACATTTTGTAAATGCAATTTACTATTTAAATGAGATTGATAACTTCTTTTTGTTTGCAACTTTTTTTTACATAAGACACAATAAAACTTGGTATTTTCCATTTTTTTTATTTTTTTAGAGAAAATTTTAGAAAAAATTTGTGTTTTAATTTTAGATATAAACATTCTAATATCAAGGACTTGAGTGTTATTTTATATTATTATATATTTCAAATTCTTTAGTTATTTTTTTCTTTATCACATTAAGTTTTATCATATTAAGTTTTATCATATTAAGTTTCATCATATAATGTTTTATCAAAAGATAATTTAAATTTTTTTTCACTAACTATTGATTCTTCATCATCATCATCAATTGATTCTTCATCATCATCATAAATTGTTTCTTCATCATCATAAATTACACTTTTTGGTATAGGATGCCCTTCCATGATAGGATACCATTCTCTTATTGGAATATCTAATTCTAAATTACATCTTTTATCTGATAATAATATAATAGAGAAAAATATTGGTCTTTGATCTCTTTTGGAAAATTTAATAACACCACCATAATCTGAATCACTTTTAGTTTTTATTAAAGATGATAAAATTTTAAATTGATTAGATGTAAATCCTAATTTAAATTTTGTAGACCCGACACATAGTTGTCTAACAGTATCTTCAACTATGCCATCATTGTTATTTTCAATTGTAAGAAAATGAAATTTAGATAAATTTTTATAATTACTAATATTTTTATAATCTTTTTTACCATTTACACCTTTTTCAGATGTTACAGAATCATCATTATTATCATAAGATTCTTTAAGATCGGGCAAAGCCCTAGAACCTTCAGTTCGTTTATTATGAATATGATTATGGTCATTGTTAATAGTATAAGGTGTAGTCGACATATAAATTTTCTCTTGTTGAGCTAAACCATTTATATAAGATTTTAATAAATTAATATTTAAGTTGGAATATAATCCTATATACGTATCATCATCATATCTTTGCGGCATTTCTAATGTTTCTTGTTTATAAATTGTGTCTCTATAATAAACTTGACATAATAATTCTTCATTATGTTTTTTGCTCTCTATGTGAATGTTATATTGATTTTGATCGTCAACAAATAATCTAATTTTTTCTTTCGAAAAAGATTTTAATTTTTTAACTAATTCTTTAATATTAATATAATTAATAATTTTAGTTTCTATCCACTCAGTATTACTAATCGGTAAAACTGCTCTAATGAATCCGTAAACATTATTATGTCCTATTATAACCATATTTTCTTTATTTAATTCCACATAAGCTACATCATTATATTTACTAACAATCTCCATAAATTTAATAAATGGATCACCTGGAAATAAACAATAATTAGTTTCTATAGAAGGTAAACCTTTAGTCTGTTCTCTAAATATTTCGGCTTGTAATTGAAATAAAATATTAACATCTATACATGGATTTGTAATAGTATTATTATTATTATTATTATCAAAACATTTATTTTCAAATCCCGTTGATCTCGTCGAATAAGAAGAACAGGATGATGCGGGCGAATATAATTTTCTTAAATTTGGATTTTTCATTTTTTTATTTTTATTAGAAAAAATTTTATTTTTTTATTGTTAAAAAATGATGTTACCAAATGTTGGTGGAGGTGCATATATCCCGAATAATCGTGAATTAGAAATAGAGATAGAAAATTATATCATGAAAACTGGAGACGTTTTATCTGGTCCATTGCATCTTTCTATTCTTCCGCAACAAAATACAGAGTTAACAAATAAACAATATGTTGATACACAAATCAATGATTTAAAGGAAAAATATATAAACGATGTTTTGGTTCCACTGATGAATGAATTAAAGTTGCTAAAACTTAATGACAAATCATTAAACGAAAAATTATTAAAACTTGATAAAAAGGATAGAGAGCTAGAAGCAGATATAGCAAAACTTTCTAAAAAGATTTCTGAACAATCAAAAATTTTAATATTACCATAGTGGCCAAAATATTAGCCCACCCTGCGTTTTTTATGCAAAAATTATTAGATTCTCCATGTCTCATGATGTCGTCAAGTGTGTGCATTCGCTCTTATTTTCTCACCATCCAATGTTTCAGTGTGCAATGTTAGCTCATGGAAAGTTGATAATTATTGATACTACCATGATATCGATTTCAAATTTGAAAGTCAAATTAGAGATAAATAATATACAACTTCCATTCATGTTCATTGTCTGTGTTAATGGGTTGCAAGGCAGACATCAACGATTACTGCCAAGAACAAACAGCGGCATTTACTGAGTTGGGACTAACGCAAGCAGAAATTGAACGACGACTGAGTCATAGAGTAGGGATACATATAGGTAGAATGTCGACTCAAAAAAGTATCTGTATACAGTAAAAATTTTTATATCAAAAGATTCAGTTTTTTGCAGAGATTACGTTCCCGTGGTCCAAAAAATTATTTGAGCACTTTTTAAAAAAGTCAAAATTTGCCAATTTATATACTACAAAAGAACATCAAAAGGACATCAAAAGAAATGAATATTTGCTAATAAACATCATAATTAAGCGGAAATTAAGCTGGTTATCAAGAGAATTTCATGAATTATATTACAATGAAAGTCTGCATAAAAAAGTCGGGATTTTATTCGTGCTTTTTTGGCTGAAATTTCAAGTTTTTAATTCAATTTTCAGCGGCATGATTTTATGATTCGATCGCTAAATTCATGCTTCATTTCTAGAATCTGAATAGTGATGTGGACCCATTTACATCTTTCAAACTTAAATGAAGTCATTGTCTTTGATTATGTGATTTTGCGGTGCCAGTGGCAGGTTGCCTGTGATATGATCAGGCTAAAGAAAATACTCTTGAGGTTGAGCATGAAAGTAATAGGAACCCATCGAATTGATAATTTAACAAACATTAACTCTCCAAGGCTGTCATGACACGGACGATCTGTGAAATACCATCATTCCTTTTGTATTGCTATCATGATCACTCAATTCCATGGCAATGTCTTCAAAACTGCAGGAATTTGCATATCTCACATTTGGTGACAATAGAACCTGTATCTCCTTCGAGTTCATTAAATAAAATCGAAAGTGTATACACATTGGGGATTTAATAAATTCGGAGTTACCACTCTACCTAATATACTTACTCTATGGACTGAATATTTCGCGCACGTCTGTGAGGAGGATTTTGATCAATGGTTCCGGAGGAAACAGACGTTACAATTCATGAAGGAAGTAGTGCACATCCGAGAGAGACGACAGATTCATCAAGGCCCTTGTTACAAGAAGTCCCATCAAACCTTCTGTTAATATTGCTCATCTTACTGCAGAACGAAATATCACAATTTTGCCCCCGTCAAGTTCGCGACGACTTACTGTTGACTTTAATTTGCCTGCCAGACGACCTTCAAATAAGCCACTTCTTACAGAGAAACAAAGGTTAGCTCGTGTGAAATTCTGCAAACTTCATAAGGATAAATCGTCTGATTGGTGGGAGAATGTTATGTTTACAGACGAGTCTACATTTCAGCAAATTCGCAGTTGCAGATAAACTACGCTCGAAAGCCACCAAATAGCAGGTATGTCAATAACCATGCTGCATGAAAAGAGTTCTACTTATGTTTGTTCTGTGTTCCACTTTAATAGAGATAATATTCATTAGCATACTGATAATTTTCCTGGGTGGGCTAATATTTTGGCCACTAAGGTACTTTCTATAAAGTTAAAATCTGCAGTCATTAAAAATAAACATCAGATAAAAATGTTAAAAGAACAATTAGAAGATGAAATAGAAAAACTACCTGAAAGAATTAAAAAAAATTTAAAGCAGTTACAAACTACATTCCAAAAAAGTGTTGATGAATTAAGTTCTAAAATTACTCAACAAATGAAAAAGATGAATAGAATAATAAATGAAGTAAACTCACTTAATCAAAAAGTTGATAAAATGAAAACTCTTAAAATCAATTTAGAAAATGAATTAAAGAAAAAATTTACAAGAAAACTCTAAAGAAAATAAGGAACAGTTAGATGCTGTTAAAAGACAATTAGATGTTCTTAAAATTAAGTTAAATGCACTTAAAACGGCGTTGAAGATGAATCAGGAGAGAATGCAAGTTAATAGAAAAGAAATTAAAGTACATCACACTCTGCTTGACGCAATAGATAAAGTGCAACAGTCAATTAATAAAGTTATCTCGAAGTTGTTGTCCATTCACAAACGTAAATCTTAACACGTAGATATTTTTCCCAAAAGTCAAATTTAATCCTAAAAAATGCCTATAATTTATAAACACAATCTTAAACATTTTGCATCAAATAATAAAATTGCTCATGAACCATCTCAGAAACCTGTGTACCATTATGATAGTGTAGAAACAATTCAAAAAGAAGGAGATGGCATCTTTTCTGGTATTGGTAGTATCGTTAACTTGATTAAAAATAATAAAGATTTGATTACATCTGCTGCAAAAGGAGCAGCTGCTATAGGTAGTACAGCTAGTGCAATATCAAATGCTGTTAAGTCTCAAAACGAATTAAAACAACTAGAAGCTATTCGTAAACTTAAGAATGATTCTGAAGAACTAAAAAAATTAAAAAAACTTTCAGATGAAACAAAAAATAAAATTGCTAACATAGCTGTGGGGGGTGAAACCTTGAGGAGCGGAGCTCCGTCTAATAGTAAACATAATGAAAATAAAAATAATAAAAAAACAATTGAAGAAATAAGAGGTAATGGTATTAATAGCAACCTTCGGTCTAACCAGCAAAGCTGTAGCGGAGCTGGTCTAGCAAAATTATAAAATATATTTTTTAGTAAAATTATTTTAGTAAAATTATTTTAGCAAAATTATTTTAGCAAAAATTTTTTAGCAAAATTATTTTAGTAAAATTTTTTTAGCAGAATTTTTTCTGTGTGTGAGAAAAACAAAAAGTCAAATTATTTTTTATAAAAATGTCTTCGCTTATCGAAAATAAATTTAGATTAGACGATCCTCCGTTCGTCAGTTATAATCAAAAAAAGAATGACTATATAAGAATTGCTATGAATCCCGGATCTTCCAGTAGAGTAAATACTGGAGGAGATTTAATTTTTGAAGTTGATAATCAGCACAGTTATATATATCTACCTGATTCATTTTTACACTGTTAATATTCTTTATATAGTGATGCCAATTTTACAACACCATTACCAGATACCGATAATATTGCACTAGAGAATAATTTCTTTCCAAGATTATTTACACAAATGCGTTTAGATGTTGCAACTCAAAATATAGAAACAATAAGTGATTCTCCAGGTGTAATTGATACAATGCTTAGATTTGTAACAATTGGTGAAAATAATAAAAAGTATGAAATCGAAGGTTGGTTTCCTGATACTAATGATGGTATAATTGTTGATGATTTAACTCACGCTGGAACAGATGCCGCAGGAATTGCGAAAGATGTAGAAAATATTGCAAAACATTTAAATAAAACAAATAATGATGCATATAAAGAAAGACGTGAATTTAACAAAAAAAGTAAACAGACAGTAAATTGGTCATTGTCTCCATTATTTGGATATATAGATTATGATAAAATATCATATCAATTAAAATTGAAGTTAATAATTCATCGTACAGCAAATAATGAATTAATCTTTTTTGCTAAGACTGGAAAAAAAGCAAATTTAAAAATTGATAGACTTGAATGGTGGATTAAGCATATTACTCCTAGTTTAGAGATTGAAACAGCTATTGCAAAAAGATTAAACACTAACAAACCAATTCCAGTAAATTTTCTAAAGCGTACAGCTAGTTCAGTAACTTTTTCCGAACAAAGATTTAACTGGCATTTTACTAGAACTGCGAATACTCCAAGATATTTATTACTAACTTTTCAAAGAAATAATTCTCCAAGTTTTGATAAGAACAATAATCTCTTCCATATTAATACAATTCGAAGTTTACAAGTTTCATTAAATCAAACCCGTTATCCAATTGATCCATTAAGATTTGACGATAGCAATAATCAATTTATGGAAGGATATGATTCTTATCGAAATCTTTGTATAGAATTTGGAGTTGAACCACAATTAACTCCTGGAGATTGGAGACATTTATATCCTGTTTTCTGTTTCGATTTAAGTGCACAATCTGAAGATATTATCAAGACTGGTTGTGATGTAACAATTAATATTGAAAAGAAAGATTCCACAACTTCATTGATGGCTTATGGTTTATTGCTAGAAGATGTAAAATATTCTATTGAAGTTCTTAATGGGAAGATGGCTAGAATAAATTAATTTAATTTTTTTCATAACTAGAATAGATTAAAATTTTGATATCTTAAAAATTTTTCGTATCTAGAATAGATTAAAAAAAATCTTAGATTAAAATTTATTCATAACTAGAATAGATTAAAATTTTTTGTAACTTAAAATTTTTTTATTAAAAATGTCGCAAGCGAAAAGTAATAATAATAAAACTGTTGAATTAAAATTACCTAATATTGTTGACAAAAATACCCCTAAAACTATTACGATTAATAAAAAAAAGTATTACATAAGTAAACCAATGATAGAGAATATTCAATTACAAGAAGAAAAGAATGGCGGGATTCTCCCATTAATTCCACTAATAATAGGTGGCATAGCAGCTGCAGGAAGTGTTGCAGGTGAAACAGCTGGTATTGTCCAAGCAGTAAATAAAAATAAATCAGAGAAGGCAGCATTAGAAGAACAAAAACGTCATAATAGAGAGTTAGACAAAGTTGCTAGGGGTGAAGGGACATCGGAGATGTCTTCCAGGGCTTCGCCCGAAGGAAAAGGAGTAGTAGATAATTTTATTAGTAAATTAAATTTAGTTGATGAAGGAAAACGAGTTCTTAAAAATATTCTCCACAATGTTGATGATTTAATTGAAATTAAAGAAACTAAAGATGGTTCTGGAATATATCTAAGTCCTAGTATAATTCGGTAATAAATTCATTTTATTTTATCTTTTTAATTTTTTTTATCTTTTAAAATGAATTCTACAAATTCCGAAAATTTAACTAAATTAAAAATTGTTAATTTAGATTTATTGAATTATCTATTAAACAAAAATAAAAATTCAAACTGTCAGCATATTGGAGGTGACATACAAAAAACATTAGAAAACTTTCCTCGATTTATTTGGAGTAAATATTCGAAAGAAAAACATCTTCCTGGTCATTCATATACCGGTCCAGGAACTCGATTAGATATAAGACTAGATGAGAATAACAATCCGAAACCAGGTGAAGAACCAATAAATAGATTAAATGCGGCAGCTTACAGGCATGATTTAGCTTATCGAAATCATGATCTAAGTTCTCGACATGCAGCTGATAAGAAGATGATTCAGGAATTAGATAGTATTCAAAATCCTACATTTAGAGAAAGAATTGAAAGAATGTTTGTTAAGAAAGCTTTACAAGCTAAAATATTTTTCGGTCAGGGTTTAAATGAAACGACAGCAAAGTTGTCTGAGAGCAACGCTCGAACTAATAACTCTGAGAGCAACGCTCGAACCTACGCGTCTGAAATTCATAAAGAATATACAAGGCCTAAATATTTATTGAAAGTAAAAGTATTTAATAAAGATGATATTTGGAGTGCTGATCTTATTCATATGCCGAATGAAAAAGATTATAAATACGCATTGACCGTTATAGATTTATATACACGATACGCTTGGGTAAAGCCTTTAAAAAATAAAAGTGGTCTATCAGTTAAATATGCGTTTGAAGAAATCTTTAAAGAAAGTAAGAGAAAGCCAAAAAAATTGTTTGTTGATAAAGGGTCGGAATTTTATAACCGAAGCGTTCAGCCATTATTTGAAACAGACGAAAGTCATCGCCAAGGCTCAGTTTATTCAACTGAAAATGCAGGGAAGGCCGTAGTGATAGAAAGATTCAATCGGACGTTAAAAAATAAATTATTCAAGAAATTTACTGAGCAAAGAAATCAGAAATGGTTGAAGATATTACCAGGAGTTGTAGAAGAGTACAATAATAAAGTTCATTCTGGTATTGAAGAAACTCCAAAGAATGCTTCTGACGACCCTGATTTGATAAGAAAAAAAATATTCGAGAATAAGTATTCGAATGAGAGTAATCCGAATTTGCAGAAACTTAAGCCGAAATTTAAGATTGGAGATAGAGTTAGAATATTTAAATATAAGAATAAATTTGAAAAAGGCTTCGTCGGATACTGGACTAAAGAAATATTTGAAGTTTCTAAAATAAATCAAAGTTATCCGATTACTTACGAAATCAAAGATTTAGATGATGAAGATATCAGAGGCCGATTTTATCAAAATGAATTACAAAAAACAGAGCTTTAGCTTCGCTTGAATTATAGATTGTTTAACTCTAACATAATATCTAGAAATGGTACTCCTTTTTGTAATTTGTACAAAACGTATAAACATAATTGTCCACAATAGGTAGTGCCTGGTGTTTGAATTTGAAACGTATTGTATGTTCCCGTTCCAAGTAATTCTTTTACTTCATTTGTAGGGGGCAAACCGTATGAATCAAAATAATAGTTCTGCTGATGATTTTTAACGCCTGCTGACCAATGTACACCTTTTTCATCTGACGTATGAAGATTTGTTATGAAATTTACAGTTATTGATGGAACTTTGTTCCGGGAACTGAAGGTTCCTGTTGGCCTATTTTTTAGGAATTGTAATTCAGCTCTCATTAGAACATGAAAATTCTTTATTCCTAATCGATTAGCGATTTTCTTTAGGTCGAAATTCGTTGTCGTTTGTGTTCCATATAATTTCAAAAACTCATTTATGTTGCTCATTTTATAATAAAAAAATTTCTTAAGGGACCCCTAGAAGTCAGAAGGAGGGGTATTGATTTAAAACTGTTCTCTAATGATGTCTTTCCTTACTACTTAGTCAGAAGGGGGTATTGATTTAAAACATTTTTATAATGATGACTTTCCTTACTACTTGGGGGGGGGGTCGATTTAAAACTGATCCACAATGATGTCTTTCTTTACTACTTATTCAATTTTGAAATGATTTAATTTAATCTAAATTTAAACGTTACATTGTTGCATTGTATTAGTAGAGTTAGTGTTTCGCACATCTTTTATCAATAGTAATTCATTACTCATCAATATGTGAAAATTCTTTATTCCCAATTGCTTAGCAATCTCATTTAAATCGAAATTTGACGTGGTTTTGTTTGCTGTATATTTTTTGGAAGTCCCTGATGTTTCTCATTTTTATAGAAGATAAAATGTTTCTATTATATTCCCGTAAATGAGAAATTAAAAACAACACATGGATATTTCAATTTGGTTACATCCACTTTGCATACATTCAATTTGGATACATTGAAATACATGTAAATTTGTCCACGTGTGGACAAGGTTTCATTGGATGAGAGAAAAATGACGTCATATAACAACATAATGAAAATGATTGAAAACAGGAGATAACATTGCATATAAAACAGGAAATAACATTGCATATAAAACAGGAAATAACATTGCATATAAATCAGGAAATAACATTGCATATAAAACAGGAAATAGCATTGCATATAAAACAGGAAATAACATTGCATATAAAACAGGAAATAGCATTTCATATAAAACACACAGATACAAGTTTTCTAAACAATAGGATTTCTGTCCACGAGTGGACAAGGTTTCATTGGTTGAAACACTCTATTGTATTTACATTGCATATAAAACAGAGGGGTTTCAAGAATGAAAAAATTTTCTTCACAGCGCGTCATTTGATTAGTTGAATGGCGCAGTATTTTAGCTGAATGGCGCACCATTATTCAAGAGAATATAACGAAATGGCATAGGTCTAACAATAAAAATAAAGTGTCTTGCGGCCGTATCGCAATAACAATAGCGGAGTTTAACATCCAAATTCCATTGAATATGTCAGCGCGGTATTATCGCTAAATGACGCACCATTGTTTGGGAGAAGAATGGAATCATTTGGAATGACACATAATTGCTTTACACAATGAAGTCAATCTTCCGATAAAATTAGGTCGTGACTTTTAAAGTACAAGAGAAACAGACACCCAACAAAGCGTAGGAAATTTGTCTGCTAATTTACCTAATTTCATAACAAATGAAACTTCGGTGCGTGAATAATTGATATGATTTTGCTTCAAGAGACTATAAAAATAAGACTTGTCATTATCACAAACAGAGAGCAGATAGTGCTTACCGATAAAAATTTTACACATAACACTGAGTGAATTGTTTCTTTTTTCATGCAACAAGAATTTGTGTAAGTTTGCAATTGTATTATTCTCTCCACCATTTGGCTCTATGAAATCACTCAAAGTATCTGTAAATTCATACCTCTCAAAATATATTCCTCTTGAATTCCTCCCGTAATTTTTTCATCCTCCCTGGCAACGATTGTTTTCTTCTATCTTCAAATTGATCTTGTCTCATTTTGAGAAATATATGACGAGAGCGTTTTGACACAACCTTCACTGACAAGAAACACTGTTAAATTAAATAAGTCTTCAGCACAATTGTTTGAAATAGCCATATCGATTATTGTTGTTGTGTATTATTTCACGGCATTGCAGCCAGAGTAGGATTTGCTGGTTATGTATTCCACGTCTTACAAATGTCTAAGTGGGTGTAGCAGCTGTTAATTCTTTCATACATTGTTTCCTTTCAAATGTTTGAGTTGGAGGACACAGCTCCTTACACTGAAATGCATTTTATTCATAAATGCGAGAAGCAGATGTTCTCTACAATTGAATGACAATTTTAAAAGTACCTAAACTTATTGTTAAGAATATGTCAATTACTTCAAATATTTTTAGTCACATGTTATATTTTAAAAACCTGAAAAATGGATAAAATTCATGAATTTGAAATTCTCAACTTTTATGATTTTCGGTGTCCTGGAACGGTCATGATTTTGGCGGGGGTGAAAATTGTAAGTCTCAAATTTGAGATTCTTAACTTTTATGATTTTCGGTGTCCTGGAACGGTCATGATTTAAGCGAGAAAATTGTAATTCTCAAATTTGAGATTTTGAAAAATTTGAAAATTGGGTATTTTTAAAAACGCCCAAATTTGTGAATTTAGGTCTTCATAACCTGAAAAAGGGTTCAAATTCATGAATTTATGTCGTTTTTAAAAAGTACCATTTTTGAAAAAATGGTACTTTTTGAATGGACTAAATTCATGTATTTAGGTCTTAAAAACCTGAAAAAGGGTCTAAATTCATGAATTTATGTCGTTTTTAAAGATGCTATTTTTTTGAATTTTATGGTGTCCTGGAACGGTCTTTTGCCCATTACTTATGATATGTATATCATGCCATGACATTGTTTGGTTGGACAACACAATTAAAACTTTTACGGAGCAGCGTGACTTCTTTCTCTCTCTCTCGATCCTCTCTGTTACATGAATATTGTATCCACAATGACATACATTCTTTAAAACAATTGTTTGTCTTCAATGAACCCGTACACTAGCTGATAATTGAAGAGAGAAAAAGATTGAAGAGAGAGAGAGATTGAAGAGAGAAAGAGATTTATTGTTCTAGCGACGGAAAACATCTAACAGCTTTCCCCTAATGTTAAAGTTTTCCTCTTTCCACATGAATAGGTTAAAATACATACGGGTAGCAGGAAAAGTACTTCCCATTGTGAAGTCATGAATAGGTTGAGCACATAAGAGTGCAGTGACAATAAAAACCAATTCTTATTGTGTATTCAGAACGCATAAACGCCAATATGCGGGATAGTTGCTATAGCAATTTCAAACAATCCCTTTAACGATAAAACACATTAACGAATGAAGTTCATGAAGAAAATGGAAATCTGTAGAACAATGTAGATTAGAGTAATTATAATATAACCATTTCAAAATCGAATAAGTGGTAAGGTAAGTCATCATTATGAGACAGTTTTTTTAATCTAGGGGTCCCTATAAGAAATTTTTTTATTATAAAATGTCTAGCATTACCGAGTTCTTGAAATTATATGGAACACAAACAACTACGAATTTCGATTTAAATAAGATCGCAAATCAATTAGGAATAAAATATTTTCATGTCCTAATGAGAGAGGGATCACAATTCCTAAAAGATGTGCGAAGCACTAGCTCTGCTAACAAACCGATTCCTTTGAACTTCATAACAAATCTTCACACGTCAGATCAAAAAGGAGTACATTGGTCTGCAGGACAAAGAAATTTAAACGGTTCTAATTATTATTTTGACCGCCCAGAGGCTGAGAACTATTGGTTCGACTCTTATGGACTTCCCCCAACAAATGAAGTCAAAGAATTACTTGGACATGGAATATACAATACGTTTCAAATTCAAAAACCAGGAACTACTTATTGTGGACAACTATGTTTATATGTATTATTTAAATTACAAAAAGGAGTACCATTTCTTGATATTATGTTAGAATTGAATAAGGGAATTGAATAAGGGAGTTGAATAAGGGAATTTAATTCTCCAAACGTTAGTTCCAATGATAGTGATAGTGATAATGATAATGATAATTATAAATCAAGCGAAACTAGCTAAAACTCACTTCGTTGTAATTCGTTTTGATAAAATCGGCCTCTGATATCTTCATCATCTAAATCTTTGATTTCGTAAGTAATCGGATAAGTTAGATTTATTTTACGAACTTCAAATATTTCTTTAGTCCAATAACCAACAAAGCCTTTTTCAAATATATTCTTATACTTAAATATTCTGACTCTATCTCCAATCTTAAATTTCGGCTTAAGTTTCTGCAAATTCGGATTACTCTCATTCGAATATTTTCTTTCGCATTAAATCAGGATCGTCAGAAGCATTTCTTGTAGTTTCTTCAATACCTGAATGAAACTTATTGTTATAATCCTCAAAAACTCCTGGTAATATCTTCAGCCATTTCTGATTACCTTGTTCTGTAAATTTCTTAAATATTTTTTTAATGATCTATTAAATCGCTCTATTACTACAGCCTTTCCTATATTTTCAGTTGAATAAACAGTTTCAAATAGTGCCTGAATATTTCTGTTATAAAACTCAGTCCCTTTATCAACGAATAGCTTCCTTGGCTTTCTATTAGTTTCTTTAAAGATTTCTTCAAACGCATATTTAACTCACAGACCACTTTTATTTTTTAAAGGCTTTATCCAAGCGTATCGTGTATATAAATCTATAACGGTCAATGCGTACTTAAACCCTCTTTCATTCGGCATATGAATAAGATCAGCACTCCAAATATCATCTTTATAAAATACTTTTACTTTCAATAAATATTTCGGCCTTCTGTATTCTTTATGAATTTCAGACGCGTAGGTTTAACTTAGACCCTGACCGAATAATATTTTAGCTTGTAAAGCTTTCTTAACAAACATTCTTTCAATTCTTTCTCTAAATGTAGGATTTTCAATACTATCTAATTCCTGAATCATCTTCTTATCAGCTACAGTCGAGAACTTAGGTCATGATTTCGATAAGCTAAATCATGTCTGTAAGCTGCCGCATCTACTCTATTTATTGGTTCTTCACCCGGTTTTGGATTATTATTCTCATCTAGTCTTATATCTGATCGAGTTCCTCCACCGGTATATGAATGACCAGGAATATATTTTTCTTTCGAATATTTACTCCAAATAAATCGAGGAAAGTTTTCTAATGTCTTTTATATGTCACCTCCGCTGCGCAGCCGACCGGTGTGCAGTCGACTGGTGTGCTGACAATTTGAGGTTTTATGTACTTTTAAGAGATAATCCATTAGATCTAGATTTGAAATTTTTAATTTAATTACATTTTCGGAATTTGTAGAATTTGTATAATTTATAGAACTTGTAGAACTTGTAGAATTTGTTGAATTCATTCTTAAAGATAAAAAAATTTTAAAGATAAAAAATTTTTAAAGATAAAATAAAACAAATGTTTTACCTAATCGAACCTTGTTCAGAGGCTTTAGCTGATCGGACCAAAGGTCCTCAGGTTACTAACCTATCGAACTTTGTTCAGAGGCTTCAGCCGATCACTTTTGTTCAGAGGCTTTAGCCGATCACTTTTGTTCAGAGTCTTTAGCCGATCGGACCAAAGGTCCTGAGGTTATTACCTAATCATACTAGAACCTAGATATATTCCAGAACCATCTTTAGTTTCTTAAATTTCAATTAAATCATCAACATTGTGGAGAATATTTTTAAGAACTCGTTTTCCTTCATCAACTAAATTTAATTTACTAATAAAATTATCTACTGTTCCTTCACCCCTAGCCACTTTCTCTAACTCTCTATTATGACGTTTTTGTTCTTCTAATGCTACCTTCTCTGATTTATTTTTATTTACTGCTTGGACAATACCAGCTGTCCCACCTGCAACACTACTGCTGCTGCAATGCCACCTATTATTAGTGGAATTAATGGGAGAATTCCACCATTCTTTTCTTCTTGTAATTTAATATTCTCTATCATTGGTTTACCTATGTAATATTTTTATTTATTAATAGTAATAGTTTTAGGTGTATTTTTGTCAATGATGCTACGTAATTTTAATTCAACAGTTTTATTATTATTTTTTTTCGCTTGCGACATTTTTAATAAAAAAAATTTAAGTTAGGAAAAACTTTAATCTATTCTAGTTATGAAAAATTTTTAATCTATTATAGTTATGGAAAATTTTAAGTTACGAATTTTTTTTAATAGAAAAATTTTGAATCTGTTCTAGTTTCTGAAAAAAGTTTAAGTTACCAAAAAAATAATTAATTAATCCTAGCCATCTTTCCATTAAGAATTTCAATAGAAAATTTTACATTTTCTAGCAATAAACCATAAGCCATCAATGAAGTTGTGGAATCTTTCTTTTCAATATTAATTCTTACATCACAACCAGTCTTGATAATATCTTCAGATTGTGCACTTAAATCGAAACAGATAACAGGATATAAATGTCTCCAATCTCCAGGAGTTAATTGTGGTTGAACTCCAAATTCTATACAAAGATTTCTATAAGCATCATATCCTTCCATAAATTGATTATTGGTATCATCGAATCTTAATGGATCAATTGGATATCGGGTTTGATTTAAAGCAACTTGTAAACTTCGAATTGTATTAATATGAAAAAGATTGTTGTTCTTATCAAAACTTGGAGAATTATTTCTTTGAAAACTTAGTCAAAAATATCTTGGAGTATTCGAAGTTCTAGTAAAATGCCAGTTAAATCTATGTTCGGAAAAAGTTACTGAACTAGCAGTACGTTTTAGAAAATTTACTGGAATTGGTTTGTTAGTGTTTAATCTATTTGCAATAGCTAATTCGACCTCTAAACTAGGAGTAATATGCTTTATCCACCATTCAAGTCTATCAATTTTTAAATATGCTTTTTTCCAGTCTTACCAAAAAAGATTAATTCATTATTTGCTGTACGATGAATTATTAATTTAAAATTTAATTGACATGATATTTTGGCATAATCTAAATATGCGAATAATGGAGACAATGACCAATTTACTGTCTGTTTACTTTTCTTGCTAAATTCACGTCTTTCTTTATATGCACTATTGTTTGCTTTATTTAAATGTTTTGCAATATTTCTACATCTTTCGCAATTCCTGCTGCGTCTGCTCCAGCGTGAGTTAAATCATCAACAATTATACCATCATTAGTATCAGGAAACCAACCTTCGATTTCATACTTTCTATTATTTTCACCTATTGTTACAAATCTAAGCATTGTATCAATTACACCTGGAGAATCACTTATTGTTTCTATATTTTGAGTTGCAACATCTAAACGCATTTGTGTAAATAATCTTGGAAAGAAATTATTCTCTAATGCAATATTATCGCTATCTAGTAATGGTGTTGTAAAATTGGCATCACTATATAAAGAATATTCACAGTGTAAAAATGAATCAGGTAGATATAAATAACTTTGTTGATTATCAACTTCAAAAATTAAATCACCTCCAGTATTTACTCTACTAGAAGATCCGGGATTCATAGCAATTCTTATATAGTCATTCTTTTTTTAATTGTAACTGACGAACGGAGGATCGTCTAATCTAAATTTATTTTCGATAAGAGAAGACATTTTTAAAAAAATAATTTGACTTTTTGTTTTTTCTCACACACAGAAAAAATTTCTCACGCACAGAAAAAATATAATTTTAGAATTTTGCTAAACCAGCTCCGCTGTTCACACCATCACCTCTTATTTCTTCAATTGAACGAACCGTAGGTTCTATGGCTACGCCTGATTTCTTCTCCTGTTTACTCTCAGACCCTACAGCTATGTTAGCAATTTTGTTTTTTGTTTCCTCTGAAAGTTTTTTTAATTGTTTTAGTTCGTCAGAATCATTCTTAAGTTTACGAATAGTTTCTAGTTGTTTTAATTCGTTTTGAGACTTAACAGTATTTGATATTGCACTAGCTGTACTACCTATAGCAGCTGCTCATTTTGCAGCAGTTGTAATCAAATCTTTATTATTTTTAATCAAGTTAACGATACTTCCAATACCAGAAAAGATGCCATCTCCTTCTTTTTGAATTGTTTCCACACTGTCATAATGGTAAACAGATTTCATAGATGGTTCATGTGCTATTTTTTGATTTGAAGCAAAATGTTTAAGATTGTGTTTAAAAATTATAGGCATTTTTTAGGATTAAATTTGACTTTTGGAAAGAATATTTACGTTAAGATTTACGTGCGTCATCGGCTAAAGCCTCTGAACAAGGTTCGATCAAGATTTACGTGTGTGAATGGACAACAACTTCGTGATAACTTTATTAATTTTCCGTTGCACGTTGTCTATTGCGTCAAGCAGAGTGTGATGTATTTTAATTTCTTTTCTATTAACTTGCATTTTCTGCTGATTAATCTTCAACGCCGTTTTAAGAGCATTCAATTTAACTTTAAGAACATCTAACTGTTCTTTATTTTCTTTAGAGTTTTCTTGTAAATTTTTCCTTTATTCATTTTCTAAATTGATTTTAAGAGTTTTCATGTTATCAACTTTTTGATTAAGTGAGTTTACTTCATTTATTACTCTATTCATCTTTTTCATTTGTTGAGTAATTTTAGAACTCAATTCATCAAAACTTTTTTTGAATGTATTTTGTAACTGCTTTAAATTTTAAAAAAAATTTTAGGAAGTTTTTCTAATTCATTTCCTAATTGTTCTTTCAATAATTTTATCTGATGTTTATTTTTAATGACTGCAGATTTTAACTTTATAGAAAGTAATATTAAAATTTTTGATTGTTCTGAAATATTTTTAAAAAGTTTTGCTATATCTGCTTCTAGCTCTCTATCCTTTTTATCAAGTTTTAATAATTTTTCGTTTAATGATTTGTCATTAAGTTTAAGCAGCTTTAATTCATTCATCAGTGGAACCAAAACATCGTTTATATATTTTTCTTTTAAGTCATTGATTTGTGTATCAACATATTGTTTATTTGTTAACTCTGTATTTTGTTGCGGAAGAATTGGAAGATGCAATGGACCAGATAAAACGTCTCCAGTTTTCATGATATAATTTTCTATTTCTATTTCTGATTCACGATTATTCGGGATATATGCACCTCCACCAACATTTGGTAACATCATTTTTAAACAATAAAAGATATATATGTCATGGAAATAAAAATTGTTTTCTCATGAAAATAAAAAAAATATTTTTCACGGATCAACAAAGACAATGAATAGACATCAGATCACTCAGTCAATTAGCCGCATCACGAGAACAATTGTCAAGTGCGATTGTCAGTTATGTCGATGAGTAAGAGGAAAAAGAGATCTCATCACGAACAATTCCAATTCCTTGTGTTACATTCTTAACATTAGACCATCTCTTTCTTAATTTTTTATAATGCTCTAATCTTAATAATAATTGAGATTCCTTATTTTTCATATAACGTACTCTATCTTTGTATTATTCTTTGTTCATTTTTTCAATGTCCATTAAAGTAGAACTACGTTCATATGATAATGAAGGATATATTCTTGCGGTTCCTTCCACTTTTCTTCCTTCCATTTCTGAGGCTTCTTCAATTTTCGTCCCCGTTGAGGTTTCAATTTTTTAAGAAATATTTTGAATATATATTTTGAATACAATCTTCTGGTATATTAAGACTACGTGATATTTTTTGGACTACCTAAATTTTCATCTGCCTAAATTTTCGACCTTCGGCTACGTGATATTTTGAGACAACTTAACATTTCGACCTTCGGCTACGTGATATTTTGAGACAACTTAAATTTTCGACCACGTGATTTTCTTTAGATTACGTGATATTTTGAGACAACTTAAATTTTCGATTACGTGATATTTTAAGACCGCCTAAATTTTCGATTACGTGATACTTTGAGACCACCTAAATTTTCGTCCACGCGAAATTTGGAGACTACCTAAATTTTTGAAATTTTGATTTTTTGAAAATTTGTCACTACCTAAATTTTCGGCCTTCGGCCACGTGAAATTTGAAGTCTACCTAAATTTTTGAAATTTTGATTTTTTGAAAATTTTTGAAAAAACCCGCAAAAGTGTGACATCCGGTGCAAGGGAAGCGAAGCAAAGCGAAGCGCCGCGCCGGATGTCATACTATATACTACTTTAGGCAACTCATTTATACGCTTCGCTAGATAAATTTTTGTGTGTATCTTTGACTTCTTGTGGTTCGTCTACATGTCGCGTAATTTAAAACTTGTATCAATTTCAATTGTGTCAATATTGTACTTCTACAGAATCATTGTTGTTGGACAAATAATGGCTATTATTATTATCATTACTAATTTGTGAAAACAACTGCCATGCATGGAAGTTTAATCGCCATATCTTATAATATTGGGGTTGTACAGAAAGGCCCACGTCGATTTCTCAAAAATCGACATGTTTGAACAATATTGGATCCCTTTTTGGCAATGAGATTGAAATCTGAGACGGGTCATCTGAAAATCATTTTTCTCACCTGCCATATATGGCAATCAGGTCGCCATTTTGGATTTGTAGGCCTACAGAAGAAGGCCCTCGGTCAATCCCTCAAAAATCGACATGCTTGAACAATATTGGATCCATATTAGTCTAAGAGATTGAAATCTGAGAGGGGTCATGTGAAAATCATTTTTCTCACCTGCCATACATGGTGATCAGGTCGCCATTTTGGATTTGTAGGCCCACAGAAAAGAGCCCTCGATGAAAGATTTTAAAATTTGCTTTAAAGTTACCAGAGAGGTCCATACGAACCTATAAAAATGGAATCTAGGCCGGGTCCTGTTAGACCACTAAATTTATTTCGGGCACACCGTGAGCTGTGAATATTTGATGTTTTGATATGATAATGCAGATCGAAAAATCTTTTACACAATTTTTAATGGTATATATACCTCTCTAGAAGAGGGATGAACAACTCGTTTTCGTTGAGCGCCAATTATTTTGAGAAAATGCTTCTTTTTTAGATTTGTGCAATTTTTCAAGTAGCATTGATACTTTTCAATGCGATTGTCGTTAATCTTAACTTCAAAGTAATTCACAAAACTTTGCGAATTATCTAAGTTTAGGACATGCAATATAGTGTCAAGTGACCACAGAATGCAAGCTTGCATAGTCAGTTGTCCGTAATCGCTTAATTATGCATGTTCATCTCCATTATCCATATTGTTTTCATTAAAAAGAATTTCCTGTAAAATATATGAAACTTTGAAAATTCTCAGGGACATAAATACGTACCACAGATAGTCGAGTAGGGCCTAATAGTACTAAGATCTGTGAATGTACATGACACATTCAATGAAAAACAGATTATCTATTGATAAAGTACTACGAGTACATCAGATGAATAGGGCTACAGGCCTCGACGAAAGCAATACGGTGTTTACACGGAGATTGCAACTATGAGTCGACGTCAAGCTGCGGCCAGTGATTGATATCTTTGCTAAGCGCTCTCCGATCGAGTTTGCAATCGAATAGCACGGACGCGTTTGACAGCTTCTGGTCGATATCAGCGAAGAAAAGTGCGCGTGTGTTTTCTCTTGTCTAAGAAGGAATGCACTTAGAAACATGGATGCGATCATGATTAGGTAGAATAACTGGTTGAGACTTCAACAGCCAAGGTCACAGCTATTTGATAAAATATAGGACCCTGGCTTTGGATTTTATATTTCCTGAACTATTGGCCCAAAGGTTATAGTGACTATAGGCTGCATTTCAAGCTTGCTTTTTCTACAAATATTCTAGAAGCGTTTTTATATTAACTTCGCGGGACACAAAAAATCCTTAATGGATGGATATGGCCCGTGGGCCGTATGTTCTGGAGCCCGTGCTCTAGAGTTTTCATTGTCAGAGCGAATGACTGTTAACACGGTAACAGGGGTGTAAATGAATAAACCCTAAGGGTAATGAAGATATAGTGAGGGGAAAATGTGGTGATTGTAGTATACTTGAAATTTGCTGGTATTGAAGTTTCATGGGCAATATTTTCTGAGACGTTTTGAATTACTTATTTACTATTAGTAATGTAGTAGCTAGTAGTGTGTGAGAGATATCCTGTTTTGAAACAATATAATTTTTGCAAATCGTTTCAAAATATAATTTGCATTAAATATTTTGACATTTTGGCTGTTAATTATCTGTGCGCATATTGCAGTACATGCTTCCTGCACTGATTGAAGAAGGAATGATTCAATAATAATTCTGCCTATTGATGAAAGAAGTGAAACCATAGATTAAATCAATGCAAACGCACAAATGAATCATGTTTGATTTATTCACGAAAGCCACGTTTTTTTATTATTACGGTTGATTCTTCATGAAATACAGTCAAGTAGAAATGAAAAACTCATGTACGTTTTACCTGAGAATCCAAATCAAATTTTAAGGCAGGACCGCCTGTAAAATAAAGTTCGGGGAAAACACGTATTTCTAAACGCAGAAAATTACTTTTTAAAATGAGAATCAGGTTTCAACTTCTATCATATTCCGAAAGATGTGTGTCATACAAATGTTGGATGACCCCAAAATTGGAGGAACAAAATATCATCACTTTGTTAGAAAAGTAGTCGCTGCAGTTTGGACCCACGCCACGCTAATATTTGCCAATCGGATAAGCTTATCACAAAAGCAAGAAATGACTCCATTTTGTCAACAAAAGATATATTTTTTAGAGTAAATAAAACTTCCACATGATTGACGTGGATGATACTACAAAGTTCTTGAACATCGAGTTACGTACGCAGTTTGAATAGACAACAATGGATCTCAAAATTCAATTATGTTTCTGAATCCATGTCATTTTGAAAATATTCAATATGATGTAAATCAACCAGCAACATAGGCAATCACGCCAAATAGCAGATGTTGCAGAGCTACGATGTGACTTCAGTCTTCGGTTTTTACCATACTGCGCACTTTTCTTGTGGATTCATTTTATCTCCCTTCTTGCACTGGAAAGCCTCTTGAAAGTATGGGCTGTTTGATAGAGGGCCAAGGACTCGGAACATATTTGGATATCTGTACTTCAATAAACTCTCGAGGGATTCATCAGTGTACATGTATTTGCTGCACCACATCTGCAAGTCAATCGCAGTGGACGTATTCATCATAGTACATGTGAAGCAGATATGTCATTAGCAGAGCAACATGATTGGCATGAAATCTCGACTTAAGCTGTAGTCCCTCTCTATGTGACCTTCTTTTCTTTACTTTGTCACATGCCTGCACAATTATCACATGTCGATACCGGAGCGGTAGCAATAATACACAGGATATTCATTAAATAATAATAATGTTTTATTTCAAAGTAATGAAAATCAAACTTACAAGTCAGGAAAAGAGATCATTGAATAATCATACAGTAAAAGTATACAGTACCATCATATGATTGTAACGTAATCTGTTCTTAATACCAACACTAAATACAATATTGAAGACACTTCAAGTGGAAAAATTATAAATTGGAATTGTATAAACAATAGGGGAGAAATTATCTGGATCAGCGATATGTTTTACAAATAGGCATCTCAAGATGCTGAGAAAAGTGCAACTTTCTTGGCGCAAGGTGGTAGAGAGCGCTACTTGGGTTGAAAACATATTCAAAACTCTCAAAGCTCTTATGATGCGGCGATCTTATAATTTGCCAAGACAATCATTCCCACAGATAGTTCGATAACACAGCCGATTCAGTTTGGTCAGTATTGAACTAATCCTTTGGTGTAGGTCCACTTCCATAATGTATTGAAAAGCCGGAAGCTCATACAATTATTTTTATTCCCTGCGCAGCAGAATGAAAGCTGCAATGATCACAACGGACGGACGGACTACACTTACGAGCACAAATGAAAATGGCATGATCAATCTGTCTGATGCAAGCAGGAATTCATGAAGGTCACAATCACAGAATTAGATTCATTTGCGCTCTTCGGTTTCCCAGAAAGGAAGGGTTATATGCAACCTTAAAATCGAAATGGCACATCACACAATTAGACAACTTGCTCCTTCTCGAATGGATAATTCGTGTATCGCTTGCTATTGGAAATGGCAAGCAATAAGCTGTCAGCAGAGGACACCAGATCCAGTGAGAGATGCGTGCGTGCTGTGATATCACGTCGCACACACCAAAACACACATCGCCTGGCTAGCATTCGATTTTGCGTATGTACTATACAGTGAGAAATGCCGAGGAGAGGATGTGAAATCATCAAGTGAACTAATTTTCGTACGCCAGCTACTTTCTTAATAATGATCGGAAAGGCCAATATTATGGAGAAAACTTGTGCGCAATGATCTGAATTCTTCGAATCTGAAGGAATTTTGGCAATCGAAGCACTTTTCTGGAACTCACTTTAATCTGCAAGCGACGCACGACTTTTTTCCTATCTCTGTAAGGTATTCGGAATTCCTTTTTGCCCACTTAATAGGTTCCTCGATGTGCCGTCAATTTCGTATTAATCACACTTCTAGCAAACCGAAGCAGATGAACAAAATATTTAATTCTGTGGTCACAATAGATTAAGGTACAGCAAACTCTCTACTGAAAGCACGGGTCTAAAGTAATGATAAAATAAAGTAAAAAAGATAAATAGAGGTTGAGTCAAGTTAAGCTAACAAAAAACAGATTATTTGTGTACACAAAGAGAAGGATTTTCGAGTCTTATGATCACGGCTTCAGAGATGTAGAGCTCCAACTGACCACGGCATTGCCTCAGCATCTTGATGGCATTTGGCTGCAGATCAGGTGATGCTGAGTTATTACTAATGAAGGCACTTGCTTGGATCTTCGCCTTTGTTTTATCCTCTTCACACCACTTGGGAATGTGCTCGCGGACACGCTTGTTGAGACATCGCTCCGTCTTCCCCATGTAGCTTGCTCCGAAAGCGCAGCGGTATGAATATGCGACAAGGGGTTTCTGGGTTGTCGGGATCGAATATTTCGTTCTTTTTTTTATTGTGACCTTCATGTATTCCTCTTTGCATCAGAATGACTGATCATGATCGTTTTGATTTGTATTCGTAAGTGTAGTCCGTCCGTCCGTTGTGATCATTGCAGCCCTTATTCCGTCGTTTGCCCTACAAGAGACTGCGTGAGCTTCCGGCTTTTCAGTACAGTATTGAATTGTTCTTTTTGTCTACAACAACATAGAAGAATTATATTCACTGATAGCGTGCGTTTTAAACAAGAATGAGGTCAGATTTTGAGGCCTCAGCGACCTTCAGGCGACGCAACAAGAAGACTCTCTTCCTAGTCCGCTTAGAAATATCATTTATGTGATCGTTCCAGTTAAAACAATGTTTGAATATAACACCAAACAACTTAAGCCTCGTTTAAGATTGCGCTCGGAAACACAGTCAAGGAATGATGTAACCACGACGAGTGAATGAGTACTTGGCTTTTTCTGCGTTTAATGTCAATGCCATGTGATGGGCAACAGACATTCTGGTTTGATTCTTCTTGATTGATATGTATATTAATGTCAAGCATACTCAAAACCGGAAATCAGCATCATTATATCGTCTGCGCACTTTGCCATTTTAGCATCCATTAAGCTAGGAAGAAGGAAAGCCATGTGAGCCGAAAAAGTTGAGGGGCGAGGATTGGGCTTTGGGGGACACCTGACGACATTTTGTGGACGCAACTGAAGGCAATATCTTGTAGAGTTACGCGAAATCTTCGGTCTTGAAGAAATGAATTAATCTAGCGGATGAAGCTGTTAGGGAGATGACCGTCAATGAAGGTTTGGACAATTGTGTGGTATTGAATCGAAGGCTTGGGATAAATCAAATGATAACATCAGAACAAAAATACTCATCTGATTTTCCTAAATATGCTGCAATATATATCTGTCTCAAAATGAGCGCAGTTTTTATTTCAATGTAAGAAAACCTTTTACGCTCGAAAATCATTTTCTTAATTAAAACAACATGGGAATTACATGAGGTTTTAGTACTTACAGCAAATGTTAAAAATATCTTCCATTTTCGGAAATAAAACATTCACTCTTCTCAAATGTTGCCCACAGCCCTTGCGATGTTTTCATTATCGATTTCATTTAAACTTTGCACCGATTTTCCATTTGGTTGCAGATGGACAAGTTCACAGAGCTCGAAGATTGAGCAACATCACACTTATACACTCATCAACAAAAGACGCACGTATTTTTCTCCCTTTACTTTCGGTCCCTTGCTGGGGCATCGAAAAGACTGGAAGTATTTTCAAATTTTGAAATTAGACGCGTGATATTGAAGTGACACTACAAATGGATATGTAATCTTACATGCACACGAATCTTGCATGTTTTATCTGCGCAGAATCATAAATTCATCAACATAGTTTATCAATCACATCCATCAAACATACTTTTTGTCAACATCATCTGGGTATGCTATTTAATTGCTGACCAATCAGAGAAGCCGCAGTATTCGAGGCACGCATAACGCAACATTTTTTTAGTCAGATGTGCTTATGATAGTTTTATTATAAAATCAAACTTATTATGTAGATAGAAATAGCGATATTACAGTCTGAAAGTGAATGAATTTTTGAATAATTTTTATAAATACAAAACCTCATGATAATTCTTACCGCCTCTCGGTCAAAAATTCATTTTGAATGTTAAGTCTCGTTCTCACGCCAAAATTAAAACTGCGCTAACTTTGGAACAACTTGTGCTAACAATTTTATGAAGCACAGCTAGTGTCATCTGTTGTCTGAATTTGTGCAATCATTGCCTGATAGGCAATTTGAACATTAAATCTGCAGTGAATGAAATATCCTGCCGGTGATCTCTTTTCACTCTGCCAGCGATAGAGTAGCTGTCATCAGAGGACAGCAGCTGACGGTTGATAGCTTTCTCAAGGGGAAAAAGCAATACAATGGCAGAACACGCAACGTTAGCTTGAACGTCCCATTCTCAGAACCGGAATTTAGCGAATTAGTAATTTAGGAGAATAGATGGTCTGTAAAACAATACTGGAGACTTCAAAATTGCACTTAAGATCCACCGATCGCTGCTGTTCAATGACATGATGCAACATAGGGTGAAATACTAACCTGGCCGTAGCTGATAAAGAATAACTGTTCAGGGGTGTATGGAAGACCTGGCAGCTTCTGCTCCGGAGATCCTCTGTCTCTGACCCATTGTCGATAAGCCTGAAAACATAGAATATTTTCCGTCATACAGCACTGGTTTCAAAAATACATGTTTTAAGCTTTAATACAAGAATCTGATCCTCGAATTCAGCGTCAAACCTTCCATAGTATAATTTGACCAAATGCCTCTCTTCTTGAAATGGTTTGCCTCAATTTGAAACGAATTAGCACCATTCCAGCAGTCATCCAATAAACATGAAAGTGTAGTCAAAAGTCTTATAGATGGTGTTTTCCTTTAGATATGACACCATACGATTCTATTCTACTGAAAAGAGAGAGAGCTACAAAAAGCCATCAAATTTTCAAAGTTGGAAATATTTAAGTTTCTATGCACGTAAGATATCAACATTCAACTTTTTGCGCTTCTTTGAATAACACTAGGTGACATACCACGCTTAATTACGCGCAATTTATGCGTAAACTGCGCGTAATTACATGTGAACCGAAACATCCGTAGCTGTGTCTGACATTGCTTCAATGTCTGTCGGCGATCCTGTTGTATAGACTTTGCGTCTTATGTGTCTGCATGTATCAGAAGCTAGGCAATGTGATGCGACCTCAATTTCATGCTCAGGGAAGACAGAACATGTTTAGCGGTTCATCTTAGTGGTTCAAGCGCCAACGCAGACAACTGTAGACGACGAGTAAACTATAAACACTCCACCGCGCGTATTGATAAACATTCCCCATGTTTTAACAGCATCAGATGACGTGATTGCTGACTCATAGTGCAGCGCGTATGTACGCGCGTAGAAGTATAGACTGCCCTTGACCACAGATGTTTGGGGTGTTCCATAATTACGCGTGGCATGTCACCTTGTGAAAACTCGAGAGCTCTGTATGTCAACGTGTATTGTGTAATGATTCCCAGAAAAAATCTAATAATTGAAAAAGTGAAGAATGCAGTAAACAGAAAAGTGATTATTCATCAAAATATAGCTATGAGTAAAGTGGATTTCTTTATTGCTAGACCATAACGAAGCGAATGAACAATAGTGCAAGAATTAATATTTTGCACCAGGAAAGAAATTGTAGATTCGTGGAATATCAAAAAGATTTAGTGTGTAGCCATTAGGCCTTGATTGCAAGAAGAAGTTGTGTAATGTAATATGCTGACATAATGTACAAAAGGAACAAGATTTGACTCGAAAGAAAAGTTTGACTTTATTCACGACCCGTTTCGCCTGGTTGGTCATAGGCTACTCATGGGAATGAATATATTATAAGTCACAAAATCCAAAATGTCGAAAAAAGGTGGTCGTAAATTTTTTCATGTGGCTCCTGTGTCTAAAATTTTGGAAAAGCACAGAAGGAGACCTTCAAACAATTATTCGTCCCGGCGTGAGATTAGAAGACCGAAGGAAGGGGGCCTGAGGCAAATGGGGTAAACAGTTTCGTTTGTCAAATCGAGCGATTTATTGAATCGCTTTTGATCATTAATTGAATTTTTTAGTCACTAAGTTTAAGTCTGCATTATCTCAAATACAGTAGGACCCGTGTATAAGGAAACCCCCGTATAAGGACAACCCGGCTTTAAGAAAGGGTCTTTTATATCATATTCACAGTGAAACTTAATAATAAAGTCCCGTATATAAGAACAACTCGTCAGTAAGGACATCTTTGTTTATCAATGAATTCCGTGAGTTCAACTTTATGCTTTGTAATCTTAAATGTTCACTAAATTACTGATGACCATGCACAGTATATCTATGAATGCTTGAAAAAGAAAGAAAATCCGAAGATACGATTAGAACTCGAACAATATATTTGTATGTATATTACAATATTATAAGTCACAAATTTTCGGAATTTGTGAATAAATAAATGAATTTCACATTAATTTCACCTGATGAAGGCTTCGGCCGAAAATTTTGACTTATAATATTGTAATATGCATACAAGTATATTGTTCGAGTTCTGAGCATATCTTCGGATTTTTTTTTTCAAACAATACTTTTACTCGATGACTTATATTTTGGATCTATGAATGCAATTGTTGAAATATGATTTGAAAATTCAAAGCCAACATTATTCCGATGTATTGCGTTGTTTTGGCTTGACAAGTCAAGACAGAAAGATGTCGAGGAAGAAAGCAAAGCAGAACTACACATTTCGAATTTGCAATGCTATCACGAAACTTTGATTTTCTGTCGTCATCTCAGAAATCCTGTCATGCAACAAGCCTGCCGACGATGTCTAACAAAAGTAAGTGCCAGTAACATGCAAACAACTAAAACAATGTTTACATAAACTTACTATAAGAACTATTGGTATTTGATAATTACATGCAGCAGATTACAGCAATACGGCCAAAAGTGAAATTGGTACAAAACACACTTAAAAATTACTTGTTTGAATAAAATATAACACGTACCACATCTACTATTCATATTCATTCTTTATTCAAAAATACCTTAAATATGATATTTTCATAAAACTCCGTATGTAGGAACAACTCGCTTAGAAGGACATTTTTGCTGATCCCATGCACTTCCTTACAATGTAAATTGCATACGAAAATTACATGGAAATTAATACCAAATTCGCATGCAATTTGAAATTAACAATTGATACTAAATTCTTGTATCTTTAGAGCGATTTGGTATGTCTTTGGTATGCGAATTTCCACTTTCTTTCGCATACATGAATGTTCGTATATCCTTGGCATGTAACGATGCGAACAACTCTCTCTGTGATCGGCTGATAGTAAACAACATACCAAGAAATATTTTTGGCATCCATCCTTCGTATGTGTTTTATAGTGAGCTGTTTATAGTTACACATGCGAATTCGACGGTACACGTTTGTATTAAACCATTTGATTTTGGCCATATCGATAAATTAGTTGATCAAAACGAGTTTGTGAAACCATATTTGACAAATCTGATCGAAGATTGACTCCGCCTAATGTGTGAGGACACTCGTTCCCGAATTCATTGTCTTCAATAGGTTCTACCACACAGATGGATTCGTCTGTCGCTACTACTCTATAGATGACGCGATTATATCTCAGCCATTGTATGCGGTGGTAGAGGGATGTGGCAACAACCGTCTCCCTTTGGCCTACGTGACTGCCCAAGCGCCCGCAATTCGGAAGTAAAGTTGTAATGGGGAACACGAGAGCTGCCGTTGTCATATTGAAGACTGAACATCTGCCAAGTGATCATTACCTATCTTTGACTTAATGTTTCTCCGTGACAAATTCATCACATGCAAATTCAAATGGTAGAACCGTTCGACTCCTCGCGATATAGATTTACTGACTGCATACGTTTAATGTGGTGACGATGATTTAGTTCGTCAGAATTCAGGCTTGACTTTGCACTGCGTTCAATGGAAAATTGATCTTTCTGCTCCTCGGGACTAGTTCTTGCCGTGACCATCAGTATTAGAAAATATCATCTCTAGACTCAAACACGCAGACAAAGCTATCTATCTATCGCTGAGGGCTCTATTGTTTGCGTCATGGCTGAGACCCACCATTAAATATTTAAAGTGGCTCCATGTGAAGCACCTAGGGGGCATTCTTGCAAAAGCCGAACACTAGGTGACATTTCACGCTCAGTTACGCGTATATGATGAAAGTCATCCCATCAACCATTTATAATAGAATATAATGCTTAACAATTCAAATTATCAGTTAAAGTAGTCCTAATGAGGACTGATGGCGTTCTCCAATCCACAAGTGTACAAAAGCAATGCTACTGTAACCATTGGATTAAGTTCTTAAAAGAACTCAATGGAGCTTTCTCGTGGCAACGAATTAAAATTGATCAGCTTTGGCCCAATATCTGGTAAAAATGGAATTCTTGAGACTTGTGATAC
This sequence comes from Prostheceraeus crozeri, assembly GCA_907163375.1. NCBI lineage: Eukaryota > Metazoa > Platyhelminthes > Polycladida > Euryleptidae > Prostheceraeus > Prostheceraeus crozeri. Next base: position 432,741 of record CAJQUW010016821.1, on the reverse strand, counting down.
TACTCATTCTTGCTGTTAATACACTAATACCATAGATTCCAAACACTGCCGTATACACGTTCAAAACAGACGTCTAATATACTGTACCGACTACAGATGCTGATTGTGGAAATAGAATAGGACAATGGTCACCATAGGTTAAGGAAATTGAAAATGGATATTATAAAACAACAGGAAACCGATGAATAAAAATTGGAAAAGTGGAGGTAAAATATGGAAATACAACGATACTACTACACCGATTACAAGTGAACTATATCTGACAATACACAAAGTGGATGATGGAGGTAAATAATAGAACTGCAATGACATTCTACTGCACCGAGAGCAATGAAACTTTACACACTATACCTAAGACTACACATGGAAAATACTATTTCTTCACCTGAATTTGTTATCGCCAGTTTCTTCATCCGTCTATAATACTTCATGTAATTCCATCGCACTTCATCACAATTCATCACATTCCATAACATATTTCGGAGGTTCAATATACTGCATGTTACCACGTACGTTCACATCTTGTACTATTTCCTAGATGATCTACGCTACTATATAATGGATATATAGCCTACCTGATTTACTGTGATTTGCAATAACAAGCCCTAACCATTCCGGGGTGGCATTCTCCCCAGGCATTTTTGTTGTGGTCCTCGCAAAACTAAATCAGACAATCTATGGTTTCGTGACTTTTGGCTTCAGGGCATTTTATGCTCCCACAAAGAATCACTGGAATTGGGCCCACAGGAAGGTCAAATTTATAAATGATTTTCAAAAGTATACTTTTTTGAACGTCTGAATTTTGTCACTTTTTTGGAAACATTTTGTACAACTTCTACACTGTAAATCGCTGGATACGAAAATTACATACAAACACATACCAAGTTTACATACAATTTGAAACCAACATTTGATACGAGATTCTGGTATATATAAAGAAATCTGGTATGTTTTTCATACGAATGGCCATTTACTTTCGTATGTGATTGGTATGTAAACGATACGAACTATGCTAACTGTGATTGGCTGTTTTACGTTGAAATACGAACTCTTGGTATGATTTATATACGAGACCCGATGCAAATTGGTATGTGTTTCGTATGTCTTTCGTATGAATAGCTTTATGTCATATGGCAAAAAATATGTTATACTACATACTACTTACAAATAACTTTTTTCCAGTAATACCAGCCGTGAATATTTCTTTGTGAAAGTGTGGTATTTAACTAGATTAGATTTGCTGTGAAACTAAAGCCGCATGTCCATCTTTGCAACTTGTCTTATAGCATTCACAAGACTCATAATTAGCTCATTTCCTTGAACTAAATTGATAAACATCATTTCAATAAAACGATAACTTTTCAGCAACCATGTTGAGTTATATATCTCAAACATAACTATTTTTGCGTTCATGAATTATAATGTGTCTTTATTTTGGATTGATAATATGCTTAGTTCCAAAATTACATAATGCATAATTGTTGATGGTCAAATACTTATTGATTATTTATGAAATGCCTGGGACTTACATGTATTAAAATCGAATTCAGTATTGTTAGTTTGACTATAAAATGTCATTATCTCACTACTTACAAAGCAGTAGTAGCATTAGTGTGATCTTTATTGACAAAAAACCTTAAATCAACATACTTTGGACATGATTGATGCTTTCTTTTAACATTGTGCTGATATGGCTTTAGTATGTAAAGCATACCACACTTGAAATAACATGCGAAAAGCATACAAATATATACCAAGATCATACAGAAATATACCAAAAAAATTTTTTGGCATGCATCCTTCGTATGTGATTGGTATTGAGCGATTTACAGTACCAAAAAGCGATAATTTTCAATATGAGCACTTATTATAAATGAAAGTCTCTGAATCATGTCGTGACCATCTATCATACCGTATATCGAGGCTTATCAGCACATTAGATATTGTGGAATTCAAAAGAGCTTACCTCAAATGCTTGCTTTAATCCACCATTTTTCGCAATTTTTTCTCTTAATCTGATTGTGCCATCCAGCTAAAAAGAGATAAATTCTCGTGACAGATGAGCAACAAACCCATACTTTCTGTTTTCAATTGTCAGAATGCTTTAGACGGTAAATGAGATTGACAATTTGGACGCTCATATTGAGTATTTCTAGCCTGAATTTCTACTGCTTCTTTGAAGGAAAATGACAGAGTGGGTAACAGTGGTGAAACTTGACACGTCACGAAGTTCTGTAGGACATTTGAAGCAAGCACTGATAAGTAGTAGGTAAAACGAAAAATGCAATTAGAGAAGCTAAAAGGAGTAAGATGGGGAAAAAGGTAGAGGTAACGCGGAATGAGTTGACAGCCATATCATCGCTTGTTTCATTTCATTCTATTGTTTATTGCATTCACGACATGTTTTAAGATGCTCTGGTGGACAATCGATCCCCGCTACTTGCCTTACTGTCGGCGGTCACAATTGTGATGAAATATCTATTCATTGATCATAATTGCTATGACAACTGATGTGTGATGGTGATGAGGGTCTGATCCTGACAATTGACACAGTCGCATAAGCGGCTCGTGGCTCAGTTGGTAGAAGACAGGTTTTAACCTGGGGTCGTAGGTTCGAATCCTGCGCTGGGACAAATGCGGTGGCTATGATTGAATAGCGACTTCATCAAGTTGATTTCGCGTCGCTGTAGACAGCGAGCATCGCAATTGATGAAACAGCAGTCAGTAAGGGCTTTAATTACGCCGCTTAAGTTGGTGAGTCTGGCTGACTTTCAATGTTAATTAGTAAAGAATATTGTTGAAAGAGTTGTTAGTGGATGCCTCATCACTCGGACACAACATTGCAGAAAGTAAATGTACAAGCTTTCATATTTTGCTGAAGTGCTCTGCTTAGAACTCGGTCATCTTGCTAGCATAAATGGCACAGTTGTCATGATTTTGAAGCAATATCAAAGAATGCCTGGGGCTCACTGTAATGTCTGACAGGGATGTCTATGAATAGTATGATATAGAACTCGGCATACACAACTCCCAAAGAGTGGAGAATTGACTGTGGGCTGAAGTTTTTGCAAATCGCAACATTTATGTCGACAACTTTATCCATGTTTGAGCGTAATTGGAACTATAAGACCTCATGGAAATACATGTAATTAAGTAATGTCCGTATCAATGTGATGCATAGCATATACTTGCGCATTACACAATGATGATGATGATGATGATGATGATGATGCAATCTTCATCATCAGAAGACTTCAGGAGAGATACATGGAAAAGAAAAAGAAATTGTTTCATATCTTCGTCGACCTCCAAAAAGCTTTTGATCGCGTCCCATGAGATGCCATCAGATGGGTACTCCGACGACAGAAAGTGCCAGAACACCTGATAAACCTCGTCATGTCCTTGTATGTAGACACAACATCGAAAGTGTGTGTTGCAGGCGGAATGTCAGAAGATTTCGGCATAGGTGTTGGTGTTCATCAAGGATCTGCCCTCAGCCCCCTTCTCTTCATTCTCGAAATGGAAGAAGCTACGAAAGATCGCAGAAAGGGAGGATTGATGGAGATGTTGTACGTAGATGACCTGGTCCTTACAGGCGGGAGCAAGGAAGAAGTGGAAGAAATGTTCAAGAAATGGAAGGAGGACATGGAAAGCAAAGGTTTGAAAGTGAATATCCAAAAGACGAAGATGCTGATCGGTGGCAGAGAAGAATCTTCTCCTCTTCAATCAAGAAGGTTTCCTTGTGGTGTATGCGTTCGCGGCGTAGGTGCCAACTCTATTCTCTGCCAAAGCTGTGATAAGTGGTGTCACAAACGCTGCAGTGGACTGAATTCTCTCACAGGCGTCACAAACTTCCAGTGTTCGATGTGTGTAAACAACGCAAGGAGTACCGACGAAGATGAAAGATCTGTGACAGACGGTGTGGAGATCGACGTAGTGAAAGAGTTTTGTTATCTCGGGGATGTGTTGAGCTGCAAAGGAGGATCAGAGCGAGCGGTGCGAGCGAGAATTGCGTCCGCATGGCGCAAATGGAAAGATCTGGCAAGTCTCCTCAGGAACCGACACGTACCACTCAAATGCCGCGGAAACGTGTATGACGCATGCATCAGACCCGTGCTGCTCTATGGCGCCGAATCATGGGCCCTCACACAACACCTGGCCCAACAACTGCGTTCGTTTGACAGACGGATGCTGCGATACATGACCGGTGTCTCACTCTCCGATCGAGTTGATAGCGCTGAAGTAGCAGGCAGGTGCAGCCTCAAACACCTGGAGGTCGTACTCAGAGAACGCATGTTGAGGTGGTTCGGGCACGTGAAACGGAGGACAGAGGAAGAGCCGATTCATCGCGTGCTCAACGTGGCTGTCGAAGGTCCCAGGCCACGTGGCAGACCAAGAAGATCATGGCTGCAGACCATCCAGGAAGACATGAAGGAGCTGAGGCTGACAGTGGAAGACACACAGGACCGCGCCCGTTGGATGAGTCTCATCACGTCCAACCCTCACCAAGGAGGAAAAGCAGACGTTAAAAGGAGAAAGTAAAGTAAGTAAGTACACAGAAAATTAGCATAAATCCAGTTGATTTTATAGTGATTATTATATCGATTTGCTGTCATTGTTTAACGCTTTTCGAGAAGCTCACCATCAAAGTTCTAAAGAAAGTCTGTAAAGCACGAATAATATTTTGGCGGTGTATTTTTGATTCACCCCTGATTGTACATGGTGCAGATCTGAAGCTCATGTTAAGAGTCTCTACTGTCAGCATATACGTTGAATTCGATGTCTCTGTCTTTCATAATTGTAATTAGATTGCTCATATGTTAGAAATTCTGTTGAGAAGTAATCACAATAATTCACACTTCCTATGTGCGTATTGCCTGTCACGCTCTCTCTGCTGGCATCGTAATTTTGACTGTATATTCACCTACGAATGAGATCAGATTGCGGCGGCCCAATATCACACCATGGCCTAACAGAAAATATGTATGAATAACATTTTGCTAGCTCTATAGATAACTTACTTTCATTATGATTTAGGTTTGTTCACTATAACACACAGTCTCTGATAGCTCCAAATAATATATTATTTCTGGCTTGATATAGACATATTTTAGATTGCCATTATTCTGCACTTTAATCTCTAACTCATTCTTGCTTAAATTTTTATTTAGGAAATGACTTGAGTTTGTTCAATATAATGCACAAGCTTCCATTTGGACCACATTGCACTATAATGAACAAACTTATTTTCTAATGTATCCAAGTATCAAAAAGCATCCACTTCATTTGACTATAGCAAATGTATTGACTGCCTGATTTCTACTCTCAGTGTAATTTTTTCATCACCAAATGCGCATTTCTAGACCGTATATTGGCTGAATTGGTTATCTTGTTTTTGCTCTTGATTTTAATTGACGTTGTCCTACTTATTTTGCCATGTTATCAAAGACAATGTATTCAGATATCAATTGTTTATAGTGACTGTGTACAACATAATCAGGAGGTTACTTAAGTAATGAAATTAGGCACGTATCTTACTAATATGGACGTAGATAGCCCCTTAGACAGTTTGTTCATGATACTGCACGATAGACGGTTTAAGGTTAAGTCGCTATTTGGTCAAATAATAGAATGCAACAAATGCTGGACACTAAGGTATAACTGTGATTAAATTTACATTCAAGAAGTCTTCTTTGGGAATGCTGAGTAGCAGTGGCGTCTTCTCCGTGCCTGCGAGGCCTTCGGCGCATACTCAAAAGTAATTTACCAATATTTATAAAAATGAAGTGTCAAATTTGATAACTACTCGTGATAGCTGTGCACAGCTTTCCATGTCAATATTAGACGCTCAAAATGAACATTTTTAACGCGCGTGCCTGAATCCCAGCTACTTTCTTCAAACAATGAAACACACACTAGCGATGTGTTCAGACAGACCATTGATGTTCAAACAACGCACGGCGACGTCAATCTCGGCTTTCCCGCCGATGGACATAATGCTTTGCCTTCTCCAATTTTTGCACTGAAATCCTACTTATCTCATTGGCATAATCTGCAATTGTTGATTGAGGTGCGGTACATAAAGGCCTATAAAGTGAAACGTAGCCAAATTGTCACTGTCTGCGTTGCTTTTCAGAGAGGTCACACCTCAACCAACAGCAGGTGATGACGTTCAGATAGAGACTGCAATCAGATGATGAGTGTTCGCCAATGAGTGCAGAGCAATACATCTGACTCGAACGGCAGATTCGGTAGGATTCCAGAATGTTTTTTGCGTGATTGATGTGACGCTATGTTCAGTACTGTAGATGACCTAATAACCACGCCTTTCTTCCGAAGAGAATATGCTGAAAAAATGAGTCGTTAGGCAAGGTAGGACAACACCTGATATAAAAATTGAAAGCACTCACAGTGAAAGAAATAAGGAATATGCAAGACATTTCAATACATCAAAATTTCAAACGTGTGAGTGTCTGTCCGTCTGAAAGAAACGCAATAAACTCTTTTGTTGACCTTAATTGGCTCCTCTTTTCTCGAGAAAATGGAATCTGGACTCATAGAAGGCATGTGATCTGAGCTCCTTGAATAAGGCCATGAAGCGACATGAGAGATTAACGCCTCATGTGCATATCCACTTGGCCTAAGAAATGTTCTGGAAACAGCGTCGAATTGGTAGTAAAGTTCATCTTTTATTAAGATTAATGTTGTTAATGGAAATGACTGGTATAGAAATAGTATTTCAATGCTAAGCGAAGGTCTATGGTCTGGAAGCACGCTTCGCCACTGTTTCGTAGCCTATGTCTATTTCTAGTCCATACAGAAATATTATGTACTTCTAGGTATGGCCATAGACATCTTTATGTCATGTTCTGGCCGACAAATAAGACGCTAAGATATTTAGCACCTTCCAGATATAGCAGTATGCATAGAATTAAATCACCTTTACTCGATTAAAAAGCCCTATCCAGAACTCAGATCGCTGCGCTCTCTCGACAACGACATCGCTCCTCGCACTGAATATTTGACTTTCTAATCTTCATGAAAATAATTATTACAATGTCCAATAAGTCCCAAAAATCCAAAAAATAATGCCGTATTCGCATGGGAAGTTCACTACTTACATAAATACTTTGATTGCTGCGTTTAAGCGGTACTTTGAATTGGTTGTACTGATCAATAATACATTGAGTGGCTTCCTTAAAACTCTCCACGGTTGTATTTGGCCACCAATTCCGTAATTTTCCATTCGCATCAAACCGGCGGCCTGAGAGTGGAAAAAGAATTACATGAGACTTGTTTGAGCATCCCTAGATTTACGAATAATCCAGAACACTATTGGCTGTGTCAAGAAGGTGTTATTTCCTATGATTCTCTATCTATTCTCATCAAGGTTGGAGGAACGCCGGTATTCAGGTCCCTCACATTAATTTTAAGTGTCTCTTCCATTTCAATTTCAATTAAATTCTATAAGATATTTTGAAACCTACAAGTAATTAGATTTGCTTTCTTTAAGCCATAAACTTATCGAATTTAAATGAACCAAAAGTGATGTCACTCCTCTATTTTGATTGACATTTTCACCATCAGATTGAATAATTTCCACGAGAAGTTAAGTACAGGGTGACACAGCTAAAGGTTCAATTTTCATTCACCTCCTATTCATGTGAAACAAGCAATACGGTGTTACTATTGCCTGTAATGTGATCATTAGAATATAGCATTTTGTAATTCATAACTTTTCTTCTCGTTCGTGCTCTATATCTATGATTTTTCCTCATAGCTTTAGAACTATCAAAAATGATAATTTTTCCTATGATTTTTTAATTTCCTAGAAAGTTGCACTTGTCTCGTATGTCAAACAAGCAACCTGAAGGCTATGATTATTTGAAATTTTCAAATTGAAGTTATTCGATTTTTACGTTCAAGTGTTATTGAGATTTCATTCACAACCATTGATTAGTGTTGATGAAACGTCGAATTTTCTTGTAACAGTAGCAGTCTCTGATGGCTTATCCCATTAAACAGCGAGCTAAATGTGCGGCTTGGTATGAGTGTATGGAGAGTGTTACTCTTGTGCAACGAAAATTTCGTGCAGTATTTGGCAAAAACGTAGACACTCCCTCAAGTAGCACAATCAAGAAGTGGCATGTCCTCCTGATGGAGACTGGCAGTGTTCTTGATCAAACAAGAGACAGATCAAAAACTGTAACATCTCCAGACAAATGTGATGAGGTCAACTGACAATCCGCATTGGTATCATGAGCAGCCTTTACACTCAGAAAGGACAACCGTATGGGCCGCAATATCCACATCCAAAGTCTTCGGCCCTTTTTTCTTTGATAATTCAATTAATTCCGATCGCTATCTTGAAATGCTGAAAAGTGAATTCTACCCAACGCTGAGCAAAACTGAGAAAAAGACACTTGGTTTTCATGCATGATGGCGCTCCACCTCACTGGGGTCTTTGTGTGCGCACTTGGCTAGATCAGCATTTTCCACAACATTGGATGGGACGCGGATCTCCAACGAAGCCATGGCCACCTCGATCTCCAGATCTAACCCCGTGTGACTTTTTTCTCTGGGGATTTATCAAATCCAAAGTTTATGAGAGGCCGTTACAAGACATCGCCGATTTGAAGCATCGAATCATAAGTGCTTTCCACCTGGTGACATCAGAAATGTTATCAAACAGTTTCGACGATTATCGTCGTCGTCTTCACGTCGTCATCGAACAGGAAGGAGGACATTGTGAATGCTGATTTTTTATCTTTCAAAAAATTGCAATTTCTGAAGTTATTTTGAGCTTTCTATTGACTTTCATAAACATTTAGAATGTGGAACTTAAATAATAATTGTCAAAAATTATCAATTTTGATAGTTCTAAAGCTATGAGGAAAAATCATAGATATAGAGCACGAACGAGAAGAAAAGTTATGAATTACAAAATGCTATATTCTAATGATCACATTACAGGCAATAGTGACACCGTATTGCTTGTTTCACATGAATAGGAGGAGAATGAAAATTGAACCTTTAGCTGTGTCACCCTGTACATCGTAAATCGGGAGTAGGAAAATACTACACAATAGTAAATACAGTAAATACACTTTTCATAGAATGCTTTGATGAAGTTTTGGATTCTTCTAACTTTGACAATGTTTTCCCCGCCCAAAAGGTTGCTAAGAGTATGATTAGTCTTTGTTGTTTAGTAGCTATATTTAGACGGCGTCTTGATGATAAAGTGCATGTCTTATTATTAGTACTTGAATTCCATACTCAGGCAATGAATCTCAAAAAGCAATCAACTGATGCACTAAGCATCTGTAATTTCAGATTCACTGCCACGGAGTTCTTATCATCATCATAGAGACTACCATAAAATAAAGCATGCAATGTACATCCACACAAAAATATTGATAAATCAATATATGGGACATATTCCAAATAATATATCTCAAATCTTATATCTATGGAATTGTCATCTAAACACTCAATAGATGGAAGTGGCAGCGAAACGTATTTAGATATTGATCAACAATCGATTTGTCTTGATAACTGCCTTCACAAATGCGCAATATTTTTGTCCACCCCTATATATCAAGAATGCGTGAAGAATGTAGGTGCATGTAGAATGAGCAGCTCTAATGGGGCCATAATGGTACATACGCATCAGTGCAAGTGTACATGAATGTATTTTCTATCTACACATCTCGCATGTTATATACAAGTACATGTACATGTAATGCTAGCAAAAAGCTTTTAAATGCATGCATTCATTGTGCGCGACTTGGCATCATATAACGATTGCTAACATATGTTACAATTATTCAGCTCAGCACCATGTATACTACTGCAACTTCATTCATTAAATCCATCAAAGCATTATTTTCATACCCAGGCCTGCTTATAAGATGAAATTCAATAAGTTTCAGCAACATTTATCAGTATAAATAGTCTAATTGTATTCTGCTTATCGAAATATGTGCATGTTACAGTTAAGAAACATAATCTTGCTGCAGAGTGACTAATTATTTCTGTAGCAAGTGTAGCCAAATAGTTGCTTTGATAATCAACGGATATCGCAATTTAACTTCAACCTTACAACATTCAGTCTAAATAATATAACTTGCATGGAAAAAGGAGGAAGCAACGTTTTCGATACTTTTGATCAATAATGAGAGAATTAAACGGAGTGGCCATTTCAAATATTGTTGCACGCTGATTATTTAATATCAAAAGAGACATTAGCAGTAATTAGCAGTTCAGCCATCCGACATACCATAATCATCAAACCCTAGCGCAATTCCTTGACCAATTCCACTGCCGGAGCCACCAAAATTGAGGTATCTGAAATTCATATATTTAGTATCAAATTTCAAAAATACGATGATATTTTAAATGATTAACCGATAATTTGTATAAAAAAGCAAGTGCAAAGGACCGATTAATATATTTCAAGATAAAGTGACAGTTAAAATCAGAACACGAGGCCTTTCGTCCGCTCTAAGTCGTGTGTTGACGCGGAACTGATGTTAATCAGAGGAATACAACTCAGTAACATGCAATGTGAGACCAAGACAATGACATAGACAGCAAGTGGACAGCAATCAATGCTATTGCCACGGCAACCCAATGCCAATCACAAACTACTTCCGGACGCATAGGTCATGAGCAATCGTTTGAATGGCCAGAGCCTCCATGAAACAAATCACACTTCTGACATCGGATCTTAAAGCGCTCTCTGACACCAGAGAGGTCACATCCGTTGACAAGTAAATGGCGCTCAATAGAGCTCTCGGGTAAAGACTTGGATCGAGGAGGAGCACTCCTCCCTTCCAACAAACGCTTGGGTGCTCCTTGACCTGTTCACCCAAGGATCTTTCTGTTCTGCCAATGTACTTGCTACTGCAAGCGCACTCGAATTTGTAAGTAGCTTTAGAATGAGCAGAAACAAGAAGTTTATCCTTGGGCGAACTAGTCGGAACATGAGAGGTCGAAAATGGGGACGCACTTAAGAAGAGCCCGAATAGAACGCTTCACAAACTGAGCTGTTCTATCACCAATAATTTGTTTCATGGAGGATCTGGCCATTCAAGCGATTGCTCCTGACCTATGCGTCCAGAAGCAGTTTGTAATTGGCCTTGGGTTGCCCTTGGTTGCTGTCCACTTGTCGTCCATGTCTCATACTGCATGTGATTAAGTTATGTTCCTCTGATTAACAACAGTTCCGCGTCAACACACGACTTAGGGCGGACGAAAGGCCTCGTGTTCTGATTTTAACTGTCAATTTATCTTGAAGCATTTGAATTGGTCCGATTTGATTCAGATATATTCATAGATCAAACTAAATCATTTATTATCAAAATCTATGTAGAAACAGGGACGAATGCATGATGTGGTTCTCCACGTACCCGGACAGACCGTTAAGAGAATCGAAAATTTCTTCGGGTACTCATGATGAGATGTAATTTTTCCAGAATTTTCGCCTTCCGGCTTTGTCAATGGAACACGTAGAAATGCAAGCAATGCAAATCTGGCCACTACCAGTGCAGCGTGAGCAACATTCAAAAAGTAATTTACAGCAGAAGTCAAAAATGAGTAAATACTACTAAATACAAGTAAAAGTAAGATGAAGGAAAAGACTTATTTACAAATGAAAGAAAAGGATGAAGTTCATGAATGACAAGCGAGGTTAAGTCCATAACATCCATTCATCAGATTTTGCTTCGGAAATTTGTTGATGTATAGCGACTCTAATGTTCTCCTTTTAGTAGTATATGAGACGCCTGTGTGCAGTAATGTCCATTCGAAGTCAATTCGGCCTCCATGCATATTCATCGCATGCAATACCACATGGCTGCAGTTGTTGTTTGGATTTAGGTGCTCCATAATTCTGCTCTTTATCATTATTTGAGTCTCTCCACTGTATATCATCCCACAAATTTTGCAAACAATTTTGTACACCACTCCCTTGCTTTGGCACATATGGGCAGGGATAGCACATCTGCAGCTTCTACAAGAAGAATCGCATAAGGAACTCTCCTTAGGAGGTCGAAAATATTGTTTAACGGGCTTGTTAGGGAAACAAACGTAAACTTTGTCATTTAGACCAGTTCTTCTCACTGTGTTGAAGATCTGTCTGTTGATATCTTGAGAATTATAAGGACACTTGATGAATAAACGTTTTGGTTTTTCTTGAGTTTGATGACCGTTGGATTTATATTGTCTATTCAGGAAAGACCTCGGGTATCCATTATTCAAAAATCTTTGAAATATCTTGTCAATTGAATAATCATAATAGTTATCAGTTGACCTGAATTTTGCTCGACGTAGTTCACCAATAACTATGCCTCTTTTAGAAGCAAAAGATGAATTTGAGTTCATCATTGCTTGCATTTCTACACTGTAAATCTCTCAATACCAATCACATACGAAGGATGCATACCAAAATATTTTTTTGGTATATGTCTGTATGATCTTGGTATATATTTGTATGCTTTTCGCATGTTATTTCAAGTGTGGTATGCTTTACATACTAAAGCCATACCAGCACAATGTTAAAAGAAAACATCAATCATCTCCAAAGTATGTTGATTTAAGGTTTTTTGTCAATAAAGATCACACTAATGCTACTACTGCTTTGTAAGTAGTGAGATAATGACATTCTATAGTCAAACTAACAATACTGAATTCGATTTTAATACATGTAAGTCCCAGGCATTTCATAAATAATCAATAAGTATTTGACCATCAACAATTATGCATTATGTAATTTTGGAACTAAGCATATTATCAATCCAAAATAAAGACACATTATAATTCATGAACGCAAAAATAGTTATGTTTGAGATATATAAGTCAACATGGTTGCTGAAAAGTTATCGTTTTATTGAAATGATGTTTATCAATTTAGTTCAAGGAAATGAGCTAATTATGAGTCTTGTGAATGCTATAAGACAAGTTGCAAAGATGGACATGCGGCTTTAATTCCATAACAAATCTAATCTAGTTAAAAACCACACTTTCACAAAGAAATATTCACGGCTGGTATTACTGGAAAAAAGTTATTTGTAAGTAGTATGTAGTATAACATATTTTTTGCCATATGACATAAAGCTATTCATACGAAAGACATACGAAGCACATACCAATTTGCATCGGGTCTCGTATATAAAACATACCAAGAATTCGTATTTCAACGTAAAACAGCCAATCACAGTTAGCATAGTTCGTATCGTTTACATACCAATCACATACGAAAGTAAATGGCCATTCGTATGAAAAACATACCAAATTTCTTTATATATACCAGAATCTCGTATCAAATGTTGGTTTCAAATTGTATGTAAACTTGGTATGTGTTTGTATGTAATTTTCGTATCCAGCGATTTACAATGTACATGTTCCATTGACAAAGCCGGAAGGCGAAAATTCTGGAAAAAATTACATCTCATTGTGAGTACCCGAAGAAATTTTCGATTCTCTCAACAGAAACAGGGACGCTCACGAAGATGTAGACCTTGTCATCATCTATTTTGTCACATATTGGGTAGGTTGCTCAATTCGGTCGAAAGTTACGACGTAGTAAAATTTAAGTCGGTCGTAGTTACACCCGACTCTAGTCGCTAGTAAATTGGAGTTTCTCAACATAGTAGCAACAAGGTCAAGCGTAAAAGTCGGTAGCAATACGGTAACCAATGGCATGCATTGCTGTAGCACGTGACATCTACGAGCATCATACATCAAACTTGTAATCACATTGTGTGCGTCACTCAGTTGTGTCTCATATCTGCACATAATGGAGAGTAAAAAGAAAACCGGCACGAGTCGAAGAAAGTCTTCATTTCTTTGGAAAGAGCCAAATTCTAATGATGGATTGATTTTTATTTTCTAATGTTCGATTAATTTCAGCTATTAGCTATAGCTATCTTCAGGAAATGATTTTATGACATAAAAAGATATGCATCGCTTGTATGCAGATGTGAATGCAAATCAATCCATGATTAGAATTTGGCTCTTTCCAAGGAAAAGAAAATTTTGACCAATAGCCAAGGAATCTTTCCAACGAAAAATTTCACTGATCAGGAGAAAGTTATATTGATCGAGATAATTAAGGATAAGAACCTCGTTGACGAAAAAGAACGATGCGAAGTCAATAAAGAAGAAAGCGGACGCTTGGGAGAAACTTCTTACATCATTTTCCGTTCTAACAGTAGAACATTGAAGCAGCTGCACGTTCTTTGGCGCGATTTGAAATCTCGCACTATGGATAGATTCACAAAACGGAAGCAAAAGCGTCTGAAGACGAGTGGAGGAAAATGGAATCGATCCGATTTGTCAGGCTGTAATTGATATATTGCCTCAGCATCAACATCAGCCCCCCCCTCCTGTCAGACTTCCAACTTTGGTTCTAGAGATCGTAGAAAGTCGTGTGATAGCTCATTTGAAAGCTAAGAGGATGAAAAATGCAATGAAAAGCTCAGTTTGCTCCTATTTTCCTGGATTTAGAGAGGAAAATGGCAAGAAAACGTCAGAGTTGGAAAGGCAGGTTTTGGATGTTTTGGGATGAGAAAGTCCATTTTTCGACATGAAGGAGGCCTCGGATGGGAAAACGGAGTGCAAATTCTGACGTTTTGACCAATTTTGGGTTTAGGAACTTCTTTCCAGCTCAATCGGATAGAAAAAGTTCTGACCCCCCTCGGCAGCGATCTTCCAACTTTGGTTCTAGAGATCGTAGAAAGTCGTGTGATAGCTGTGAAGTCGTTTTTCGTCATGAAGGAGTGCTCGGATGGGAAAACGGAGGTCAGATTCGGACGTTTTGGACAATGTTGGGTCTAGGAACTTCTTTCCAGCTCAATCGGAGAGAAAAAGGTTTGAGAGAGTCCCCCCCTCTCGACGAGACTTCCGACTTTGGTTCTAGAGATCGTAGAAAGTCATTCAATAGCTCATTTGAAAGCTAAGAGTGAGAAAAATGCAGTGAAAGAAACGGCTTGTTCCTATCTGCCTTCGTTTAGATGTGAAATGCCATAGAAAATTTTGGACATTGGCGAAAAAAAACGACAGAGTTAGAATTTTTATTAAAATCGCTCCATCGGGTGAACCAAGCCTCGGACGGGAAAACAGAAACCAGATTTGGAATCAGCGGGCCATTTTACACCTGAATGTCATTCATGCTATGTCTCCGAAGTGAAAGGAAGAAAGATGACAGATGCAGTAGAGTTTACGAATGAATTTTGTTCAGTACGTTTTCATCGACAGTCTTCGTGGTGTGATTAGGGACTACATCATCTCATTTCATCATGAAAAGGCAGACTTAGAATTTGCTATCGCTAAAGTTTACTTCGTTTTCCAACTGCCCATGGGCAGTTTGATAAATAAAGATGTGAAAGATCGATTAGTTGCAGAGATTGAATTTGAGAAAGTGACTGATGAACATGCAGGTGAACGTTTAGTGTTTCATTTTGCATCCTATTCTGCAGAGACGATACATGATCCAAAAGATTTCCATCAGCGACACATGGCGAAAATTGCATCTCGACTAGATTCATTTCAAGAGCATGGATCCAACTTGCTCCTATGTCGCATAAAACAAATTCATATTCAATTCAATGTGCTAAACTAGATTTGACTACAAGATTTGGGAAAAGCAATCATGAGTCAGTCGTCCGCGTGCCTCCTTTTCCCTGCCCCAACGAAGTCAGGGGAGAAACGGAGGTCTCTGATTGGCTCTCATAGTGTCAAATGTGGATTCGCAGGAGACTATAAAAGCAGACGTCTCCCCATTTTCTCTTCATTTCATTCTCTTGACTTGGAAAGCGTGTGTGACTTGCTCAAGCCATTCTCCGTCTCAATTTTGTCTGATTCAATCCTGTTTGCAAATTTACAAGTGAGTGTCATGACTGTATGGCCTAAACCTTACCAACATTTTAGAAGAGAGATGCGGGAGAGTGTGTGGCCGATGATTGTACAGGCTTATTTTTTGACAGTCATGTTTTCTCGCTCTCACCTTTCATTTAAGACATCCCTCGACTCTCTACGATGGCCAGAAGCCGAGATGAAAAAACTCTTGTCGTTTTTTCAAAAGTATCCAAAATCTTGGAAAATACGCAAAAACTCGATTTTCAACATGCTCTTATTTAGAAACGAAACCTTCCACGCATCTGAGAAGATATGATCCTAGCGAACAAAGTGCCGTCTTGCCCGTAAAAGAAACCCGAGCTCTTCATTCACTTCTAATCCTCCGCTATTCATCGCCAAAGGTGGCTACAATTTAACATTTTCACAAAAAAATCCCGTGTGGAGACCCAGTGTGATCAAAATTTTCAACTATTTCTCTCCGATTGACTTGAAACTCACCCTCTAGTTGCAAAATGGCGCGCTGATTCCAAATCTGCCCGATTAACCAAATTGAATGGTACTCTATGACATTCTATAACACTCAATGGGCATCCGATAGGAAACATCAGCATTCAATCGAACTCTATTGGATCCAATTGCACTTGAAATAGGAGAATATGAGTCCCATAGATGTTGTCCGAAAGAAATAGAAAATGTGACTTTCATTGCTGACACGGACTCCGGCATCGTCCAATCATATTGCATCATTTGCATATTTGGTATCTCTCAAGGAACATTTCATTATAATCGCAACAATTCCTTTTTACACGTCATTTTATCACATCGCCTCTAGTTTCGTGTGTGATTTTATATTTTCGGCGAACAACTATTCATCAAATCAGTGAAGTCTCGCTACAACATTGCAGTAAGTTCTTGATTACGCTGTTATATATCTATTAATTACCGTTTATATATTAGTTATACCCGGTACTTTATTTAGGCCACAGTTAAATTGTCAAATCCTCAAAGCTTCAACAATTCATTAAGGCACTGTGTAGGCTATTATTTAGAAATTTCGTTGATGCAATTATTTAAGCATCAAATGCTTTCTTCGATTCCTGTTTCAATTGTCTTTATAATAAGTGCCCTATAAAGTATCTGGTGTTTATCAATACAATTGAAACGACATGATGAGTGATAACATAATAGAAAAGATAATTTATTGACAGCTTCTAATATTAGTGTAAACTTGAATTCTATGCTTGAATACGGTACTTCAAGTGGATTTGATTTTTTAATATGATACGAACTTTTCTTCACTGACATTCTTCAAGTCTGAATTTATGGTCAATGTCTTGAATAAGCACAAATCACTTAAATAATCCAGTACTTAGTTGCATCGAAAAGATGGAATAGTCATATGTAGGGCCTATGTAGTCATTTTATCAAGTAGGCTATATATAGTCCAACAGATAGTTGAAATGTTATCTTCACATTTCTTTGAGCATTATTCAAGCGGTTTAAGTGAGCAATTATTCTCGTATTTTTGAATATTAATTCGGGCGAATGGCCAACGGTAATATTTCAATCAGAATTACTCAAGTATACAAGCCTGTTCACTTTGGATACTTTCAGCATAATATACGAAGCATTGAACCCTTTGCCAAAAATGACAGTAGACGTTAGATGTTAAAAATAGTATTTTGATCTAGAAATTGTTTTTCTTCTTACTTAAATAGCCATGGAGAAGTCTGTTTTTTTCTCCGCTTGCATGTTGGCCAGGTGAATGAAAGTAAAAAACGGTATATATATACCACTCGGTACCTTCCGCGGACAGTGTTTCTTAAATATTCTTATAATCTCCCTTAATTAAGTCTTTCAAAATATTTCGAAGTATACATTTTTGTGGAAATGTATCTCTGTTGTATACTATTGCTGTATTGTGTAAGGAAATTGAGATACGGTTCATTAACTGCACAATGTGGTTGACTGTGCAATGATATTAAGTCCGGTAATAAGGCCCATACGAAGAGTGGGTAATAATGCCCACACTTCATCGTTTCAAATTCTTTGGATGCTCGTGCTGTACACCAACGCAGTCAGCGTAGAATTAGTGTTTACGACTTACATTGATTATTCTTTTCATTTATGTTAGCAATGGCTATAAGACCTGATGAAGATGAGCCCATTAGTAAACCTTAATTTGCTTGAAAATCTGTTCTTCAAATGTAAATAATAATAATAAAGTCGTTTATTTGAAAAAATTACAAAAGTCCCAATAATGGGAATCGTGGGACGCCAAGTTAAAAGTACAAAATCATTTTCACAGATAACCAAAAACAAAAGTGAAAAGTAGGAAGTTTCTCAGATAGTGAATCCGGAATTATACAGCTTCGACATGGAAATAATGAAGGATCTGTCACGAATGGATGTAGTCAGTAATGGTAGGCGGAAGTGTCCAGACTGTTTCATCACAGGTAGCAAAATATGGCGGAGTGGATGGTCACTTTCACACAAAATTGAATCGAATAATCTGAAACCAAGAATCTGCCGGCGATATGACAATGGTAAAAAATGAACACATTCGCAATGCCATGAATCACAGATAATTCGATGCGCACGGCATTGAATTCTTTCAAGCTTATTCGATTGTCCGGTTTGCAAATTTACAAATAATGGAGCACCATACTCGAGTATACTACGCACACAATTCTGGTAGACAAAGATCAACTGCTCCTTCGTCAGGAAGTTTCTCAATTGACGCAAGACAAAAAGTCTGGATGAGGCCTTCTTACAAATGATATTTATATGGGAGGACCAACTCAGTTTTCTCAAATGTGATACCTAAAACACGTTTCTCATTTTGAGCCGGTACTCCAGAAACACAAAAAGGATCACAATCAAATGAAGCTCGAGTAGAGAAAAATACTTGCTGGCTCTTCTCGCTCTTGATGAGCATTTGATTAGAAGCAGCCCAAAGTTTGATTTTTACAAAATTATCTTCAATGGGAGACGACGTGAAGTGACTCAAAATTGGAGACAGCAGAAAGATATCGTCAGCATACTTTACCAATAGTACTTCAGCAGAATTTTCACATCACAGATCAGATACAAAATATCCAAAAATGATAGGTCCAATGGAAGAACCTTGAGGAATGCCACTTGATTGTAGCCCATACGAACTGTGATAGCTTTTCCACCTGACTCTTATCTGACGCGAGCACATATAGTTATAGATGAAATTAATAGTGAAACTGCTAAAACCATCTCTGACCATCTTACCGATCAATACATCCCGACAGACTCGATCATAACCTTTAGCAAGATCTAGTGTGAGCATCTGACAAGCCGAAACATCACGCCGTTGAAGATTGGAAGAAATATAGTTTTCCATATCAATCAACGCGCACACAGTTGAAGACTTTCGTCGGTATGCATACTGTCTATCATCAAATCGACTCAAGAATTCTTCTCCTATCCGCTTCAATAAACATTTCTCAAAAATGCGCTCAGGCATAGACATAATAGAAATTGGGCGGATATCATTTAATTTTGCCGGGACTGATTTAGGAAGGGGAACAATATCTGCATTTTTCCATATTTGTGGGAGATTCGCCTCTTGAAGGCAACGGTTGAATATAAGACACAGAGGCAAAGCTATAGCCGCACTTAATTTAGACCAGCATAATGATGGGATTTGATCAGCACCCGGTGACTTTTTGGGATTGATGTTTTGTAAATTTCTTTGAATTTCCTGCACGGTAATGCTGAATGGAACCGTATAAGGAAAAACCGTATAAAGTATGTATTCTTCAGGTCAACTTGCAGCAATTCGAATAGTTGCATTCCTGTTAAGGTGCCGACCGATTGAATATTTTTTAGTGAATTTGTATTGAATATTATGGATTACATCATCGATTGGGATGGAAGGATACATTGAATGCATATGGGAATTCTGAAGTGAACGGGTTTTCAATTACTCCTTTCAATTCGAGGTTATTTTTGAGGTTGATTAAAAGGAGAATAAAGAATCCGTGATAAGAACGAAATGTGGTCGGGTCGAAAGTTAACGAGCAGAGATTAAAGGAAACTCTTTTAATTACATTTTATTGTCGTAATAATTACATTTTTCACTGTCAGAATGGGGCAATTTGTCTTAATTTTATGTGGGAGATCGTTCATTATCGACTTCATGTTATACGAATTCTAAGCTACAACGTATGGAATTTATGCAATCAAAAGCTTGATTTTATCCAGAATTATGCATTATTTTTCAATAGTCTGCATGGTGCATTACCCTTGACATTGCATTGACCCCGTGCAGAGTCATTTAAATCATGAAAGAAAAAAGTAGGCAACTCAATATCTTGAATGGGCGGCAACCCTTGTATTATCCCATGTATCATCAGTCATCTGCATGTGCCCCACAGTAAATCCTTAGTGGACGTCCTCAACAAGTTTATAGATTGGGAGAAAGGAACCTCGTGCCGATGCAGTTTAAGGGCCAGTTCGTAATCGATGCGGAACATCAAAGTTATTGCTCTTCACTATATTGTTAAGGAGGGGCGAGTAAACAACGGACGGCGCATGTGTTCATATTTATGCTCTTTATTCAAGTTAGTATCTCTTTCTCAATGTTTGACGTGTGCCGCTTTGTTGCATCACATTTTCCTCCTACGCGTGCACCTAGAAATGATGGAGTTGGAAGTGTTTTGACTTCTGCATATTGCTGTGCATCAAGTCTCCGTCATCTATCTGAAAATTACTGACTTCTATATTCAAGAATCTGTGAAATTGTTTAAAAACTCCGATCTACACGTACATGTCTCCTATTGGAGGAGTGTAGTATGCAAACAAAATATTTATTCCTTCAACTTCATTTCAATCGTAGCTATATTGAGCAATTTTACTAAAAGGGACGTGTTGCAATTTACAGTGTACTATACATTTACAAATGCCGCAAATTTTCTTTCAGTAGTTTTTTGATAGCATCTCAATTGTAATTAACTATAATTGCAATATTCACAAATTCATTTCGGAGACAACTATTAATAACTTCTGGAAATTAAGCTTTTGATAAAGTTTGAGAAATTAAACATCATTATTAAGTATTAACTTTGAATTCTAATTCTTCACTATACAGGACATGTATGGAGTGCGTGTGTGGGTGTTGTGTATGTGTGTGCATTCGACTTCCGGGTAAAATTCCTTTGCTATATGGGAAAATGATATACATGAATAATTTCGGCTATGCCATCGTTTATGAGATTTTTTGCCATTAGTATTATCATCATGATTACTATGAATGTAAACAAAGGAAAGTTTTTGAGTACACATATTTTTGAATTTCTGCTTTTGTAAACCACGTCCTTTGGTCACATCATTGTATCGCGCACATCTGTAGAATATCCTTCTCGTCTGTTGAATAATTTCTCACCTGTTCTCTGATAGTTTATCATAGTTCATTTTGACCATCAAATTCTCAGTGTATCAACGATTCATAAACAGACTATCTGATTGAGTCACCATTTAACCCCTTCTGCATTTTATTTACCACTTCTGGTTAATCTTCTGACTGTCATTTGGATATTCATTTTTCGTTTCTATTTCTCCCTCATTTGGCCATTATATGTTCCATTAAGTACATGCATCTAGCGTTTTAGAAATTAATTCAAGTGCTATCTAACAACTGTTACACAAGAGTCACAAGGAAAAACTTCAACCTTTAGACAACTTCTCATACTATTGCATTACTTGAGCATTTGAATTAAACTTGAAATTTATAGCATTAATAAGCTAAATCAAATTAGGAAGAACTGTTAAGTAGATTTGTAAACATATCCCTGATTCAAGTATACATTTGTGTGCAAGGTGTTGAAGGTAATCAAATTATTTAAATTGATCAGTTTTTAGCTGCATTATAGGATAAATTTTTCCTCATTCAGGCGTAAGGTATATTTGTATTCTAATTGTCACTCAATACACTTTTCAAGGGTCTGTAACGTACCGTTGTTCAAGAATTAATTCAAGTGCCATCTTCATACTGTTATAGCACCAGTGAATTTGGGTTGTTAATAACATCTAGCCTTTTCACTTAGATCTCAAACACAAATAGCTGATTCAAATTATCGTACAGCTTTATATATTGCATTTTCAGTCAAGGTGTTGAGGAGATGTTGCAGCGTAAACGCTATTTGTTGCCAGATGACGACAGTTCATCTATTCCGTATACTACAAAGCGGTATAGGAGAAGTGAAATGCCATATCTTAGTAATAGTAGTGAATGTCACTTACAAGATGTAAATCCTGAGAATACTTTCGAATATTTTAATTTGGAAGCCATCTCCCATTCTCAGTCTTTTTCTGATATAGTAGAGTCAGAAACAGATCTAGCTGATTTACAAGTCTCATCCGAAAATGAATTTCCCTCTACTTTGGAAGTTAAAACAGACAAGCCTTTTCATTCAACCTTTCACTAAATTATGAAAATCATTTTTGCCCATCTTGCCAAATAAATTATCCATCTGTGAACTATTCTGTCCCATACACTGTAGAAAAGCCTCGTTAAACACGCATAATCATACCGGAGGAGACCGTGTGCTTTGATGAACCTGCATGTCTGGAATTTCGACTAATCCTTCATCCGTTTCACTTTATTTTGCTCAACTTAGAACATACAAATAGCAATGTTAATAGAGAATTTCATTCCATAGACTGGCACAGTCTTATGAGATAAGTCAAGACATCTGGCATCGTCATTAAGTCTTAAAGCGTCAACGTGTTACATGTGCAACACCTAGTGTGCAATGCATTAGCGAGACACGAGATCCCATTTGGCGAGCATCACGCATTGAGCCCTCTGGCCAGATTCCATTAAGCATGTGGAAGATTGATTAACGTAGTGGACTTTGTTCGCAGATTTAGAGGAGAACAGATAAACTGCTTTCCCTAATTCACGCTGACGGCGTTGAAGCCCGTCGATCGGTGTTTACTTTGATGACAACTTGCGATAAACAGGCAAGAAAGGTATTGACCAGATGGGATGATTTTGACCATTTGATGAGTATACTCATGTGTATGACATATGTGCGTGCTAAGTCCATTTTGAGATAAATTGATGTCGACATCATTCAACAGCAATTCTGTAGGGCAATTTTGTACTAACAAGACCCCTTACAACTTTACAAGAAACAACTTGTCGATGCCATGATACTGATCAACATTAGCCTGATTGATGTCAGCAACGTCGTAAAAGCTGAAGCATTCCGTCAAATTGGTATCAAGCATCGTTGCTTGCCTAATCAATGAGCATGGAGACTCCACAATGTGACAATCATCACACGTACTTGGATAAATAATCTTAAGATATGACTTCACTATACAATAATTTTAGAAGATATATCCACAGCATGTAAAGTAGCTTACTACTATTTAACTATCTATTATCTATGCATGACTACACTAGTGACCAGTCCAGACACGTGGAATGACTTTTGTCTTCTAAATCAATGTGTGCCTCCTCCGTAAATAACTGTAACTGAGTGGAGACTATCCAAAATTGTGTGTAACATTTTAAATGTGTGTCCACATTTAGTCTAGATACAAGTTGAGCATTTCAGGCACTTACTTACGCATTGTCTGAAATTTCGGAAGTTATTTGTAGCCTACATGTAATCAATTCAAATGAATTTCCTGAAAAGATCTCATTTATCTTACAAATAATAATTTATCTTTACAGGTTAAGTTGCACAAAGATCATAATATCTTTGTCTCAAAGCTGAAGCTAGATAAAGTCAACCATGGAAGTGGGCAGTCTCTGGTCAGAGACTGCCTTACGATTGCACTCTCCCGTCAATTCATGGGAACCCATAGTGCGCATGGAATCGCCAGCAATGCCCATGGTATTGCCTCGGTAAAGCCGGCAATACCTCGGGATTTCGCAAATTCATTGATTAGTAAGTCTGATCTGATGCCTATTTCAAAGCTCCCAAGAAACATGATCCATAAAAGAAATATAGCTGATTTCTGAAAGTTTTATGGACTATTTGTTGAGATGATAATCAGGAAATAGGTCATCATTTCCATGCAGTAAACTCAAGGGGCACCCTATACTCAACACTTTAATTAAGTGAAACAAAGTGAAAAGTCATTACTGAGGACATCATCCTGATGAAATGATCTCTTGAAAATATGACATGTAGTGCTTGCGATCTCGATATCAAAATTTTTATCTTGTATTTTACAAATCAGAACGCTGTGCTAAGTTAATCTTAGTAACTTAATTAGCTCTCTTAGATTAAAAAAAGACAATCATCCATGTACGGATACCTAACGTTCGGCTTTATTTTAATGCGAAATCTATAGGGTAGGCCAGAAGAATAGCTATGTATTTCCTTATCATTTAAGGTATAAATCACTGCCTTGATGTTTATTATCCATTAGTTATGTGGGCAGATGAATTCTTCATGTGGTCACATGATTTTTTGTCATTATTTTGAAATTCAATTAAGAAGTGATACCATTTTTCAAAAATTATGTGATCATTTATGTTTTTTTATGTCAATTATTTAAATTCTCTTCATTTTTTAAACTGTCTTAAATTTTTCATTCTTCATTCTCGAAAGTGACTGCCACTGTTGGAAGCACAAGCACTTAGTCTTCACTCCTCTATGAGATTTAGTTAAGTAATTTTGACACAATGTCTTATCAAAGCTAAAGAAAGGTTCAAAAAGTTCGCAATGACTTACTTTTGGAATGTCGAGCTACATGTCATTTGTGATTCCTAGATGAAATTGTCTATTATCTCAAATCAGGGCGTCGATGAGACCACTCAATTGCACCTCTATTCATACATTTTCTTGGGCTGTGCAGGTCCATCTTTTGTCTCACTGCTCAAATGGTGTGGGACATCTTTTGAAATTATGGTGTTATTTCAAAGTACAACTTAGTATTAAAGTCATAATAAAGTTTCAAAACATTATGAAAATAATCAGAATTCATCGAACCATATAACTGATGGGTCATAAATCATTAAAGCAGTGAATGCTACCTTTTCATAAAGAAACATATTTAACGGTTGCTTCTGTCCCACTTTATACAACACATGCAATCATCTTTCGGTTTTACATTAAATTTGATTGAATAAATGAATGAAGAAAAGTCTGCCGCTATGCAATATCACTTATGACATCACTTACAATATCACTCGCAATTATCATTATCATTCTTTCTCTGACTGACCTTTCAAATAAGCAAACGAGGGTCTATTCATAGAGATGATTTTTCTTCTCTTGATAAGAATATAGGCCAAATTACATGATAGAGATCTGAGACAATGCACCGCCACCACAACATTTTTGTCTGATAGGAAATGTGAATTAACCATATGCGCACATGCATGTAAGTTTTGACGGGGTTCAATTTGGTATTAAAATTAAAGTTAATAATAGTTTGTAAAGCTTGGCTCATGTTTACCCTATCTCCTCTCTGATGTTGCTAAAGAAGGCGACAAATCAGGAGCATAAACTCTATAAATTATAGAAATGATGCTTAATTCTGTAATTCCAGTGGCACCACAAGTTGCATTGCAAATGCTAGAAAAACTAATTGCTATTTTCTAGTTGCATTGTATTCGAATTGCATAAAGACTTACAATATTCAATAGTTCTATGTAAATTCAAACAATAATAATTACTAAATACTCTTCAATTAGAATAGTTTGCATTATTTTTCATTCAGATGAAGTTAATCTATACAAAATGTTTATGTTCTGTCATTAACTTATTATTTATCGTATATTTATCATTCATCTCTTGTTTGTTACAGGCCTAGTCCAACATCATCACCCGATGGAGCAGAGGGAAGTGTGGAAAATGATCTCCAAGAAACTTTACAGTGAATCAAAAATGCTAAAAAGACAAAATAAAAGATAAAAAATCAATGGTTTTTTGTGAATGATGATGTTTTATGAATGATCATGAATAATGCTTCATAATAATGCTCTATACATAATGTAGACTGATTATTAGATTAACGTTTCTGAGATAGCTACAATTATATTTCAAAAGTGAATTGTTCTTTAGGCAGGAGTTTCACCGAAATAGTAAAGGGCTTTAAAGAAAAATGCAAACGTCTCATGTACGTTTCAAGTTGATTATTGCCATTGTCTATGTCAACACTATTACAATCAGTAAAGCTAGCTTGATTATTGCTGATACTCGTGATCATATCAGACGTCACTATGCAACGGCGAAGTTAGAAAGCAATAATGGGACCTTCCGAAAATACTGAATTCCCAATACAATAGGACAGGATTTCCCACAATTCAATAGGAAAGGATTTCCCACAATTCTATGGGACAAACTGGTTCCATAGGCGATAGGCAATAGGAACCGATTTCCCTAAAATTCAATGGGACAAAACTTCCCAATAAAGCCATAGGATGGAGTTCCATAGCAATAGCACTGCTTGCTATAGGAAAGTCACAATAATTCCGTAGGAAGTTTCCTATAGGAGTGCCATAGATTTTTGTTAATCGGGTGGTTTCTGTTTTCCCGTCCGAGGCTTCGTTCACCCGCTAGAGCCATTTTAATAAAAATTCTAATTCTGTCGTTTTTTCGTCAATGTCCAAAATTTTCAATGGCATTTCACATCTAAACGAAGGCAGATAGGAACAAGCCGTTTCTTCCACTGCATTTTTCTCACTCTTAGCTTTCAAATGAGCTATTGAATGACTTTCTATGATCTCTAGAACCAAAGTTGGAAGTCTCGTCGAGAGGGGGGGGCGTCCTCAAAACGTTTTCTCTCCGATGTTGCTGGAAACATCCTTCCTAACCCAAAATTTCACGTAGATTCCGAATCTGCCCTCTGTTTTTCCATCTGAGGCCTCCTTCATACCAAAAAACGACTTTTCTCATCCCAAAACCATCAACACCCGCCTTTTTCCAGCTATGCCGTTCCACCCCTTGCCTCTCAAGAAAACTCCTCCTGCCTTCCTTCCCAACCCAACATTTCACGTAGATTCCGAATCTGACCTCCAATTTCCCATCCAAACCCTCCTTTATGATGAAAAACGACTTTTCTCATCCCAAAACCCACCCTTTCCTCACTCTATCCTTCCGAGATTCCTACCGCCTTCCTTCTGAGATTCCACCCTTTGCTGGAAAACTCCTTCTTTCATTCCTTCCTTCTTTCCAGAGGAGGGGGAGGGAACGGGTTCCTCCTCTCGGACCCATTCCTCCCAGCACATACTTGGCCAACTCCTTCCTTCCTTCCAGATGGGGAGAAGGGAACAGTTTTCTCCTCACGGACCCATTCCTCCCAGCACCTCCTTGGTCACTTCCCTCACCTCTCTTCCTTCCTTCCAGAGGGGGGGGCTGAGTCAGCATGGACTGCACCGCACTGGACTTCCTTTTGCAACGGGATTACTACTCAAATGATCTTTCAATAATAATTCCGGTTCTTTGTGTGACTTGTTGCCCCGTTTCTGTTGACGTGTGACAGGATTCAGTAGTGGTATTAATATATATCTTTTTGTCAGGGATAACCATTATCACCTAGTAAGACACCTGTCCACGGATTATAATCCAGTTCAAATCTTAGAACTAAATTTTCAAAACCGTCTTATCATTTGACCTCGAAGATTACAAATCGTGATTGTTGTTTGATTGATTAATTTACAAACCGTACCCTTATGCACATCGTGAAAATCTGATAAAACAGGCCGAATACTGTGCTCTGATAGACCCCAAGTCTTCTTCCTTTCTTCCATATACGATCCCCAAATTTTGAAAACAACTCCAGTCATTCTATAACAGTTTCTAGATTCTTCGTCGCTGTGAAACAATTGAGGGTTGACTCGACTTCGAAGGGTTCGTCGTCGCTGTTCGCAGACACTGTCGTAGACGTCTAAAGCATCGAAGACATCCATGGTCAATGCGAGTTTCCTACAATTGAATTGATTTGCTACTGAAATTTCCAGTAGCAGTCAATTCCATTGTTATAACTCCGATCAGTAGCAAGCGCGTGACGTCACCGCAGTTACTATCGGTGTTGAGAGACAAGTCTATAGCAAAGTCAGTCGCATAGCTGGTAAAATCTGCATTGTAAAAAGCCGATCGCAAATCTGGTAGTAAATTTACGTCGAAAGTAGAGTTACGACCGAGTTGAGCAACCCACCCATTAGTCTGTAATTGGTCGAAATCTTCTCTAGTTGTTTCAGAATAAGCGAATCGCACTTCATAGCGTAGCATCAGCAGATTTTAGAATATACATTTTTAGAGATTAAAATGTACAGTAAATGGTTGATGTTATCATCAAGATGTTTGCAAACGATAATGCTATGATGATTTCATTGTAAACGCCTGGATACGAGTTCGCCACGAAACAGAAATTCTGCACTGTAAACCAGTGCCTCCTGAAGGAAGCGACTGCCGGAACTAATAAAAAAGCCTAAAGCAAAGCATTTTAGTGCGTCTAGGCGTTGTTGTTTCCTTTAGTAGGTCAACATCCTATTCCAACGGAACCCCTCCTAAGTCTAGAGTTTGGCGCTTTAGGAAGCAGGTTTCTTCAATTGAATCAGTTTGTACTTCTAGCAAAGTGATGCGCTTAAACAATGTAATCCTGTGATCCCAACATTTCTCTGCAAACAGACACGGAAGTTCAGACAATCATAGTGCAGTTTGGAGATTGCTCAATTAACAAGAGGGCGAACTGTTTAAAAGGTCACTTCCATCTATAGCGGAAAGATTTTTTATCTACATGTACTTCATTTACTCTGCTAAAAAACAACTTTTCTTCGGCATTGCCGGATTCTTTGTGTTTAACCTAAACCAATATTTCAACACAAGTGACTTACTTTGGATTTTCTACGTGAAAGAAAGGATGAGTTAGGACTCCCATTGGATGAACTGCAAATGAAATTGCCTTTTAGTCAGAGAAAAGTTTCCCTAGGAATTCGCTAAGATGCATGTAAGCTGGTGACATAAAAATCTATCAGCTGTGTTAAATATCATACACATTCTTGAGCTTGATGCTTTTTCATGAATAATGGAACATTTGCAATGTCAATTTCAGGCTGCTTTTTAAAAGTAAACATGAAGCAATTCAAACGAAGGTAAGAACACTTTCAAAGTTCCCGTCTTCTTGATAGGATTGTATGAATTTTCCACATTTTGTCACTGTTTTATATAGAATGACTGAATGTGATGATCAAAATGCTATGCAACAAAGCTCAATTTGGCTCGTAGCAATATACTGTATATAAAGTAGATGTAGTTCAGGAGCATGGATGATTATAAGCACAGATATCCCACTCGTCTCTTTAGGCTCAAGTGCCCTCCTTTATCAGCTTCCTTTTATATCTCCTAAACTATGTCAGATGAAATTCCACTTTTGTGACTTTTAGCTTGTGTGCATGTTGGACTTTCAGTAATTTGGGAAAAATTGACGTACTGCAAGGTCAGTTTCAAAGTTCATTTATTAAAGAACTTTTTTAGAAAATTGATTGTTCTCATTTAGCCTTGATCACTAGTACAAGTACAATGTTTTTGTATCATATCTACATAAATTTATACATGTGCAATTCTTAACATACACATTCATCCTATCTCCTAATATGACCACATGTACATTGTACATGTATATGTAATAGACATATATAGTATCAGCCTACATGGACATGCAGATACCATTCTGCAAATGAGTTGTCATCAAATGTCTTTATATCGAATTAGTTATTAGAGCGAGGCATTTTCAAAAAAAGAAAAATGCAAAGATACACAAATAAAAAAGACATTATATTCAAATTTCAAAATACTATTTATAGTAACGTAGAATATTATGCTTATGACACCATAGAGACTTATGACACCAAAAGTTTGCAAAACAATGAACAATTGTTGAAGAATCAAAACATATGCACAGATTCATAAAAAATGACAAACTTTGGAAATTCAAATCTTAAATTTAAATTTTTGGTATGAAGGTCGTCCAATCATGCAAAATAGGCATTCGAAAGAGAATGCTCAAAATATACATTACCTCAATACCTTCAATTAGTTATGTCCATCGCAACATGGAAATTTTGGGTGAAGTACTTTGTGCCCCTCCCTCGGTCCTGCGACGCTAAAAATCGTCATGACATGGTTAACTTAGCGGGATTAGAATGGGCAACAGCTGTTTGTTGGGATGGTCATTCTAGCTGCTCGGTCTGATAAATATCTTGAAATGAATAGCATGCATGAATCCAAAAAAGCCACTAAGATGATCATAGAATTATCAAATAACATGTAAATGTGTGATTGAATGTATGATTATGTTGGCCTGATATAATATCCTTGAATCTGCTGCATGTGTCAAGATTTAGAAAACCCAAGTAAAAGTTATTAACTTTTTTGATTTTTTTCTGTGCATTTTATATTCCTGTGCCATAGCCATCTTCATGAAAACTGTGATATGTATACAAATTAAATAAACAGGTCATCTCTTCATCTGTTTGACTAGAAAGGAAACATTGGAACATGTAACGTTAATGAAATGGCATAATCTCCTGACATGACACCATAGCAATCGAACAATGAGCAGCCAGTTCAACATTAAACACGCCAAATTGTGCAAAGTTTCAGTGATTTATCAACCGGGGTCACACAGCAAAGAGACACAGTCGATGTCAAGTTCTACAGAGAAGTTTGTGAACGTTTTTTCATGCACCTGCTAACTTTTTTAATAATGATCGGAGGGCCAAACATTATCGAGAAAACATTTGCCGCGATGATCTGAATTCTTCGAATCTGAAGGAATCGTGATGATCGGAGCATTTTGAAGGAATTCAAAGCAATCCGCAAGGGGCGCACGACTATTTTCCCTATCTCTGTAAGGTATTAAAAATTTCTTTTTGTCTACTTAGCAAGTTCCTGCATGTGCCATCGTTTTGAATCAGTTTGCACTTCCATCAAATCACTTAAACAATCTAATTCTGTGGTTTCCACATTGAAAATCGACGGGCTACATTGAAAGTTTGAAAGATTCAGATATCGAAAAGAGTGATTTTTGAGATTATGGATAACTTCTTTTATCTAGACGTTGGCAGTCAATCAACAATTTGTTACCAAATGATACTGATGAAATAGAAAGCACCGTCAACATTGAACTTCTCGGTAATAACGTTGGAGAGAACGTAAGAGAGACTATTCGCTAAAGAATTTATGCCAAAGAAATTCTGTCTCATAGTTTTGGAGTCAGTAGCGATGTATTCGATAATTTTCAGTTTTCGTCACTTGATTTCTTCAAAACAGTGCAACAAATGATGATATTTACTATCCTAAAATAGACATTTGCTCCTCAATTGATGAATCTGCCGTCCTTTTCCATAGAGTAAGTATATTAGGCAGAGAAGCAACTGAGCATTAATTAAATCCCCAATGTGTATGCAGTTTCGATTTTATTAAATGAACTCGAGATGAGACCCAGCACCAAATGTGAGATAAGCAAATTTTTGTACTTTTGAAGAAATTGACTGGTACAGAAGGAATAATTGTATTTTACAAATCCTCTGTGTCATGACAACCTTGAAGTTGTTTGTTAAGCTAGCAATTCAATGAGATGCCTTAGAGTCAGGAGATGACGCAAGTCAGACAAAATGACGCCAAGTTGGACATTTTGACAGTCAGACTTTTTGACGCAAATGGAATTTGTTCCGCACGCTCGCATCTCACCAAATTTGGTGTATAGGTGAGTTTTGCTGAGTTTTGCATCATAACGAGCAAACGCTAACATTCAAAAATTGTGGCAAAATCAACTTGGACGGGCTTGAATATCTCAGTCCCACTTGCGTAGTTTTTACCCAACTTACTGCTAGTTGGATATAATGTGGTTCATGAAATTTCGTTGATAATCAACTGAATTTCTGCTTAATTAACCCTCATCGGTGTACGTGTTACATATGGTAACAAATGAAGCACAAAACTAATGATTTTTAAAAATTGATATTTCTTGACGATCGTCAATTATCATACCTTTATGGGCACTCAACTGATCAGCACTGAAAAGTATAGTTTTTCTACATCGACAGTGTACCGTAGAGCTGTGCGTGTTACATTTTGTAACATGCAGGTTTCTGCTCATATAAGAGTGCAGATCTCTAACAATTGTCAAAGTTTTGTTGCAGGCAGCGAATATACAAGCTACTCCGGAAAGTCACGTTGTATTATGAGAGTGTGTATTCGGCATCATGTGTGCTTCCAAGCGCGTGTACGTCTTTGGCAGACAGGTAGAGAGAAAAGCGTGCGTGAACTGCGACTTGTCTCTTACACATTCAGTCGACGGGTCATGTCTCACGCATGGGTTTAGAGCGCCCAGATTGATAGCAGTATATAGTACAGAATCGAAATAAGTATGCTGCACTCATTCATCATGCAGTGTCAGCAAGGGTTAACAGCATCTTGAGTTTTGCAGCTCATACTACAAGAAGCGGCCGATGAGCATGACGAGAATTATTCTTCTGAATCAGAAAGTGATGGAGAAACAAACGATATGGTTGAAGGAGCTGGGATGGCAGGAGGTCTAGACAGAGAGAAGAACAGGAAAAAACTCATAGAAGCCTTACGAAAAATGTTGTTAAGGAGCTTTGAGTTCAATTTTTCGATTCCGCAATGACTTCAACGAGCAAACAACTGTTAAAATCTCTTTCGAAACAGCTATGTTTAAGCAGTGTTGTTGAAAGATTCAGAAGGAATACGCGCCTGCCACGTTCTTCAAAGAAGACAGTCATTCGTTTGGGTTTCATCCATAGTTAGCGGGCAACTGCGGCTCAGCAGAGAGCAGGTGCCGTTGGTCGCTGCAGATCCCGTGGGAAAACCAGCCGCAGTGACCGATGAGACAAATTTGTTTGTCCAACACACCGCAATCTCACGACACAATTTGCTTGCGACTTCTGTCAATGAACAACAAAAATTCTTCCTTTTGGATTTTTAGCTTTTTCACTCAATTTCCTAAAAGTGTAATCAGTGGTAGTTATTCAATTATCAATTATTGATAAATAGACGACAAAAATAGAATTTCAATATATGCCTACATCCAGAAAGCATATCTAGGTAATAAGAAGTGTATTTGTTACAGAAATAAAGATTTCAATAATTAATTATCCAGGTCTCTATCCAAGAACGTAATCTGGGTAATATTGAGCGCTTCATTTACTGATATTATTGCCATAATTTCAGTTGTTACAAAATGTAACACGTATACCGATCAGGTTCCCTGATGCGTGCCAGCCGCAGTGACCGATGAGACAACATTCATGCTACTTTCATGCATATAGAGGTACCAAATTTCTAGCATATAAACTGAAGAATGCTTCGCAAAAATATAGCTCTTTAAACATGATCAAATATTTTTTTAGACCACAGGAACGTGATCTCCGTAAAGAAGCTGAATCTTCTGATTCAAAACTTTTCACTGTATGCTGATGTTTCTTTTGAGTCGACAATCTGCCTACTATCTACTATGTAAGCTAGGCAATACCAAAGCTACTTACGAAAGTGATGTACAAAACGTGCATATTGAATATACAGCGGGTTAGATATGCCCATGGCATTTATCGATTGGTGGGGTGCTAGTTCCACGCAACTCATTGAATGGGCACTAAAATGAGTTCGAATTGAGTACTGTGCTTTCGAAATCAAAGAGTACTAGATTCTGGGGCTGACTAGTACACTGTAAATTGCAGAATACGAAAGCATGTACGAAACAAAAATGACAAAATGTACGAAAGCGCTATTGTCCGTGCACATACACTACGAAAGAGTTTGGCGTTCCTATTAGATGATTTTCGTACATTTTGTTATTCTCGTTTTGTACATCGCTTTCGTAAGTACAGTAGTTTTTGTATTGTAGGCCTACAATGTAGGCCTAGTTAGTACTCAGGTTCAGTACTCTTTCTAGCACTCATTGGGGACTTTATGAACAACAGTGTAAACTGGTTAGCCAATGAAAAGGGCAAAATAAAGACAAGATTTAAAACTTACATATCGAATTGGACTCGTGCATGTAGGTAGCATAATACATCACTGCTGGATAACTCCAACTGCAATTCAAAGTCGACATCGTGAATGATGAAAACTGAAGACAATTCGTGATAATTCAGCGAAGTCTACGAATCAACAACACAAACGGGAATGACTATGGATTGCATCATCGCCATCGCGTGAAGGAAGCGAAATACAGTCATTACTATCCGCGTCATAATAGCTAGTTTACCTAATTCAAATGCGCTCCCTTAAGTTCTCAGTAAAGGGTGAATTTCAATTAGAAATGCCAATTGAGCGACTTCAAGTCCCCTGACATTTCCTGTTAGTAGTGTTTTTCATTCAAAAGTGCAATTGGTGTGAGCGATCGAAGGACATTCATGAAGCTGTAGCTATCTATGGTCTTCATTTCTGTTTCGATGCTGCGCCAACGTATCAGAGTGAGTCACTGATATCACGTGGAAATCGGTTGTCCTCGCATGAGGCATCGTGGAGAGCCTGACGCCGAATGGTGAGAGTGCTGCCGGTGTAATTGTTCAATAGACAGTTAATGTTTTTGATGTTTATTTCATCGGAATCAATTGAGGGATCGATAAATATACCTGTCCCCATTTCAAGACTAACTTACGTTAAATCACATATATCGCAGTTTTCTTAACCCATTTAGCGCCAGTGTAACGTTTTCGTTACAGCACTTTTCGGAATCTGCTGTCTTCTCCAGCTTGCGACATATGATGCAATATTTTGATTACCATGCATTATTTATCACATATTTTCAGGTAAACAATCGCCAATTCAAAATTTATCACTTTTTAGTGCTTATATTTTATCACGAAATTAGACAAAAAATGGTCTTAAAATTTGCTAATATAGTGAAAGGCTCAGTGTATGAACGTCCACATGTAATTTACTGTCAATGTCATTTGCGTGATTTTATTATCCATCAGATACCGAAAATGGCAATCAATACTTGCTCGGATATTCATTCATGACATGGCACATAATTTTTTTGAACCGTAACTTTTTAGTTACACTGGCGTAATATGATATACAAATGTTAAATACAGCAACAATATAAATGAAGTGAATGGTGGTGAATACTATCAATTTTCTTTAAAACTAATGTTTGTTGAATACTGAAAACGAACAATTTCATTGGAATATTGCATTCTTAGTGTATTCTAGGAGTCTGTAATGCTTGTTGCTATTTATAGTCTATGGCTTTCCCGTCACAAACCAACCGAAGTCAATTGCCATAGTAATTTCCTCAACATTAGACTTGTTAGCTCATGTACAGAAGCAAGTCAAAGAGAAATCAAATCTCGAGCATTTTCTCTTATAGCTTAATCATAAACATTGCAGGGTGCCAGTTCGCCTGGACATAGAATATAAAGATGTCCTCCGACTC
Source organism: Prostheceraeus crozeri (assembly GCA_907163375.1). NCBI lineage: Eukaryota > Metazoa > Platyhelminthes > Polycladida > Euryleptidae > Prostheceraeus > Prostheceraeus crozeri. The sequence continues at coordinate 397,476 of CAJQUW010016821.1, read as the reverse complement.
GAGCAATTTCAATCCAAAACTTCTTTGGCTGTAGACGATGCGTCTCTCCCTACAAGTGCACGCCAGAGGCTCGAGATGGCCCCAACTGGTTTAAAATATCTATAAAGGCTTAGCTTGATTATATCAACATGTGTAGCTATCTGAAGACAATACCCAAGCTGTTGCTAAATATGGATAGAGAAGTTACTGAAATATGCAATAGGCCTAATGCCGACGATCACGGTACATGAATGTTGCCACAAAACCTCCATAAGTAAATGCTTCATCAGAGTTTTGAGACGATGATGAGTTTATGTGTCTCAGAGGTTAGTGACATCGTAAGGCAGTGAGAGATTGCAACGAAAGATGATTTGAATGATCATTTCAGTAAACAGAAAAAGCAGTCAACATAATGGCAAATATCGGTAATTTCCATCTTCGCAGATAGGACAAACATTCTCTGGATGCATTTCAAGGCAAGAATCTTTATGAGATGCTTGATACGCATGCGGATGGACTTATCGACCTCAGTGGCAGAAACCAGTGACTACCCGGGACAAAAGAATTGTTAAGGCCTACATAATACTAAACAATCTCAAATGCGTTCATTTCTTGATGTTCTTTATTTATGTGGACATTGCGAATGACCGAGGCGTCTCCAACTCTACCATGAATTTGGAGTTGATGCAGAAAGAGAATCAATTTCTCGACATGGATTTCGAAATATAAAAACTTGTTCTCATTTCAACGATAACGACTTCACAGCAAACAGCAACGACAAGTAGCATAAAGCAGGTCTTTGATTAAATTTGCTAATTCACAGTTTCGACAAATACCTCTGAAATATGATGGAGAGCTTTCATGCTGAAGCTATGACTCATAGCTTTGGCAGGAATTGCTTGGAGCAATTCATAAGCTGCATTTGAAAAAAACATGCTTTTGTATATTTTGACATCATATGACGCCATCGTAACGAAATCGTTACGGCTTTAATTTCTAAGATAGGGTTATTGTAATGAACTGGTCATCATATATTATTCTTAATTATAACATTCTGAAATACTTACCACCGTTTTTATAGAAAATTTGCCGATATTTACATAGGCGGCCTTAAATGGAAAAAAACCGAACTGCTGATCAGTAGATTAACTTACAGAGCTTCATAGTATAAGAATTAATAGACGAATTTCAATAAATTGATTCCTCAATCATTTCACTGAACACGATGATGGTATTCTATCTAGTGGAACAAGCTAAGGTTATGGATAAGGAATTAACTTTCGTTAAACAGTTTTCTAGATGATTCAATACGATTAAGAAACTGCTACTGTAGTACAGATAGTCCTATTCTGTCTCAATGAGTATGCAATCATCAACAATTTTAATACATTCGTATATTACAAATGATTCAAAGGTTTGTTCTCAAAACTGACTTGCGTTAGCTTCTGACTGACTAACAATATAACTTTATATAACGTAAGTTAGTGAAAAAGCTTTCGAATCGATTTCTGCGAATTCATTTCTGATGACACTCTTCGATATTTCATTGTAAAATTCATTTTCAATTGTTGCTTGATTTTGAAAAAAGTTAAATGACCTCAAAATAAAGTCACTGAAATATGAAGAATCTGTCTTAAGTTGAAGCTTAATTCCCCAAAAGTGTCTTCTGCGCTTCTAGCTCATCAATGCTAAAATTTATTTTCAATCACGCAGATGATTTTGTGTTGGTAATACAAGTCTATAAATATTTAGGCCTATGGGCTATAAGTCCTTCATAATTTCGTATGACTTGTCGCAGTCTTGAACAGTCACAATCGCTACATTATGCACTGTATACGACACAGTGAGGATATTTCAGAAATTCGTAGGCTCAAGTGTGACTGATAAGCTCACATTACAACATCATATTCTGGGTTTGACAAGACTTAATTGTACACTGACAACTCGATTTGAAAATTAGGTTTTGTTAAATGATTATAGGTAGTATTAGGAAGAGTTATATATTTTAATCGTTTAAGTTGCTATTTCATTACATCACACATATGTTGTCTTTGCAGATGGGAAGTGAAATTATATATTTTAGGACTCTGGAAATATAGACTATATATAATAGAAGTGCATATGTAACACATAATATTGCCAAAAAGGTAGTGGCAGAAAATGGTGATTAAATCAAATTTTGTTTATATGCATTAAGTTACATGTAGGTCTGCAAATAGGGATAGCTTCAGTGCTCAATATCAACGTCTCACGTCTCTATCGAGACACCGCCCGCCCACAGTTAGTTAGCTTCAAAAAGCAAATGTTAGGCTACATGTTTGTAATGCTCTGTGCTGCTTAAAAAATAAATGCATGTTGAGTTGTGTGGTTGGAAAGAGCCAGAGTATTTTAATGATGATTATTATTGATCTTATATTTATACACATGTACAAAATTTTTTCAACTGCAAATCGGCAATCATCTTAAAAGTCATTTCAGATTGTTGAAATGAATGAATCATTGACTTTCTTGGAAGCTCACACAGACTAGTTTGAAGAACACGCATAAAACCTTCCAAACGCTGCCAGACGGGTAGAAAGAATCGACAAAATATCCGTCATTCGAGCAGATTAAGGAAATCCAATCACGTGATACTATCTTTCTGTGAATTCCCATACGGAAAATTGGTCAATCAGAGGACTGACTTGCCAACCAACGATATGGCGGGGTACTCTTGTTATGGAAGGCTAATGCGAATCCAGATGCCACAAATAATTTTATGTTGCTGAAAAGTCAGCATGCGATTGTTGGCGCGACTATCTGCAGGCTTCCTTAGATGCTTCTGGGACGAACGAATTCACGGAATATCTCATTGTCAATCGCCAAAAATGACTCTAATTTTTTGAGAATTGTTGCTTCTTTGATTTTTTGAAATCGACGAATGGACTTCTTCGTTGAAATTTAATCAGATTATCGGAAATGATTTTTCTTTTTGTGATTTAATATGGGGTTTGCAGTAACAGAGAGGGAAAATCAAAAATATTAAATGTCAAGCTGATAAATAAAAAAATGGATGTCATGGCAGCCTCTGAATCAATATCGAGTTTTAATTTCCCTTACGTTAACATGGCCATGAGCTGCATGCCATACATTTACAGCAATAAAATTCCATGTTCATGTGAATTCAGACTTTCCGCAATAGAGATGAGCGATCCTACCCGAAACCCTATCAGAACCCGACCCGAATGCTAGGGTTCGGGTAGAGCAAATAAGAACTCGGGTCGGGTAGGATTATTTATCTCTTTTATCTAAAACCTGAAATAACCCGAACTCGGTTGGAGCATACAAATTTGAAAAATGTCTCGAACTTTGAAAAATATTTTCTGTGAAGTTAGTACTGTTTCATGTGTACCTGTAGTTTAATGAAGTCTTTCAAGAAATTGTGGCGCATCACATTATTCTCATTGTGAATTATTGATCTAATAAAATACTTTGCGCTACATATTTTGCTTCTAAAACAACGAAGATCATTATCAAATTAATTGAAACTGTTCTTGTGGTCTCCAAAGGCCTCATTCTCATAATGACATGACGATCGTGGCTCGCAGGATGGACGGAAAGAAATGAAATTTAATTTGAGATAAGCTGTACATAGGAACGGAAGCTTAACTATACATCAAATATTATGCAATTGAAATTTTAGCATCTATCTGCAGAAATATGTTCTTACATGTATTGGTGCAGCTCAGCTGCTCGGACCTTGACATCTTCATCAACATTGAGCGTCAAAGTGTCTCTCATTTTTTTGTAAAGATTCCGAATTTCGTCATGTATTGTAGGTTATATTAATTTCGTGGGTTATTATGCTACTTATTTAGTATTTGTTTGAACACTTTATTAGCCTAGAGAAAATAATATACTAGCTACTGCGTATTTTAATAAAATACTAAATTAATATTGTTAAGAAGTTAGACTACTGCCAGGTATCACATTAGGATCAAGCATTAGCTTTATATATAGAAATGCTTCTGACTTTTCGAATATAATCGGGTCGGGTTCTGGCACTCTTTGTCGGGTTCGGGACGTGTCGGGATCTGAAACTTTTTGTCGGGTTCGGGTCGGGTTCGGGTTGAAATTTTGTTCGACTCGGGCATCCGAATTTTTGGAATCCGACTCGATGCTCATCTTCATTCCGTAATAATCCAAAGGCATTTCACCAAAATTATTTAACGAAAGTTAGTTGCTGAAATGCCATCATTTATTAAATACTCGATAATTAGTGAAGTAAGGAGATTTGAATGATAATATTACAGGCAAGATCTTTTCATACACCCTATTTGTAAAAAATATCAAAACAGACGAACTTTAAATTTTAGGAAAAAATATCTCAATTGGCGCTTCTTATTGAAATTCACCCAAATATGACATCGCGGGATGCACGAGTATGAAAAAAGTTGTCCAATTCAAGATTTCGCAGCTAGCTGGAGATGAATGTGGAAGAACTGCACAGCTGATTCGACAGACATACAGCGTCCTTCAGCGTTGTAGATATCAGTCATTTCTTGTACGTGAAGCTGGACCGACAGATTTCTAGTATCAATGTACCGCAAACCGACATCCACATGACTCTACACCAACTACACTGTAAACCGTGCGCTGTCAATACGATTAAATGCTTGCTACCAAATGCTGTATTGCTTTTCATTTGGTAGCGTTTTTCACTGTTTGGCAGCAAAGCTACCAGAGCTACATGGTTCTATCAGATGCTTCTCTTTCTTCTAATCGCGCAAGCATGTTGATAAAACATACGTAACTGTAAATCAAATAAGTTTCATAATATTGTGTCATGAATGATACCAAATTTCTACCTATAGAAGAGTTGAAATCAATGGCATCGATAATTGTCTGTCTGATTGGTCGATTAATGCTCTCTGCTCAAGGCAAAATCAGTTTGGTGAGTAGTCTCTTCGACTCCTGAAACTCTCCACCTCTAGTGTTATTTACAAATAGAAATGTGCTTGCGGATGTGAGTATGTGGGGAGAACCAGATGTCTGCGAGAGAGAGTTGGAGAGCACGTGGTGCGCACCGCACTGGATCTTTTCTGATGCCAAGTGCACGCCGCGTTCTACACGCATTCCTGCGAGTGCTATTACTCGCCATCTCCAAGTGTGCTCATTAGTTGTTTCGGGTGCTCGTGACCGTTCACAGAATTGTACCGCTCCCAGTATTTTATGAGGCTGCGCATATTAGAATCCCTTGTTATTAAGTATTTTGACACCGATTTCAGTACACAGAAATATTACGTCCTGACTTTGTCTTTCCTATCCTTTGTCTGTCTTCGATTCCATTGTTTGGTGTAGCGATTAGGCGAGGTGCGGGCAGGCCCACCATCAATGAGTTTCATACAGGGAATATAGAAATCGAATGATATGTAGATATCTAACCCCGGCCTGGTTTCAAGCCTGATGCATACTGTACTCCTCACTACAAGACATATTTTTCGAATTAGCACATGTGTAAAGATGATAATGGGCTATGAACGGGTACATTTTAGGACAGATGCAATATATCTGCCAAAAAATTCCTGCTCATTTTTCTCGCGCATTATGCATAAATATGAATTTTTAGTGAATAGCTCTAGAGTCAACCGATCTGCAATCAGCTATGAACGGCAAATTGCAGATGTCACGAAAAACTATGTTGACAATAAAAAGAGAAGTGGAAGTGGTCAACTTACATGTTTTTGTCTAACACATCGTTCAGAAGCTTTATGGCTCTCCTGTTTGTAATGAAGAGAATTTTCATTTCATTCATGACGTGATTTCTTGCACTTGTAACTGGATACTGAAATAATGCATGAAGAATTATAACATGACTTCAGTCTTTTACGATGGGTACAAGGCATATAGGATTTCACAATATAAACTGGGGTCTACTCAAGCCCATTAAAGACAACATTATAATAAAGTAATATGTATACTACAAACAGCTTCATGTTTTGAAACAAGCGAACATGCTTCAGAATCAGCGGTACAAAGAATAGCAACTGCATCCCGGTGACCTACAAGTATCGATTCCGCAATATGACATCATCCTCCTAAGAGACCTCGGCGCTTAGAGCTATGCCTGTTGCTGACACAGTCATGGAGGGTGTGCTTCGCTGGTCTTGGGGATCTTCGTGCCGCGTAGGCATTTCGAGGACTGGGTTCGATTCCCAACTGGCAAGCCATTCTTCATGGTGGTGCCAGCAACAGTAATAAAGAATATAATTCAATAATTAATATAATTAATATAACAGTGATAGAAACATATTCTCAACCTCGTGAAAAGCTAGAGGCATTGAATTCCGTAATCGGTAAAAAGAAAGTTTAAATGCATACAGAAGTCGTGAAGTCTAAGTTAGAGAGTACGAACATAGAGAGTACAGTACACACTACTTCCATGAAAATGAATTTGAAATCAAAAATGAATTGCTCAACTCAAAACGTCTTTTATGAGATTGTGTGCACTGGTTGCAATGAGTTTAATATTGCAGAAACAGGTAGCACGATAAGAGACCTGTGTAGAATCCACAACGAGCAAATAAGCATCCCAGAATGCCACTTAGCTGAATGCACCCATGGACGTTTTACCATCTTCCGATTTTAAAAATGCATGCTGCCACAGATATTTCCAGAAAAGCCTGAGAGAGAGAGAGAGAGAGATGGAGAGAGAGAGAGATCTCATTGATTTATTCTATCCTAAATTGAACGCCAAGAGTGATTTGTGAATTTCTATCAGAATTTTATGTATAAATGATTCTGAAGTATTCCGATGTCGCTTTATGCACCTGAAGATTGCATGGAATACATGAAAGCGCTTGCGCACAAAATTAAAGTTTCTGTAAATATTTTCTATTTTGTATGCACATGTCTATCAGTATAATTGAAGACAATTCGTATTTAGACGCACGACATGTTTCGTACATTTACAATGTCATCTTCAGGTGAATAAAAGTATGTACAGCATAACAATCTTTCAAGAGTAAAATCAATCGCTAAAATCAATGGATTGGTCATTTACAGCAGTCACAGTTGAAGATACTCGTAGAATCATAAATAAAATCAATTCTATTTACAACTACAAATTTAAGTATAGATTCATGTAGCTGCCACGTTCATTCATCAGACTATTGCCCCATTTCCTTAAAAACAATAGATTCCAGATATCTAGGATACTTTGTCTGAGAAGCGACCTTGAATTATATTCAAGGTTTCAATATTCAAAACTTTAATTAGTAGAGGAAACATGCAGGCTAATTTCAGCAGGCGTTGGGTAGCCCTTCAAGTGTTCATTCATCCAAGTGATGAAATGCCTGACCGAGCTATCGTCACAGTCTCAGTCACTGTCACAGTGCTCACGAGAATACTTATAGACAATGTTTGACTTGAGCTCAGCAGGCATTTTGACTTTGTTTGCAAAGAGCATACTGGTCTTAAGAATCTGGAAGACGGGGTAAATTTTGACACTTAGTTAAAAATGGATAAAATTAAATATGAAAATTAAATCACACGGAGAAAGTAAATAGAAAAACCAATAAATATATAATGCCCAACCGGATTCTTCCGGACTTGCAGGCTTCTCAACGGCTGAAAGAGACCATCGAGGCATTGAGAAGTTTGTTGGTTATTCCTTTCACTTCCTGCGTGTGATGTAAGTTTGATACATTATATGCATTTCATATTCAATGTTTTATTTTTGCTATGAAGGCTACCTTTTCTCAAAAATCACTATCGGTATATTTACCATCAGAAGATGGTCATTATTACACCAGAATAAGCCGTATGTTCCTTATTTTGATTAGAAATGAAGCACTTACTTCACCGCACATCTTCTCAAGATAAGTTCCATTGTAGACATATTCCGGGAATCCGATTTCAAAAGCCATCTTTTTTGCCTAAAATGTGGAAGTATTCATGCAAGCATACTTTACATGTAAGGTATATGCAGATGTTAATTTCTTCTGAAATACCTTCTCTGCAGCAACTGCCTGAGTTTCTGCATCCATCCACTTGCTTGTATTTAAAAGTTTATAAAATGCATTGCGTATGTACTTTGTCATATTCAATGCACTGGCCTTTGCTGCCTGGTCAAAGTATTCTTGTGAGTAGATTCGACTGATCACATCAAGGAAATATGTGCTAGTGATTTTGTTTGCACATTGTTTCCATCTCGTGCCATCTCTCCACTTCTACAATGTGACATTCTTGAATAAGAACAATAATTGAGAAATAACATACATGTATTCTCTGAGAACTTCACCTGCCTTGAATCGTATGCTGACACTGACCTAATTAATAAGATGTACGAGACCAGGTTCTGCACTCCAAAATTGTAATTGGTATATTGGTGAACCTGTACACACTTTATAGCACACGGTGAGTTTGTATTCGATTCCCGGTGAAAAAAAAATCGTCGGGGATGCCTCGTCAAATAGTCGGGCAGTGTCGGCTGCACCGAGTGAATGCCGACACAGGTGTTGTCGGTACCCATCGGCTAAGTGACGGCTGCACCGACATGATGAGTAGAAAATCGGGAAGTGTCGGCATGTTCTCCCTTTATGCCGACATCAGCTCTGATTGGACCAATATTAGCAAATCTCGTCCACTCCAATTCGTGTGATCCGTATATCTTAAACACTGCTGTGATTTACAACAGAGGACTCCTGTTGCGCTCGACGAGCATAGTCAGTACATTCTGCTTCTTTGCAAGTGGCACAGATGAAAGACAAAATGGCAACCTCTTGCAAAAAGGATTACAGAATTCCTCATACCAGATATCAGGACCAGATTTCCGGCACCATGTGGTAAGTTAAGATATCAATACATGTCTACATATAGCGGCAGCCATGGGTCAACAGTTCTGTCTCCGTTACTTGCATTTTCTTTTTGAGTGATTCAAAATGTAGATAGAATTACATGGAAATTCACAGAACATCCTGACAAGAAGAAAAACGCATGTTAATGTGTTAGATGTGTGTATACAATCCTTCATTAAAACAGCCCGATTTTAATCGGTGAATTAATCTGTTACACATTCTTTGCTGCAGCGCAGAAAATGTTGCTAGTACTCAAACGCTACGAGAAAGCAAAAAAGCAAACTAAAGAAAAAAATTCTTTTGAAAGTTGAAAACCCTGCTGAGAACACATTGTTGCGCTGTTTTAAGTAGCCATTTATCTGTCTATTTTCGCTGTCTCCGAACGACCGTGAATTAGGGTAATTCCTTTTGAAAGGGCTTCTTCCAACCTTCTATTTCTAGCCATTGTGAGATATCTAGAGCACCGGGATATGCAAGTCTTAAATTTTCACGAATAGTGTACACTCTATACAGACTCAGGACTGATAGATTTCATTGTTCGATGGCGCAAAGCGCAATTCATTGGCAATTCATTGATATACAGACTCAGGACTGATAGATTTCATTGTTCGATGGCGCAAAGCGCAATTCATTGGCAATTCATTGAGCTGCTGTTCACGGGAAGTTTCATACAGGACAGCACAACAGTGTGTGCACACGCAGTCATAATACTGCCTTTGTCCTTCGTCCTCACAGTGATCTGCCGAATCTGCATGCAAATATGTGAGGCAAGCGTCATCTGATTGATCGATGCGTTGCTATAGCATCAAGTTGGTTAGCTTGTCTCAAAACATATTAAGCGTGCGCCTATAACTGGGAAAGCAGCGCACCCTGCAGATCAGTCTACGTCCTACGATAATAAACAGCAAGTGCACAAAAGCACGTCAGATAACTCAACGAATGTGCATATTTCGTTTTTTGCATTTTCTCATGACCAGACTCTACGCGACAAATGGATAAGACAAAGAGCAATTAAACGAGAGGATGTCGATAATTTTGGCCAAAGAAGCGTCTTCCTTCCAACCTTGTCTTCGAGAATTTATTCTCTGCACTTCCTCGAAAATGATTTGATCAAGACAAGTCAACAATTCAAGATCATCTAAGCGTCCCAGAAAAGAATTGAAACTATTGCAACTCAAATCTTCGACAGTTCCCATTGTTTTCAACAACTTTCCATCTTACTATACCTCGGCATCTTCATCAACCAAACCAAACTTTTTGTGGAAAACGCATCAACGGCAACGGCTCGCATGGTAGGAGAGAACACAAGAATGGAAACTTGATAATTCGAATTCCCAAGGATGATATCACCGATTTCAAGGATCTCTTAGATTGGCTTCCTTCAATAAATCTCCCAACAAATTACACATATATTACGACTTCTGAGTGCACAGTGTTCTCATTTTTCTTCAGAATCATTTAACAATAAATTGTCTCCACACTTTCAAGTTTCATTCGTATATTTCATGATTTGTCATTTGGCTTCTACATCGATGGAATCAGGATACATGGCAATCGATTTTATTATCTCTTGGAAATGAATGACACAATCTAAGAAACGGAATTGACTAATTTATGCAAAATGTAAGTCATTGCCAAGACTCGAACAATCATGTTGTTAATAGGTAAGCTGATCTATAAATATTTCTCTGCATCGGTTGTTTACAGGATTTAGTAATTTTATTATTGTACGCATGTCTATCAGTGGCAGTGTTTGTTCAGAAATAAAGGCGTTCCACATTTTACATCGTTAAGCTTATCCTGATGTTATTACAATGATATGATAATTTGCATTTTTCATGATGAATTGATGAGAGTGTATTACACGTCTACTCATTACCTAATGTGCCTCTACAGAAGTAAAACCCATTTCATAAATCATAATTTTTAAACATGAAATCGTGTAGATGAAGAGATGAAACCCGCATGAGATGAACAGTCAAATCCTAGGCTTTTATTTGACGTATTGTTCATCAAGATACGTCAACTTTTAGTGAAAATGTGTGATTGACTCTAAAAATCTGCTTGATTGCTTGATAGAATAACTGCCATTAGTAATTTAAGTTAAACTGCTTTTGGTTGTGAGTCACTCGCGTTGTTACAGCTTTCAGTTTGTGGGTGCGATCTTCGATGAGAATCCGTTGACATGTGTATTTATATTTAATAACATCATGCCAGGCAATCACAACGAAGTACAAATCAATTTTCAAATTATAGCTGTGATTCGTTGATACTGGCTTTGACAGGGCAATCCAAAGTTAGCAATATACTGACGTCAGTCTTCAATACAGTTCGCGGTACATTTCAAACAGCGATCAGTCAGAGGACTTGCTGCATCTCTATTCTTGATAGGGGCGGGTGGGGCAAATTGAACATGTTTTTGATCTTTTCTCAGCAGTTTGAATATAATCAAATGAGCCAAAATCAAACTCGGATGAAAGGTTGAGGATATCCTTAGTAATCTCTGAGTTGTTGGACGTTTTTGTGACATTTAATCCCCTCACAATTTTAATTTTGAAATTTCTACCAAAGTGGTTCAATGTGCCCCATGCGTGGGGCACATTGAACCACCCACTGGGGTGGCTACATTGCGATGTTCATCAAATCTCAAACGAAAAGGGCGTGAAGATCATTTATGTAACTATTAGAACTAAAATGACAAATAAACGGATAAACAACAAAACTAATATTGCAATTATTATGATTAAGAAGTTATTACAAAGAAAACAATTAGTTAGGGTGTATTATTATTATTCTTGTTTCGAAATAAGTAACATAATTTTATGTTACCTTTTTGCGAATTTAATGTCAAGTTTATATTTACGAATACGATAATTAATTTTGCGAGAAAAACTATCACTAATAAAATAAATATTTAGAACAACTTTATTTTCATTAAAATAGTTTTTGATTTACGCGAGCGTTTGTTAATAACGAAATCTCTATCAGAGCGACCATTACACTTGAGACGAGATTTGTTTTTATTTCCAGCTTCGATGCCAAGAGAGTTAGAGCTGTACTTCTTTTATCGATGCTGTCAAAGGTGTTGACAGTGAAGTTTCTCTTTACATAACTGGAGACCGAACTATCTTTAGCCAAGGACGGGTACAACTTGACGTACGATTTCATTTTGATAATGGCAGAAATTAATTTTGCTAACCCATAGTGAAATCTTATATAATAGTTAAAGTAGTTATTTTCAGGGATATCGGTCGCAAACTTAGTATCCTTATTTAGTGAGTTTAACAGTTTTTAGCTTTTAATTCAGTAAATAAAGATGTAGTTTAATAAAGTTCATAGATGTAAATAATAATATACAATAATAAAAGTTAATCCTTTTTATGAATAATTCTATTAATAACATTTTTTCTTCTAATTAAAGTCATTTTTTTTCTTCTCGAGAATGAGTGATCAATAATCAATGATGTCAAGCAATAATCAACCATTAAAGCGATAGTAAGTATTCGTGTTCGAAATAGGTTATAAAACTTCTATGTGAAAGTGAAAATACCGCAGTGATTAGGCCTACACTATCGGCTCTCTTGGCCTGATGAACCAAGGCTAAACGTTTCGGACGAGTTACTGAATGACAAAGACTTTTGAATTGTGTAGTCGCAATCTTCATTTATCTAAAATTGGTTTGGTAACAACACAACGATGATAAAAACTGTAAAAATCCTGCATGTAAAAAGTGCATGGTCCGTTTTGTGGAAACAGCTGGACCATATTGACATTCTCAATTAAACTATAATGTAATCATGCTTCCATTGGTTCGTTGCTTCTTTTTTACACTGATACTGTTATCGAAATACAAATGAAAAAAGGAAAACTGATGCAATTGTGAAAAAAATGCGTGCACTCAATGTAAACATTTCATAATTAAGGGAATGCCAAGTTAGTTATTACATAATTTTATGAAAAAAATTAGTGACAATTAATTAATTAACTTCTGGTTGCCGGACTATTTGTCTAACTTATAATTAATTAAACATGACCTAACATTTATGTTCCCTGAAGATAGCTTCGTGAGGAAAACATAAATTGATTTACAAATGTAATTACATTTGTTTAGTAACAATAAATGCAAATTAATTGAAGCATTTTAAAATTGAAAGCATTTAGAAATATACCTTTATGTATGCATATTCTTCATTCGCATGTATATAAATGTCTAAAATTCCATCAAGGCATGCTCTGTTCAATTATCATTTTATACCCTGAAGATGACTACGTTCTGCAGTTGAAATTCCTCGAAATTGGTCAATAACGGCTGAATAAATCACATCATTAAGTTACATATACATCAGATAATAATACAAAAGTAAGGGAATGCCAAATTGCTGCTAATTTGGCATTCCCATACTTTTGAATTATTATCTGATGTAATTTATGCATGTGTAACTTAATGATGTGATTTATTCATCCGTACCAATTTCGAGTAATTTCAACTACAGAACGCAGTCATCTTCAGGGTATAAAATGATAATTGAACAGAGCATGCCTTGATGGAATTTTAGGCATTTATATACATGCGAATGAAGAATATGCATAAAGGTATATTTATAAATGATTAAAATTTCATCAATGCATTCTCATTTTTTATACCCTGAAAATGGCTACTACACTCAGTATAGTTGAAATTAATTGGTTCATGATCTAATGAATTAGCATCATATCGACAATCCTATTTTCACTTTCATTTAGAATGTCCAACCAAAGAGGCATCATCTCTACGTGATTACTATTTTAAAAGATTTCCAAATTAGACTTGACTTGACCCACCCTCTTAATCATGTTTGCAAGTGGCATTTGCTATATTTATTTTTCATGATTGTTAGCTTTTTATAATTGTCTTTAAAGATTTCCAAAAATGCGCTGTTGGTCCACACTCGCAATCATGTTCTCATATGGATTTATTTGTCATACTTTTACTTCCTTAATTTTATACTGATCGTCAGCTGCATATTTGCGCCTGAAAATTTCCAGACTGAACACTTTATCTCCTTCGTAATCATCCTAATTTCGTAATTTGTTTTATGACACATTTTTTATCGGAACTTGTCTAGTGCTCATGTAATACATATGGTGATTCTTGTCGTTTTATTATTTTTTGCAGGGAAATAAATGCGACAACAGGTCGGTTGATTAATGGAATGCTATTGATTTTAAGCAGCATAATTACATGAAGTGAATAAAAGCTCATGTCGTTTTCCTATTTTTTATGTTAAATGTACATTGTACATTTATGTTCCTATTTATTTTAATTATGTTAAATTCTGTAACTTCTTTTTATGCGTCAATAATATTCAATATTTTTTTGCATCAAGCATCTTACTGCGCATTTTAGACCGAAGTCGTTGTCTCTCAAAAAGATATCATCAATGGAGACGGGACACTGCCAAGCCAGCACAACCGATGGCAGAGAAGCATACCATTGTTCTGTAGGCCGACATTTAGTTTTGAGGTGAGTCGCTAAAATAATTTCTTGTGCGATTGTTTGTCACTGCCTCCGAATGTTTTGGTTTTAGCAGCATTGAGTTTTTCTGCTGTTAATCCTTGGAACATTTCGTAGCAGTATGACACCGATCAGCAGCATTTTTATAATGTATAAATATTGTAGGGCTATTCTTGTCGCTGCCTCCGAATGTTTTAGTTTTAGCAGCATGAGTTTTTCTGCTGTTTTGAATCCTTGGAGCATTTCGTAGCAGGATGACTTTGATCTACAATATTCATCACTATCAACAGCAAATTTCTTCAATATTTTGCTACAACGTCAAGTAGGCTATAACTGTATTTTCATCAAAAGAATGTGAACATATAATTAGATGTCGGCGGCAGCTGTCGGGCAATTGTCGGAGGCTGTCGGGGAATTGTCGGCGAAACAGTCGGGGAATTGTCGCTAGTGTGTCGGTGAAACAGTCGGGGAATTGTTGGCTCACCGATTCGTCGGCAGATAGTCGGGGAATTAGGACCTTTGCCGTCATTAAGCCGAGTCGGCTTCCCGACAATGGACCGACAGTTTTTTTTCACCGGGTTGTCACCTAAAACATCCTCCATTAAAACATTTTTTTGCAGTTTCTGGACGTACTGTCTATGTAGTCGAGAAATGTCAATTTTAAAAAAATTCATCGAGTTTTCACATGTGTACGTGTGCACGCCTTGCTGACTCAGCACAACATTCAATTGGATGACCGACATTCCTTCGGCGAAGAATCATCGCGTGATTGCAATCTGCTTGTCATTTTCATCATGGCTCATCGAATTGCGAAGTTGACGCATGAGCAATGTCGTTCAATGGTCTGCATCTTATGTTTCAACAAATGAAATGATGTGAGAAAGGTTACACCATGAAAATACATATTACACTAGAAACTTGTGTATCGACTTTCATTGTGTGATTTATTTGGAATCCTAAATTCCTTACAGATTCTGAATGCATAATTATTGAATCATCAACTTTCACAAAGTAGTTTTCGATTTCTCAAGTTGAACTTGAGAACCAACAATCATTGCTTTAAGTCTTGTCATCATTTAATTTGAAATAATTGTTAAACATCCAACAATGTTTTTCTTTAAATATGAAAAATATTATTCATCTGTTCATGTCACCACACAAAATGATATCACAGAATAGGAATTATCCAAGAGTGAATTAATGAAGTAAATCACAAAATTTGAAATAGTTTGATGACTACAGAAACAATTCGAGGAAAGTGACAATTAATCAAAAAGTTATAGATTTCAGCTCTACAGCTGCTATTTCTACATCAGAATTTCCAATAATTAGACTTCTTCAAGGCAAAATGCATATGTCGGCCAAATGCCAACTCATCCATCCACGCCATCATTCATGTCATCTCGAGAACAAACACAGCCAGGTATATGAGTCATGAATAATGCCTTATGCTAATGAAATCAGGATTCGCAGGCCACAAAACAGACAATAATAATCAAAATTAATGTAAAATCATTAATATCCATCTTGGAAAAGTCGGTTGAGTGTTCATACAAAACACCGACCGAGAAGTTCAGGGAACGGCTTTCCAGTGCCCACCTGAAGGACTTACTGCAAATCCTTTATGTCATTGCGTGGCATCACTCCATTGCATTCATATAAATGACAGCGTCAACTCTATGTCAGTTTCTTATTTTCAGCTCCTGTCACAAGCTTCATAACTACGCTTGCTATTCTAAAACATAGCATTTTCCCTCTTTTCAGGATTTTGAACTTAGCCTTTTCAACAATTATTTCAACAAGCGGGACTTGTTCTATCTTACTTCCCAATGCGAGGTATATTACAATCATCAGAGTTATTCACATCACATATCTCCTGTGCCAGATTATCAAACGTCTCATAGTCATCAGATTTTCTGTCTGTAATTGAGGATCTTGCAGGTGCATCTTGCTCTGTGCAGAAATGTTAGGTATCAATGTGTTTTTGCAGATCCCTGTAGGAGACCAAACTGGCGCCATCATAATTATCTTCTGTCCTCTCTAGACTTCAATAGCTCTGATAGCCAGGCCATATGGTCAAAGCTTTGATATGCATTCTAAAGCATTTAGTGTGATAGCTACTGGCATTTTCTTCCTAAATTCGAGCACGAGCTTTTTATAATTTCTTAAGTTGTGATTTCAGTCGCCTATGCGGTGAGTCAAACATTACAAAATCACATTTGTTTACATATTGATATACTCAATAAAGCTATGATCTATCCCTGTGGGAACGAATCTTCGAAAAACTGGCGGATGTCAGCTGCAGAATATCATGCTACAGTTCAGTCATATTTGCGGGATATTCGCTGGCGAAGTTCCCCGGCGACAATTCGCGCTCTATATGTCACCTTTTACTTTTGACATTCTCTCTTATTTTCTTTATTAATCCGACTCTACAGCCGAGGCTCTATTTTCTACCTCACCTCCTCACCCACATATGGCTACTCTGTCTAAGAAATAAGTGCAGACTATCATTCTTTGATAATGATAAGAATATGGAGAATCCGCATATATCAATTTTCATAACATCTCTTGACATTCAATAATTTACAACAATGACAAATATTTGAATAATATCATAGTATTTACTGCGACATTTATGGAAGATAACTACTTTTATTAGTTTAAGCCTTCGTGAATTAAAAAAGATCCCTTTTTATCAGATCAGACTGAGTATACAATATGTTTTCATGTGAAGGTAATATACGAACATTACTACTTACCACTAATTGGTTGCTACAATATCCACGATTTCGCCGGTTGGCGAAAAATCAGCTCGCATCAGTAAACAAATATCTACCAACTAATTATAGCAACTTTTTCGCCACCTGTCGTTTTTTAATTTTACACATGTTTTTGGATAAATGATGACCATTTTCACATGCGGAGATAGTTTTTACACGAAAATGATCCTTTAAAAAAATTATCCACAAAATCGCTACCTCGCCAGATAATCTGTTGATATTAGCAAGATGCGTTCCCACAGGGATCATTATCCATTATAGTAATAGAAAAATAGTAGGAAATAACTTACTTTTTTGAAATCAGCGAATACATCACGATAGTCTTTTGGCATGGAAGTTTTAAATTTTCTCACCATCTTGTATGTAAACAGCTGTCCAAGCTTTTCTTTGTATCTGAAAATGTCACTTTATTCTTAATCAGAAAAGACAATTGCTGTTTGATATACTACTCACTTTTCAGTGCTAACCAGTAATGCATCAAGGTTTCTTATATATTCAGGAGACGTGATAACTAACTCAAAAGTGTCGGGAACAGGACTAGTTCTATTCAATCGGCGCTGAAGATATTTTCCCCAGTTGAACTGCAAGAAAATTCATTGAAAATTTAAACTGCATGTACAAACATGTCGATATTTTATCTGGGGCTCTTCATTCTTGATATTGCTCACTTTGTGCCCTTAAGTTTCTAGCTCTAAGTCTTTCTAATGGTCAATCCAAATTACATCATAGTTAGACATTGGAAACATCAGAATCTGACCTTTATATAACTCTATTGATGGCGGTAGATTAGTCGAGATCAAATGCTTTTTCACAATCAATATCATCAAGACCAAGTTGAGAGATAATTCGCTATTATCATAATTCACGGGCATAAATTGCTGACAGATCGACAAATAGCTATTGACTATCAAATTTTATGTCAATGATTTGGTAATAGTGTCAGTAAGATACTAGCAGTTGATAGCTAGGCTCTAGAAAGGTAGATCGCTGGTGTTATTCGGTTATATTTGTGATTTACTTGATACTAATGAGTATGGAGCTGACAATTTTGATATTCATGACTCGATGAATGATTTCTGGGTTGCGTGTGAAATGATGTTGGACAAACCAATGTCGTAGAAAGGTTATCATGTCTTACTTCCGATAATGGCATTTTCATATCATGTAGAGACAACTCGGCGATAGTCATGTACTTTGTTGAAACAATTCGATACAGATCACATGATTGACAATTCCTCTGACTACAAAGGCAAAGCCACACTCTCCAAAACCCTGTGAACATTTGGAGTTTACTTGGATACTAATGGAGATAAGAGCACTGGTCTCATTTGGAGGCCATTGTCTAATAAAACCAAAAGCCAAGAACTGGGCGAATGCTGAAGCAACCTACCAGAAGTGATCACTATATTACAAAATAATCTTTACGCTTCAAGCGCGGAAGTGCAGAACAAAGATAGTGCAATTTCTTATTTGAACAAGCAATACAAATCAATACTGAGTGGGATAAAATGGAAGAGCATGCTCCATGCCTGACGCGCTTCCGAGTATGAGCAAGCCTAATTCATTTACTTACTTGTTTATGTTTATTTACCCGAAACCAGAAGGGAAGAGATATAAGCCCTATAGGAACTACAACAATGAAGACTTTTACCCATTTTTTGAGAAATAGAGATGCACATTCTAGTCCATGTCTGGCCCAAGAAACAGTTTGTGCTAGCCTCATCCTGACACCATTCGAAAGAGAGTTGGAAGCGTTGGAGTTGCTGGAAGTGATAGCGAAGCCCGATACACCGTCAGGTTTGAAAAATTCACCGTATGCAGAGATCCTGTTCCTTATCATTCAATGAATTTCATATCGATCTTTGAGTCCGTTTTCGTGGTGGAAATTTGATCGTCAAGACTACTGATGATTGCGAGAAGCATGTGCGAACTATTTTAAACATCATATTGAATAAAAGTGATGATGTCTCGCAAATGTTTTCTCCTCTGTTTTAAATATATTTATACTTCAGCAGGGGAATATTTACATCACCAACTGATCTTGCATTAGGTATTACAAATGAATGATGTGTAAGCAGTCAGAAAACAGCAGCACATGGCTTAATTACAGTTGAAACTTTTCTCCAAACATTAATGCAGAGCTAAAGATTAATTTTTGACAAAACATGTTGGAAGATAACGGTGTAGAACTTCGTAAAAACTGTTTACATCATTACATGAAAACGATATTCAGCAGAACCTTGCTAATGATAATAAATATAAATGTCACAGAATCATCATTTTAAGATCCAAACTCTGAACTCTTTCTATACAAAATATTACAGGTATCTAAAGATGGAATTGTAGCAAAATGTTGCGCCTATGCAGATGAGGGTTCTAACACTACTTTCGGAGCACCTGTGCGGACAGTGGTAGCACGGGAAGTTACATGCATCATTCAAACATTCTTCAAGATCTGATTGGAAAATTTCAAGTATTCTTTATTATCTTTTTCTTGGCATTGTTTCTCTTTTTTACCCACTCTTGTGTAATTCGACGCTATATATCATTATCATTTGCTTTACATCTGGAATTTAGCTGAATGTCTTTGTCGATTTTGATATATTCATATAAGCCTTTTCATGCCTTTCAAAATTTGTCAATAAAGATCGCTTTAAGGTTTCATGGCACTTGCTACTGTTTTGTAAGTAGTAAGATAATGACATTTAAGAGTCAAACTTGAAATACTGAATTCCATTTTAATACATGTAAGTCTAAGACATTTCACAAACAATCAATCAGTATGCAGCCATCAACGTCTATGCATTATGTAATTTTGAAACTAAGCATATTATCAATCCAAAATAAAAACGCATTATAATTCATGAAATCAAATATATGAAAACGCCTTTGATGGATATCACTTTGTATATAAAGAATAACACCAAGGTATTCATGATGACCCGATATATTTCGCCGGTTCTAGACGTGGGACACACCGGAATGAATGCTGACAGAAGCGTAGTGAACATCGTTATAGGTTAACACGTGACAGGAAGTAAAAATGAATTCTAAGGTAGAAAATAATGTTAATGCGGATAATACTGATAGACAGAGTGCAGAGTAATACATATAAAAGCACAAAAAAGGGGAGAAAGAAGCTAAAGAAAACACCAGAGAAGTCACCAAGGCAGCAGTAAGCTAATGACAGTTTCTTTTTGAATGCACAAGTCAGGTTGTTTTACACTGATAAAAAGTGCTTCCAAGACACACAAATGCAGTCTTCCGCGACATCTCCTCAACACAGTAAAGCATGACTTGGTTGGCTTTGATGGGGTACATTGCTGTAAATGACGAGTGATGGCGCTTGCAGCTTTGGAACGTCGGTCCCCGTTCAGCAACCACCGTGGCACATGCTCAGAAATCCTTTGAGATAGTCTCCTCTCTGTCCGACCGACATACTTGCTACCGCAAGTACAGTTGAACTGGTACAGTACGTTAGATTCGGCGTCCAATGGGATTCTATCTTTGGGATTCTGGCACAAGAGTGGTTTAGTCACTGGAACCACCCGCAGCTCCACGGTAGAGTAAACCGCGCTTACGTCCTGTCTTAGTTGCCGTTTGATGTAGTTGTTCAACACATCTCCTTTGAATGGGACCCGAAGTGTGATGATCTTCTTCTTCGGTCCAAACTGTGGATCATGGGAGCGTAAAATACTATGCCTGTCGATAAGGCTCTGAGGGTAACCGTTGAGAAGAAGCGTACGGCATATAAATTCTTTCTCGCGAGGTAAAGCTGTAGGAGAACAGATACGGTTCGCCCGGCAAAACAGAGTCTTGATAACACCAATCTTATACGACAGGGGAGCGAAACTTTTGAAGTGCACGTAGAGACCAGACCATGAAGGCTTGCGGTAAACCGATAGATCCGTTGATATTTTTTTCTACCTTAGAAATCAAATATAGTTATGTTTGAGATATATAAGTCAACATGGTTTATTGAAATGATGTTTATCAACTTTATTCATGGAGTTGAGGTAATTATGAGTCTCATGAATGTTATTAGGGAAGTAGCAAACATGGCGTACGTCATCAAATATAGCAGTAAATCGAGCCTAGATCAAATACTCTAAATGCCACGCCATCCATAAGAATGTATATGACTGATATTACTGACAGAAGTTATTTGAAAGTAGTATGTCATAAAGGCATATGAATAAGGTCGCATGAACTTGTTGTTGTCGCTTTTATTTCGAAAGCATTGGTCATCATAGATGCTTCAAAACACTCACTTTGTTTGCCGATTCGTTCAGCTGTCTCGCAGTCCATCTAATTTCTGTTCTGTCAGTATCTCTTGCAGCGGACATAGATGCATTTACAATAGCGATTTCCAAAGCAACTAATTCCTCGATGTTCACCTCGGCAGTAACATTAAGATCTGAATACACTTTCTTCAGAACCGTTTCCATCAATTCTTTATGAGCTTCAACAGATTCGTTGTTTAGAGATGCTAATTCATGCTGAGGCCGGCCCACCTGAAAATGTGAAACAGCTGATCGATGGCGAAGTGCAGTAAAAGGGATAACTACAATCAACATGTTACAACTATGATTAATTAGGCATTGATTAACCATCAGAAACCCCATCTTCTTCACCCCTTTCACACATTCTTAGTTTACCTGCTTAAATCGATATCAGAACATTAGGAGAATTGACTTTCAGCAAAACAATGATGTTTGCGTGTAGCACGTTGATATGAATAATCCTCTGAGTGTCTTTCAGGCTTCTCAGTAAACACATGCGAAAATATTGTGTTTTTATAAGTCAACCACATTCAGGACAGCATCAGCTGTACTAAGAGGAGGCGGCTTCACGACATTTTCCGTCACCATAAACCCTGAGATAGTTGATTTTAATGAAATTGATTTAATCCATGCAGCAAAACTTTCCATTTGTCCATTCTTTAAAATTTATCCAAAGCTGTCAGAAATAGGCCTAAAATGAGTCAAAATTGCTGCACATTTAGAATCTAAAAAACAGCTGTGGAGATCTCAAAACTCATCATTACTGTTGTGAAAAGTCTGTCAGCAGTCTGGTTTAGGTGCTCAACTATGAATATAATAATAGCTATCATTTCGGACATTGATTTATGTCGAGTTGTTCACATAGGCCAACCAGTCACACGAGATCGTGTGCGAAATCAAAATATTCACATTTTGCCATCTTCCAACACAATGCACATCTCCGAGCATGATGTAAATAATGAATAAATCACTTCCACTCTTTATGCACCATCGTGGAAATGTCCGAAATCATTTTTCATCTTATTACAAAAACTTTGTGATGGGAACTTCAGTAATGGGCAAAAGACCGTTCCAGGACACCATAAAATTCAAAAACATAGTATCTTTAAAAACGACATAAATTCATGAATTTTTTACCCTTTTTCAGGTTTTTAAGACCTAAATTCATAAATTTAGTCGTTTTTAAAAATACCCAATTTTTCAAATTTTTCAAAATTACAAAATTTGAGAATTACAATTTTACACCCGCCCTTAAAATCATGACCGTTCCAGGACACCGAAAAAATCATAAAAGTTAAGAATTTCAAATTCATGAATTTTATCCATCTTTCAGGTTTTTAAAATATATCATGTGACTAATAATATTTCTTTAAGAATGTAACACAATCTCTTACAATGCCTGTTATTGTTACTGCTTTGCACTCTGATGAACCACCCAATTGTAGGGAACAGCTGTTCCCGCATACATGACATAAATGCAGTTGCTTCTGGCATTCCTGAACCATTGAATTACAGAACAAGCAGCTGTTACCCTATTAAAGATTAAAATGACGTGGAATATATTGCAGCATGTAGGAAGTAAGACTTCATTTACAATTCCATTAATCATAACTAGTGACTGTTTTCTTTTTTCATTGCAAAATGCCAAAACGTACTGCCGCGGAAGCTTTTTCGTTTTACATGCCGATTTTACTGAACTTAATTAAAGAAGAGCACAAGGAAACTGCGAATAAATACTTTGAAGAGTGGAAGTTAGAAATTCAATCAAGAAAGAAGAACAAATTGGACTCTCAAAAACAAGTGGAGGATATTACAGTAAAAATAGAACAGTATCTGACCACTACTACAATTCTTCAGTTCAATGTTACAAAAGAACATTTCATTACCATCGAGGATAGTGCTACTATGATTTCAAAACTGATTGCAAGTGATAAAGTACACCATGGGTCGTTGCTGAGAAGTGCTGCTTATCAAGGTTATGGATTTAAAAGTATTCTGGAATTGAGTGACAATAAAAGAACAGATTTGTGGCAAACTTGAAACTATTTAGAATTTCCAATAACGTAAGTTATTGCTATTTCTTGATGAACTTATCAGATCTAATTCTACCACACGTATTATTTTTAAATTCATCAATGCCCATTAGTTTTGTTAGAAAAATTTTAAAGAAATCAAAATTTATATAGAAAAAATGAATCAACCGACAACTATAGAAGAAATGAGGTTTGGTTCCCAAGATGAATGAACATTAACTGTGTTGTTTCATTTTTTAAGATATGTGCAATGTACATACATATTTGTTGCATACATATTTATGAAGACTTCTTTATAAGTAGTAACGCATTTTGGATTATTTGAAATGCAATTAAATTTTCTTTTGTTCTCCAGTCTACTGATAGTAGACTGCCATTGTATAGATCTATATTTCAGTATGTAACATAATCTTTGGTATTTAAGCATGATTCATGGAACTTAGTAGTAACGCATTTTGGATTAATATGAAATGCAATTAAATTTTCTTTTGTTCTCCAGTCTACTGATAGTATTATTGTATGTATATATATCTTTTGTTAAAGTATGCATGATTCATGGAACTTTTATATGATTTTTATAGTGTAGTAGTTTTGCATATTTTTTGAAATGCAATTAAATTTTTTTTTCTTACAGGGTACTATAACTGGGACTCAAACTATTTTTGTATTGTAATGATTAGATGATTATTTGTATTATTACATTTGATACAAATACAAAATACACTTTTTTTTTTTTTACAAGAAGTAGTAGTTATTGCATTTTTATTATTTTATTGGAATTTTAAAATGAAAAATGAAATGATGACAGTTATACTGAGTTATAATAAGGCGATATAGGCGATATATGTCAAAACCAAACATGATTAAGTTTTTAAATAAAATTAAAAAACAAAAAATATCAAAAAATTTTTCGATTTAGATGCTAATCAATTGGAATAAAGAATAAAGAATTTATATTGAATGATTGAAATTACTATTGAAAAAAAGATGTACGAAAAACACACTAACTACTAATAAAATGTAACAATGTAACGTTTTAATTTGATTATTAAATTATCATTTCAAAATCGAATAAGTACTAGGGAAAGTCACCATTATGAAACAGTTTTAAATCAATTCCTCCTTCTGACTAAGTAGTAAGGAAAGTCATCATTGTGGAACAGTTTTAAATCAATACCCCCTTCTGACTTCTAGTGGACCCTATAAGAAATTTTTTTATTATAAAATGAGCAACATAAATGATTTTTTAAAATTATATGGAACACAAACAACAACGAATTTTGATCTAAAGAAAATCGCAAATCAATTGGGAATAAAGAATTTTCACATATTGACGAGAGACGAATTACAATTGATTAAAAATAAGCCAACAATAACTATAAATTTCATGACAAATCTTCATACGTCAGATGAAAAAGGAGTACATTGGTCTGCAGGTACGTCTAATAAAAATAGAGATAATTATTATTTTGACTCTTATGGACTTCCAACTACAAATGAAGTTAAAAAATTACTTGGCAATGGAACTTATAATACATTTCAAATTCAAAAACCAGGAACTACTTATTGCGGTCAATTATGTCTCTATGTTTTATTTAAATTACAAAAAGGAGTGCCATTTCTTGATATTATGTTAGAATTGAACAAGGGAATTTCATTCCCGAAACGTTAGTTCCAATAATGATAATAATAATGATAATTAAAAATCGCTTTGTTGTAATTCATTTTGATAAAATCGGCCTCTGATATCTTCATTATTTAAATCTTTGATTTCGTAAGTAATTGGATAAGTTTGATTTATTTTACAAACTTCAAATATCTCTTTCGTCCAATAGCCAACGAAGCCTTTTTCAAATTTATTCTTATACTTAAATATTCTAACTCTATCAGCAATTTTAAATTTCGGCTAAAGTTTCTGCAAATTCGGATTACTCTCATTCGAATAATTATTCTCGAATATTTTCTTTCGTATTAAATCAGGGTCGTCAGAAGCATTCTTTGGGGTTTCTTCAATACCAGAATGAACTTTATTATTGTACTGCTCTACAACTCGTGGTAATATCTTCAACCATTTCTGATTTCTTTGCTCAGTAAATTTCTTGAATAATTTATTTTTTAATGATCTATTGAAACGCTCTATTACTACAGCCTTTCCAGCATTTTCTGTGGAATAAACAGTTTCAAATAGTGGCTTTACATTTCGGTTATAAAATTCCGACCCTTTATCAACAAACAATTTTTTTGGCTTTCTATTAGTTTCTTTAAAGATTTCTTCAAACGCATATTTAACTGATAGACCACTTTTATTTTTTAAAGGCTTTACCCAAGCGTATCGTGTATATAAATCTATAACGGTCAATGCGTATTTATAATCAGAATCATTCGGCATATGAATAAGATCAGCACTCCAAATATCATCTTTATTAAATACTTTTACTTTCAATAAATATTTAGGCTTTCTATATTCTTTATGAATAGCGTCCTAGGTCATTCGACATTTCAGACGCGTAAGTTCGAGCGTTGCTCTCAGACAGCTTTTCTGTCGTTTCATTTAAACCCTGACCGAATAACATTTTAGCTTGTAAAGCTTTCTTAACAAACATTCTTTCAATTTTTTCTCTAAATGTACGATTTTGAATACTATCTAATTCTTGAATCATCTTCTTATCAGCTTCATATCGAGAACTTAGGTCATGATTTCGATAAGCTAAATCATGCCTGTAAGCTGCGGCATCTACTCTATTTATTGGTTCTTCACCTGGTTTCCGATTATTATTCTCATCTAGTCTTATATCTAATCGAGTTCCTGGACCGGTATATGAATGTCCACGAAGATGTTTTTCTTTCAAATATTTACTCCAAATAAATCCAGGAAAGTTTTCTAATGTTTTTTGTATGTCGTTACCTTCATAAATTTTACAATTTGAGTTTTTATTTTTGTTTAATAGATAATTTAATAAATCTAAATTAGCAATTTTTAAATTTTCGGAATTTGTAGAATTCATTTTAAAAGATAAAATAAATGTTTTACCTAATAGAACTTTGGTCAGAGGCTTTAGCCGATCGGACCAAAGGTCCTGAGGTTATTACCTTATCATACTAGGACTTAGATATATTCCAGAACGATCTTTAGTTTCTTTAATTTCAATTAAATCATCAAGATTGTGGAGAATATTTTTAAGAACTCGTTTTCCTTCATCAACTAATTTTAATTTACTAATAAAATTATCTACTATTCCGTCACCCCTAGCAACTTTCTCTAACTCTCTATTATGACGTTTTTGTTTTTCTAATGCTGCCTTCTCTGATTTATTTTTATTTACTGCTTGGACAATACCAGCTGTCCCACCTGCAACACTTCCTGCAGCTGCTATGCCACCTATTATTAGTGGAATTAATGGGAGAATCCCGCCATTATTTTCTTCTTGTAATTGAATATTCTCTATCATTGGTTTACTTATGTAATATTTTTATTTATTAATAGTAATAGTTTTAGGTGTATTTTTGTCAACAATATTACGTAATTTTAATTCAACAGTTTTATTATTATTACTTTCGCTTGCGACATTTTTAATAAAAAAATTTTAAGTTAGGAAAAAATTTAGTCTATTCTAGTTATGAATAAAGAATCAAGAATTTTTTTAATCTATTCTAGTTATGAAAAATTTTAAGTTAAGAATTTTTAATCTATTGTAGTTACAAAAAAATTTTATTACTAATTACTAAAAAAATGTTAAGTTATGAAAAAAAAATTAATTAATCGACGAAGTCTTGGGCTTTAGCCTATCCTTGCCATCTTTCCATTAAGAATTTCAATAGAATATTTTACATCTTCTAGCAATAAACCATAAGCCATCAATGAAGTTGTGGAATCTTTCTTTTCAATATTAATTGTTACATCACAACCAGTCTTGATAATATCTTCAGATTGTGCACTTAAATCGAAACAGAAAACAGGATATAAATGTCTCCAATCTCCAGGAGTTAATTGTGGTTCAACTCCAAATTCTATACAAAGATTTCGATAAGAATCATATCCTTCCATAAATTGATTATTGGTATCATCGAATCTTAATGGATCAATTGGATATCGGGTTTAATTTAATGAAACTTGTAAACTTCGAATTGCATTAATATGAAAAAGATTGTTGTTCTTATCAAAACTTGGAGAATTATTTCTTTGAAATGTTAGTAATAAATATCTTGGAGTACTTGAAGTTCTAGCAAAATGCCAGTTAAATCTTTGTTCGGAAAAAGTTACTGAACTAGCAGTACGCTTTAGAAAATTTACTGGAATTGGTTTGTTAGTATTTAATCTTTCTGCAATAGCTGTTTCAATCTCTAAACTAGGAGTAATATGCTTAATCCACCATTCAAGTCTATCAATTTTTAAATATGCTTTTTTTCCAGTCTTACCAAAAAAGATTAATTCATTATTTGCTGTTCGATGAATTATTAATTTAAATTTTAATTGATATGATATTTTATCATAATCTAAATATCCGAATAATGGAGACAATGACCAATTTACTGTCTGTTTACTTTTCTTGTTAAATTCACGTCTTTCTTTATATGCACTATTGTTTGTTTTATTTAAATGTTTTGCAATATTTTCTACATCTTTCGCAATTCCTGCAGCATCTGTTCCAGCGTGAGTTAAATCATCAACAATTATACCATCATTAGTATCAGGAAACCAACCTTCGATTTCATACTTTTTATTATTTTCACCAATTGTTACAAATCTAAGCATTGTATCAATTACACCTGGAGAATCACTTATTGTTTCTATATTTTGAGTTGCAACATCTAAACGCATTTGTGTAAATAATCTTGGAAAAAAATTATTCGCTAGTGCAATATTATCGGTTTCTGGTAATGGTGTTGTAAAATTGGCATCACTGTATAAAGAATATTCACAGTGTAAAAATGAATCAGATAAATATAAATAACTCTGCCGATTATCAACTTCAAAAATTAAATCACCTCCAGTATTCACTCTACTAGAAGATCCGGGATTCATAGCAATTCTTATATAGTCATTCTTTTTTTGATTATAACTAACACCTGGTGGTTTATCTAAATCAAATTTATTTTCGATATGCGAAGACATTTTTATAAAAAATAATTTGACTTTTTGTTTTTTCTCACACACAGAAATAATTTTGCTAAAAAAATTTACTAAAAAAATTTACTAAAATAGTTTTACTAAAAAAATTTTGCTAAAAAAATTTTACTAAAAAATATATTTTAGAATTTTGCTAGGCCAGCTCCGCTACAGCTTTGCTCGTTAGACCGAAGGTTGCTGCTCACGCTATTGCCTCTTATTTCTTCAATTGAACGTTTTATGGCTACGCCTGATTTCTTCTTATGTTTACTATCAGACGGAGCTCCGCTCCTCAAGGTTTCCCCCACAGCTATGTTAGCAATTTTGTTTTTTGTTTCCTCTGAAGGTTTTTTAAATTTTTTAGTTCTTCAGAATCATTCCTAAGTTTACGATAAGCTTCTAGTTGTTTTAATTCGTTTTGAGACTTGACAGCATTTGATATTGCACTAGCTGTACTACCTATAGCAGCTGCTTCTTTTGCAGCAGATGTAATCAAATCTTTATTATTTTTAATTTAGTTAACGATACTTCCAATACCAGAAAAGATGCCAGCTCCTTCCGTGTGAACTGTTTCTCTATTATCATAATGATAAACAGGATTCATACGTGGTTCATGAGCAATTCTTTGATTTGAAGCAAAATGTTTAAGATTGTGTTTATAAATTATAGGCATTTTTTAGGAATAAATTTGACTTTTGGGAAAAATATTTACGATTGGTTAGTAACCTGAGGACCTTTGGTCCGTTTAAGATTTACGTTTGTGAATGGACAACAACTTCGTGATAACTTTACTAATTTTCTTTTGCACTTTATCTACTGCGTCATGTAGCGTGTGATGTACTTTAATTTCTTTTCTATTAACTTGCATTTTCTCCTGATTCATCTTCAACGCCGTTTTAAGAGCATTTAACTTAATTTTAAGAACATCTAGTTGTCTTTTAACAGAATCTAACTGTTCTTTGTTTTCTTTAGAGTTTGCTTGTAAATTTTTCTTTAATTCATTTTCTAAATTGATTTTAAGAGTTTTCATTTTATCAACTTTTTGATTAAGCGAGTTAACTTCATTGATTATTCTATTCATCTTTTTCATTTGTTGAGTAATTTTAGAACTTAATTCATCAACACTTTTTTGGAATGTAGTTTGTAACTGCTTTAAATTTTTTTTAATTCTTTCAGGAAGTTTTTCTATTTCATCTTCTAATTGTTCTTTCAATAATTTTATCTGATGTTTATTTTTAATGACTGCAGATTTTAACTTTATAGAAAGTAATATTAAAATTTTTGATTGTTCTGAAATATTTTTAAAAAGTTTTGCTATATCTGCTTCTAGCTCTCTATCCTTTTTATCAAGTTTTAATAAATTTTCGTTTAATGATTTGTCATTAAGTTTTAGCAGCTTTAATTCATTCATCAGTGGAACCAAAACATCGTTTATATATTTTTCTTTTAAGTCATTGATTTGTGTATCAACATATTGTTTATTTGTTAACTCTGCATTTTGTTGCGGAAGAATAGAAAGATGCAATGGACCAGATAAAACGTCTCCCGTTTTCATGATATAATTTTCTATTTCTATTTCTAATTCACGATTATTCGGGATATATGCACCTCCACCAACATTTGGTAACATCATTTTTTAACAATAAAAAAAAATTTTATATAATGAGAAAAAATAAATTTTTTCTAATAAAAATAAAAAAATAAAATTTTTTCTAATAAAAATATAAAAATGGATAAAGCAAATTTAAAAAAATTATATTCGTCCGCATCATCCTGTTCTTCTTATTCGAGGAGATCAACGGGATTTGAAAATAAATATTTTGATAATAATAATAATAATAATCCATGTATAGATGTAAATATTTTATTTGAACTGCAAGCAGAAATATTTAGAGAACAAACAAAAGGTTTGCCATCTATAGAAACTAATTATTGTATTTTCCCGGGTGATCCATTTATAAAATTTTTGGATATTGTAAGTA
Organism: Prostheceraeus crozeri; assembly: GCA_907163375.1. Lineage (NCBI taxonomy): Eukaryota > Metazoa > Platyhelminthes > Polycladida > Euryleptidae > Prostheceraeus > Prostheceraeus crozeri. The sequence continues at coordinate 366,978 of CAJQUW010016821.1, read as the reverse complement.
AATATAATGATGTAGCTTATGTTGAATTAAATAACGAAAATATTGTTATTATTGGTCATAATAATGTTTATGGTTTTATTAGAACAGTATTACCAATTAGTAATACTGATTGGATAGAAAATAAAATTATTAATTATATCAATATTAGAGAATTAGTTAAAAAATTAAAATCTTTTTCCAAAGAAAAAGTAAGATTATTTGTTGATGACCAAAACCAATATAATATTCATATTGAAAGTAAAAAACATAATGAAGAATTTTTATGCCAAGTTGATTATAGAGATACAATTTATAAACAAGAAACATTAGAAATGCCGCTAAGATATGATGATGATGCTTATATAGGATTTTATTCAAACTTGAATATTAATTTGTTGAAATCTTATATAAATGGTTTGGCCCAACAAGAAAAAAATTATATGTGGACTACACCTTATACTATTAACAATGACCATAATCATAATAAACGAACCGAAGGTTCTAGGGCTTTGCCCGATCTTAAAGAATCTTATAATAATAATGATGATAATAATATAGATGATGATAATATAAATGATGATTCTGAAACATCTGAAAAAGGTGTAAATGGTAAAAAAGATCATAAAAATATTAGTAATTATAAAAATTTAAGTGAAGAAAAATTTATATCTCATACTGATGTACATGATATTAATACTACATATAATCAAAATTTATCTAAATTTCATTTTCTTACAGTTGAAAATAATAATGATGGTATAGTTGAAGACACTGTTAGACAACTATGTGTCGGGTCTACAAAATTTAAATTAGGATTTACATCTAATCAATTTAAAATTTTATCATCTTTAATAAAAACTAAAAGTGATTCAGATTATGGTGGTGTTATTAAATTTTCCAAAAGAGATCAAAGACCAATATTTTTCTCTATTATATTATTATCAGATAAAAAATGTAATTTAGAATTAGATATTCCTATCAGGGAATGGTATCCTATACCAAAAAGTGTAATTTATGATGTTGAAGAATCAATTTATGATGATGATGAAGAAACAATTTATGATGATGAAGAATCAATAGCTAGTGAAAATAAATTTAAATTATCTATTGATAAAACGTTATATGATGAAACTTAATATGAAACTTAATATGATAAAACTTAATGTGATAAAGAAAAAAATAACTAAAGAACGTGAAATATATAATAATATAAAATAACACTCAAGTCCTTGATATTAGAATGTTTATATCTAAAATTAAAACACAAATGTTTTCTTTAAAAAATAAAAAAATGGAAAATACCAAGTTTTATTGTGTCTTATGTAAAAAAAAGTTGCAAACTAAAAGAAGTTATCAATCTCATTTAAATAGTAAATTGCATTTACAAAATGTAGAACGAGTTGATGAAGGAAATATATTAAAATTAAATAGTTATAAAAACTATCTAGAAACATTGCCTACTGATATAAAAGTTAAAAAAATGTTTGATGATTATTCACATTCGGAATATAAAAAAGTTTTTAATAGTGAAGATGAGACCCTACCAGATGGGAGATATTTATTTAGCGATACTGATGAATTTAACGAAATAGATGAATTAAACGAAATTAAAAAAACAGATGAAGCTGAACGAACCGATGAAGCCGTAACAGATATAAAATATTTATTTAATGAATCGGTTGAACATAATGAAACCGATGAAACTTTTTCTGATATTCTAACCAACTTTTATAATATATTTAAGAAATCTTTCAAATGTTATATGAATGTAGAAGTACTTTATACAAAAAATGGACCTGATGGAATTCCTGAAGAAATAATACAAGGACATTTTACAAATTCACAAGAAATTCATAATGTAAATGATATACAACCCATATTTGAACAAATGATACTTAAATTAGAAAATTGTATTATTGAAGCCCAGCTACGTGAATCTGGTTGGAGATTTGTTAAAATACTATCTAAGAAAATAGTAATTGATGAATATAAAAATAATACTGGTGGTAGTTATGTTCCTTTGCCTTTCAGCTCACCACAAATAATCAACATAAAAAATGAAGATGATTATTTTTTTCTGTGGAGCATTATAGCACATTTACATCCTGCAGAATATCATAAAGAAAGACTAAGTCATTACAATAAAGAAGAATACATAAATGAATTTGATCTTTCTGATGGCTTACATGAATTTCCATATGATTATAATAAGTTAAAAAAGTTTCATAAAAAGAATAAAAATTTAATAGAAGTAAATGTTTTTGAATTAAATGTGAATTATGTTTTTATTGGTAATATTACTCCACTTTACTCAGATTCAAAAAGAATTTATTTGAATAATAAAAATTTATGTCAATCAGAAATAGTATATAATGATAGAGGAAATTACATGCATCATAATATTTTTTACCAAGGAAATATAATATGTACTGAAAAATTTCAAATTGTTAAAACATTATCACCAATAATGATTAATCATAATAATTATAAAGGACGTAATTATAATTATGGTTATGATTCCGATTATTTATCTTTATCTTTAGAAATCAACAAAGATTACAAAATTTAAATGAAATTTTACAAAAATGTAAAACAGATTATCAACAAGAAACAAAAATATTAGTACAAGAATATGGCCATAAATATCAAAATAAGATAGAAACGATACAAAAATTAGATGAGGACAATAAATAATTAAATAATGAAGAAAATGACACCAATCAAAAAAATAAATGAATGTTTAAAAAAATGTCAACAACAATATAAAGAACAATATAATAATGTATATGAACAACAGCTACAAATATTAAATCAAAATTTTCATCGAAATACATTTAATCCTACAAAAGAAATTGATGAAACACATGAAATATATAAAGATAAATTTGATAAATTAAAACAAACAAAGCAACCAGCACAAGCGAATATATTATATTATCAGGGTCATTTTATATTGTGTAAAGATGTTTCTATATTTACAAAAACTTCAGATAATACAAATTTTCCTTGTATTCAATGTATGACAAGTTTTAGAACTAAAGAAGAAATGAATAGACATTTGGAGAATTGTCAACAAAACGAAGCAGTTGAAAATACTTTTCCTAAAGATGATTATTTATTATATAATAGACATTATTTGAAAAATAAAGTACCCTTTACTATTTATTGTGATTTCGAAGCATATAATGTTAACATGACACAAAAGCACGGGACATCGGAGATGTCTTCCAGGGCTTCGCCCGATTCTGATAATTGTAAATATGAAAAAAGTGCAGCTGAACAAAGTAAAGAAAAATATTTATTTGAACAAAAACCATTATGTTGGGGAATGTACATTCATTCAAATTATCCTGAATTATTTAAATCAGAATATTATCAATACTATGGTGAAGATAGTTCAGAAATGTTTACAAAGAAAGTAGAAGAATTACAAGGACGTTTTTCACAATTGCTTGAAACAAATATACCAATGCTTCCATTAACGGATGAAGAAAAAATTAATTTTGTTAATGAAACAAATTGTTATTACTGTGGAAAAGAATTTACAAAAAATTATAAAAATGGCAAAGGTAGATATCTTGATAAGGTAAAAGATCATGATCATCTAAATGGATTATATAGAGGTGCAGCACATAATTCTTGTAATCTTAATGCTAATAAATTTAAATATAACTTTGTTCCTTTATATTTCTACAATGGTTCTAAATATGATTTCCATCTAGTAATGAAAGATTTATTTTCATCTGAAAAATTACAACAACAACAAATAAATGTACTATGTAAAACAGAAGAAGAATATTTTTCAGTGCAATTAGGTTGTATTAGAATTTTAGATGCATTTAGATTTTTTACTCCTTATTCATTAGATGTTATGGGAAAAACTTTGAAACCTGAACAATGTAAAATATTAAATAAATATAATTTAAAACCTTTAAAAGGAATATTTCCGTATGAATATTTAACCTGTGGTTCACAGTCGAAGACTGGTTTAACTGGAGATTTTAATTCTGTGAATAAAATTATGGAAGAAAAACAACTTCCTCCAATAAATAAATTTAAGTCAACATTAAAACAATCACAATTATTTGAAGAAGATTATGCAGAAGCTGAAAAGAATTTGAGAGAGTTAAATTGTAGAACAATGTATGATTATACAATGAAATATCTACAGATAGATGTATTAATACTAGCTGATCTTTTCAAAAACTTTCGTGATATGTGTTTAGAATATTACGGAATAGATCCATGTTATTGTTATTCTACACCAGGTCTAACATGGTTAGCAGGATTAAAACATACTGGTGTTCAAGCCGATGGCTCTAGGACAAAGTCCGTTAAACTTAAAGATTATAAAGAAAATACATATGATAAATTATTATTTTTTGAATCTGGAATTAGAGGTGGAGTTTCATCAGTTTTAGGTAATCGCTATGTACAGTGTTACAATAAAAAAGTAAATCCTAATGATTATGGAATAATGAAACCTTTATCTCCAGAAGAAAGTGATCAGTTTATAAAATTGTTTCATCAAAATATAGAAGGACTTATATCAAATGAAGATAGTCAGGCAGCAGTTGATGAAATCATGAGAGAAAACTATTTTTTATATTATGATTTTAATAGCTTATATTCTTCTTGCATGATACAAGAATTACCAACAGGTGAGATGGAATGGTATAATATTCTTGATTATCAAAAAACATATGATGGAAATCGTAATTTTGGTGATATATATGAAGTTGATTTAGTATATCCTGATGAAATAAAAGAAAAAACAAAATATTTTCCTTTCTGTCCCGAAAACAAAATTCCCAATATAGAAGATTTTTCAGATTATCAAATATCTATAATTCCTAAGAAATACAGACCAACAAAAAAACTTATGTTAACACAAAGCAATAAAGGAAAGTATGTTGTTGAAGGAAGAATGCTAGATTGGTATTTAGATCATGGAATGATTCTCACCAAAATACATCGAAAACTATTTTATAGAAAATCTAGGTGGGTAAAAAATTATATAGAGTTCAATATTGAAAAACGTAAAATAGCTAAAAGAAATAAAGATGATTTTGGAAACGTGTTCTTCAAATTAATGAATAATGCATTTTATGGTAAGACTTTAGAAAATGTGCGTAATAGACAAAATATTGAAATAGTTTATGATAATGATAGGTTTCAAAATTTAACAAGGAAACCTACATATAAAAGAACTATTAGATTTAGTGATAATCTATGTGCTGTACATTTACGTCGAATTAGCGTAAAACATGATAAGTTTAATTTTATTGGATTCACTATATTAGAATTAGCTAAACTATTTATGTATAGATTTATATATGATTATTTAGCACCTGCTTATGGCAAAAACAATAAATTGCACTTTACAGATACCGATTCTGTTTCCGTAGAATTAACAATACCGTATAATTCTACACTTGATGAAGAAATTAATAAAATAAAAGATATCATTCATCCTTCTGATTTATGTACAGTAAAAGATGAATTAGAAGGAAATGAAGATTTCATAACAGAAGCTATATTTTTAAAATCTAAATGTTATTGTTATAACACAACTAATAATATTAAAACACATAAAACATTAAAAGGAATTTCAAAGGCATCAGTGGCTAATCAAATAACATTTCAAGATTATAAAAATGTATTATTTAATAATGAAATATAAACAGCATGTAATTATAGACTTAATTCAAAAAAACATAAAATGTATTTAAAAGAAGAACATAAATTAGCATTAGATCCATTTGATGATAAAAGAAAAATTTTACCTGATGGAATAACTACTTCACCTTTTTAATTTTCTAATTTCTAAGATAGACAAATTTGATATATACATAAAATTAAAAAAATAAAATATCATAACACTATATTTGTATATTTTTTTATCACTCGGTAAACAAATGTTCTATAACTCTATCATGAATTTTTTTATCAATATTAATTGTAATGAAGCCATAATCTTTTGACCAAGCATTGTTACACGATTGTTTAAATTCATCTTTATTTCTTACACATAAATCTCTTAACAAATTACTTAAGTTTCTTGCATTTATTTCAAATAGTATAAATATATTTGCATTCTTTCTAATGACACTTCCGTCTAATGAATACATACTTTGTGTTAAATAAAAAACACTACAGTTATTATGTCTACCTCTTGTGAAATAATTTCTCTGAACTGACTGATTTCTGTCATTAACACAATCATCAAAAATTACACAATGTTTCATTGTTTTATCTAGTTTACTAGGATCTTGCATATTACCACTATCATCTATTAATTGTATCTTTATATGCTTATTTTTATTGGATTCAACTAACTGATTATTTTTTGCTGCTTCTTCACACTACGAACTTATTTCTTTTTCATCTTCAGATTTTTCATATTCTTTGAATAATGAAGCAATTGCTGTTTTTTTAAGATTATTTTCAAATCCATATTTTAAAAATTGATAGACGGGTTGTTCTGCTAATGTTGTATAAATTATAAGATTGTTATAATCCAAAAAATTTGGAGTCGTTAAAATTTTAAATAATAGATACGTTTTTCCACAACCTGATCTTCCACAAATAACTGACAAAACTTTATTAGATAAATTTGGATGATGACTAAATTTAAGTTTTTTTTATTTAAGGGGGTACTTCACTCATTTTTTAATAAAAAAATGTATTTTTATTTTAAAAGAAGAAGAAGAAAATTAAACTTCTCTAGCTTCGCGTGGGAGTTTATATCTCTCGAACGGGAGTTTATACCTCCCAAACCAAAAGATCTATCATAATCTCTTCACCTCCAAAATTTATTTCTTGTCCTATCTCATCAGTGATTCTAATGCCAATGTTGTTAATAGTTTTTCTTGTAATAGGAAAATATATTAATGTTTGGGAAAATACATTTAATCTATAACCAATGGGTACAGTAAAAGCTGGAAAACTGAATATTAAATTTGATAATTTATCATTTATATATCCTCCTTCAATAATGTCACAATGTACAACAATTGAATTTATTTCAGTTATTTTTGGAATCTTCTCACCTAAATGATAACCTTGACTATAGGTTTGTTTATTAAATCCTAATAGCTTTGACAATGATCTATCATGATTAAAATCAACTTGATGATTTTCGTCTAAAGTAAGAGAAAATTTATTAACTGCCGGTTCAACTGCAAAATGTAATTGTTTCTTATCTTTAAATGGTATACCTAAATGTCTCTTAATTTCATTTGATATTGATTCAACTTCGTAAGAACCAGGAAGAAAAGTTAGTATTTTCCATGTTTTGCCTTTATCAGTAGAATATCTAAATTGATCATTCACATCTTTGATAACGTTTTGAATAGTGTTAAATGTGGAGAAACTAGTCAATGCAATTTGATAATTTTTATTTTGCTCCAAATGTAGAATGGGTTCTAAATTACAAGTGTGTGATGAAGTAGTTGTTATAATTTTTAACGTCGTACTAAATTTTGATGAACCCAAAATCTCTGTTTCTAAATGATTATTAATTTTGTCTAAATCTGCTGAACACATTTTTGAACTAAAAATTTTAAATAAACATTTTTTATAAAAAAATTAAAAACAACAACATATTTCAGCTACGGGCGAAGCCCTAGAGCCTTCGGTTCGTTATACTTTTATAATCCTCTTCATTTAGAATCTTCTTTTCTAACAGTCTTTTCAATATAGCATGAATTTCATTGAAACTAGAATTATGTCCTTCTTTTATTGCAGATATTAAAATATTTAATCTATTTAGTAATTCTTGTGGTTTCAGCTTTAAAACCTTTTCCTACTTTAACTCCCGATGATAATAAATTTTCTAATTGTTTATAACGTCTAAGAGATTTTACTGCACCAACTCTATCTAACATAGCTTTATATTTTATGAGATCTTCTACAGCATAATTATTTAAATCTGCTCCTCTTAAAAGATTAACAAAATTTCTATCTAAATTAAAAGGAGATTTATCTGGTGAAAAAATTATACCTCGAAAAGGTTGTGGAAATATTTCTTTTTGTCCGAGATAAAATCTAGGTATTGTTTTTCCATCTATAAATGAAATAGAATGTTCAAATTGCATAGATTTTGGCAATTTCTTATTAATGTTTGATTCTAGTAATCCATAGTCATCTAATATAGTTTTGTGCTCTGGATCTGTTATATCAATTTGTTTATCATTATTTGTAAGTTCCTTTTCAAAAGTTTTAAATGGTTTCATAGTTTTTTCAAAATCAGTTTTTACTTGCTCGGTTTGCTGAATTTTTTCAAACAAATCAGATTGAATACCAGCTTTTATCATTCTATGCTGAAGATGATTTTCTTTCATAATATTTCTTTCTTTTATTAACTCTTCGAATTGTTTTATTCTTTTGAAATTATCAGCTCCAATTTTATCCATTTTTAAAATATAATAATAGAATTTTGTGGTAACATTGGAATACAACAAAAACATTTTACTGAAGAAATTATTTTTTTATTGCCTTGTTGTCTGACATCTTTTCGTTTTATAAAGTTTTGTTTAATAAAGTTTTGCTTAAATTTTCGCTTAAAGTTTTTAGCTCTTCTAAAAAAATTTTGTCATTTTCTTCATTAGAAATTTTACCATCACTCGAAATTTTGCCATCCTGTTTATTCTTATCATCAACTTTTTCTGACTGTGATTGAAATGATATTTGATTTACTTCATTAGCTATTTGATCAAATTTTTCAATCTCATCTAACGTAATAACATTATCATCACATACTCTTTGAAAGTAGTAATGTAGTTTATCATAGACTTCTTTAATATGTAAATGCTTAGTTTTTAATGATTTTCGTTTCTTAGTTATTAAAGATTTATCTAACATTGTAACAAGTGAAGTTGCAAAAACACCCGTACCTGTTAAAGCTGTAGCAACTACTGGAATTACTAAAACACCTGAAGATATAACAATTGTCAAAGCACCTAAACTTATTGTTAAGAATATGCCAATTCCTTGTGTTACATTCTTAACTTTAGTTCATCTCTTTCTTAATTTTTTATAATGCTCTAATCTTAATAATAATTGAGATTCCTTATCTTTCATATAACGTACTCTATCTTTGTGTTTTTCTTTATTCAATTCACTTATTTTTAACTGTGATAACGAAGGATATACATGTATTCTTGCGGTTTCTTCCACTTTTGTTTCTTCCATTTTTAAAGAAATATTTTTAGACACGTAAGTTTAGACACATAATTTTAGTTATCTCATATTTTAAAAACCTGAAAAATGGATAAAATTCATGAATTTGAAATTCTCAACTTTTATGATTTTCGGTGTCCTGGAACGGTCATGATTTTGGGAGTAAAATGTCATAATCACAAATTTGAGATTCTTAACTTTTATGATTTTTTCGGTGTCCTGGAACGGTCATGATTTTAAGGGCGGGTGTAAAATTGTAATTCTCAAATTTTGAGATTTTGAAAAATTTGAAAAATTGGGTATTTTTAAAAACGACTAAATTTATGAATTTAGGTCTTAAAATCCTGAAAAAGGGTCAAAATTCATGAATTTAGACCATTTAAAAAGTACCACTTTTTGAAAAATCGGTATCTTTAAGAACGACTAAATTCATGAATTTAGGTCTTAAAAACCTGAAAAAGGGTCAAAATTCATGAATTTATGTCGTTTTTAAAGATACTATTTTTTTTGAATTTTATGGTGTCCTGGAACGGTCTTTTGCCCATTACTAACTTCTACAGCCTCAGTGGACCCCCCTCAGGTCTCTGAGGGTTAAAGTACAGGTAACCAGAATGGAGCGTAGGTCTATAACACTACCAGTACATTGTAGATCACTCGCCACAAAAAACTACATGCGAAAAATGCATACCAAAATATTTTTTAGTATGTTTTGTATCCATTAGTATGCTTTTCGAAAATAACTGATGTTAAAATACCCGAAAAAAATTTAATTTTCAGAGGTGTTAGCAATAATGAGAGACAGACTGCATATCTTTGACCATCTAAGAATTCCGAAAACACGCTACATTTTAAACACAACATTAAAATTGTGCGTATTTCAGTGACTGTTATCAAACGGATCACACAGCAAAGAAACACAGTTGATATCAAGTTCTCCAGAGAAGGTTCTGAACGTTTTTTGTGCACCTGGTAACTTTTTAAATAATGATCGTATGGACCGACATTATCGAGAAAACTTTTGCACGATGATCTGAATTCTTGAAATCAAAAGGAATCGTGGCGATCGGAGCATTTTGAAGGAATTCACAGCAATCCTCAATCGATGCACAAATATCTTTCTTATATAGAGGATAGCCGTTAACAGGAGTTGACGATTGTTCATTCTGTTGATCAGACCAGAAGGCTGATGATGAAAAAGACTCCTTGCTTTTCGGCGTAATAATTGTAATTAAAAGAAAATTTACAAGGCCCCTATCTTTCTTATCTCTGCAAGGTATTAAAAATTCCTTTTTGCCCACTTAATAAGATCCCGCATGTGCCGTCGTTTTGAATCAGTTTGCACTTTTAACAAAGTTTGAGCTATAAACCATTGTTTCTGTTGTGAACTTTGGTACGATAGTATCCAAATTCGTCCAACGTCTGTGTGTCACCTGCAGTTGCAGAATTGACTCGACTAGAGCTTTGAATCTTTGTTAAGCCTGCAAGGTGTTTGTAAAACGTTAAAAGATGCTAGACAAACAACTATTGAACTGATTTGATAATGTACAAAACGAGAATAACAAAATGTACGGAAGCGCTATTGTTCGTGCCCATGCACTACCAAAGCGATTGGTTTTCATATTGGATGATAAAGATAATCTAGCAGGAAAGCCAATCGCTTTCGTAGCGTATGAGGACGAACAATTGTGTTTTCGTACATTTTGCTATTCTCGCTTTGTAAATCGCTTTCGTAAGTACATTGTAGCTTTGCTATCGTACAGTTTACAGTGTACGCTGTTCTCTATCACTTTGCATGAGGCCAACGATAGATCGTTTTTTGACTGTCTTAAGACAATCGCAGCAAAAAACGTAGTTCGGACATCATCAGTTCACTTACTGAAAGCACAGCTCGGCTACGATTCTGTGCATCGTATCCCACACGTGAAGATACAAGGACGCTTTCTCCATAGATTTCTGTATCAGCGATGAATTCCTCGAAGTTCCGTTCACTTATCTCCCAGCCAGTTGTATTGATATATGGGAGTGGCAGAAATGAAAAGATTTGTCGCAATATTGTACTTGATGAAATTCCATACGCTGGTGGTACATCTGTGGAATCAATATTTGAAATTATTCAGAACTTGTTGAATACACTGAAATGGGTCGTTCAACAATTGCAATATCATTTCGACTCAACATCCACAGTCACACATAAAATGCGTTCAAGATGCAAATAGAAAAATAGAAGAATTAAATATTGACTTGCATCCTTAGTTGAAAACTGGGAACAGACCTGAATAGCTGCTATTTCATCCAATATGAGGAATCTTCAGCAGGCCTAGTCCACATCTCTCAACATTGACACAACTCCCTATTTAAATTCGCAACCTTGAACGGGTAAATTTGTCAAATTTCAATGGGCATTCATTAAATATCGCTTTAAACACACTTCTGTCAAATCGCCTAAGTTAGTGCGCCTGCAATAATTGAAAAATTGTGCTTTTTGTAAAGAGAAGAATTGAATATTGAGTTACATCCTCAGTGGAAAAATAACATTATGAAGAGCAACCAAGCCTTCGTGAATTTATCTTATCAATACACACTGCAACTGTAAAACGTAGATATCTGCTACAATTACATTTAGCAGCTAAATTCAGTTTCACAGATATTTGCGGATATTTCTCTGAAGCTTAGCGGTGTACCCTAATGTGATGATTGGATTATTGCGTCATTTCAAATTCTCAGCCATGTTTCCACGCTGAAAAGTTGTAGGCCTACTTCTTGCTGGTGCCCCACGTTGCCGGCACATGACATTCGCAGTCTCCATTGCGGTGTTGTAGAGGATCTTTCAATACAGCAAATAAAATGATAACTTCTGTTGGCAAAGAGACAAGCGGTGCTGGGGGATCTCAAGCCAATTCCTTAAGAAGGTGTTTCGCTCAAACGCCATTGCATTCCTTCTTTGATGCCGAGTCTGGAAAAAGCAGATATGTAGGCTGCGCTACAGAGCGTGGATGCCGTCACACATTAGTTTTTTTCATAATGTCAATGCCTAATATCATCCAAGCCTAATGAATAAATTAGGTTAAAAAACGAAACAAAAGTTTCCATAGCTCGAATAACAGGACGGCAACATTGCGAATTTGCGATACTATATCGGTAATTATAAGTCCTATGCAGCTATACACCAGAGGTCAGACACATGTGCGAATAAAAACATCACATCTTTTCAAGATACCGGTACATTGAAATCTTCTTTTAAAGGGGGCAGTTTTGCGGTTATAGACTAGTAATAATTTTGCTAAATTTGTAATGAAAATTGTAGCTGTTTCATGAACCGCTGTGTAATGCCCATTGTTGCCATTTGTCACCATAGAGTAGGTATATTAGGTAGAGTTGCATCTCCGCATTTATTGAATCGGTAATTGTTACCAAATGTGAGAAATGCAAATTTTTGTAGTTTTGAAGAAATTGCCACGGAATTGAGTGATCATGATTGTAAAGCAGAAGGAATGATGGTATTTTACAGATTCTCCGTGTCATGACAGCCTTAATGTTTTTTGAATTAGCAATTCGATGGATTCCTATCTACATGCTGAATCTCAAGAGTATTTTCTTAAGCGTGATCATATCACAGGAAAACTGCCACTGGCAGAGCAAAATCACATAATCAAAGACAATGATTTCAATTATCGTTGAAAGATGTAAATGGGTCCACATCACTCTTCAGATTCAAGAAATGAAACTTACAAATTTTGTGAATCTTGATCATAGCCAATTTTCAAAAATGTTGATTGAGATTATGATTTAACCGATTCATGCGCAATGTATGTTATAACATACAAATACATACTAATTTTTCAAAGCCTGCCGTTTTCAATACAATAATGTATGTATACACTCAATATTCGATGCAGACATTGTTCATGCGTTGATTCAAGCCATTTTTGGTGAAATACAGCAATTTGTTTGAATGGCTTGATTTTACTGCTTGATACTTTTGGTCGAAATTTCAAACTTCCAAAATGGCCCGGAAGGCAAAGTTGGATGCTTTGCAAAAGTAAGTTGCATTATTTCTTTTTTTTATAAATGCATATTAGATGCATAATTACCATAATTTTCACACAGTACCGTTTAGATGACGATCAAAGATAGTTTTCTCGCAAAAAGTGTCAGGTAAAACAAAAATGCTGTTTAAACATACATTGCGTAAATACATAAACAGGCTGATAAATGCATTGTTGCATATTGTCAAGCCATTTTATCGTCTAGTGTGATTCTTGTTTCAAAGATAGATAAATGAGTATAATTTCTTCTAAAACAGGTTGTCAAACTTCAAATTACTAATAATATTACAATATATTACAGGACCAACGACGTATATTTACCACGAATTGCCATATTTTATAGATAAAATACTGTAGAAACTTCCATATCGATAACTGAAGTATGCACATATAATATAGATATTATCTATTTGACACAAAATATTGTAGCCAAGATGTAGTGATGAGAAGGACTATGTTCGCCTATAAAATCAAATTTTGATATCCGAAAAATAGTGATTTTGGGGAGCGTCGAACTCAGGAAAGCTGGGTGGTCGGCAAATCACCATCACGCTACCCTCGGCTATCGACGCATATGTGCATCGGTTGCTGATATAATTAACAATAGCTTGTGACTCGCGCTGCTGTTGCACTGCATGAGACGCTGACGTCGTTTGCAGAATCATATCATTTCTATGTAGCCTACCGTATCTGTTGATGAATTTCCGACTGACTGACAGCACTCATTTTATAATGCACTAATTGTTAGGCCAGGGTGCTGCAAATTTGCTATTAGACAGGCCTAACCTAAGCTTACATGTAGGTCTATAGCATGACGAAAACAGAAAATGTTGTAAATGACTCGAACAGCACTAACATGTAGCCCACATTGTACCTGAATTCTTTTTCAGATTGAACGACGCGATTGATTTCATCGAAGAGGATGACCTGAGTGCAGCAGCGGCGATTGATTTGATATTGGAGCCACCGGGAGATGGAACGGAATCGCCTGCTGAATCAGGTGACGAAGAGAGTCCCTCGATTCAGCATCTGTCTCGAGCTCAATTGGATGCTCCCGCTCATGTTGAGCTTCACGTCGATGATGAAGCTCATGAAGAGCCGGCTTCGAAGCAGAGAAAAGTTGAGAAGATGCATTGGACAGTTTCAGACTTGAGTTCAACGCACTCCTATTATCTTTGATTTTATTTAATTTACCGACTAGGCGGACTCGCCACACAAAGGTCTTTGCTGTCAAAAAGTGTCGTCTCAAATTACGTAATTCGGATTTCATGCCTCGTACAGTCGGTTTTGTTAATAGCTTACCTGACGTTGATTTTTTCGACAGATCACTCAGCAAATGTTCCATTTCACGTGGATTTTTCGATATTGAATAATTTGTATAGCTTTCTTTTAATGCATTTATTCTGTATTCTGTAAAAACATTCCTGTATTATTCGACTGTTGACTGTAATTGGCATCTTTTGCTGTAGTCAGCTTGAAATATATTCATATTCATATTCCTATGATTCTTACATCAAAGAAGATGAAATTTTCAATGCATGTTCTGAAATGTACGATTATTTTCAACTTCTCGTTGATGAGGATGTCTTTGAATCGATCTTGAAATGGACTATAGAATACTCAGGAGACCCGAGTATAACGCTCAATGAAATAAAATGTGTCATTGGTGTCATACTAGCATCAGGTATCTGTGAGCTGCCTCGACGAAGAGATTATTGGAGCAAAAATGAGCTGAAAAATAACAAAGTGGTGTCAGACTCGATCGGACAGAAGCGTTTTGAGTACATCTTCTCAAAACTCCACTTTATCCCAACAGATGCACTGTTGTCCGATGTCAAATTTCAGAAAGTCCGCCTGCTCATTTCCAAATTGAACAAGAGGTTCGAAAAGTGTGGTCCCAGTAGCGAGACATTCTCGGTTGATGAAACAAGAGTTCCATATTATGGACGTCACGGAGCAAAACAATTCATCCGCGGCAAACCGATACGATTCGGTTATAAGATCTGGAGTCTTGCAAACAACAAAGGATACATTCACAGTCTGCAGCCGTACCCAGGCTTTGCAGAAAAGGGCATTGATGACCAGACTTTTTCATCATCTGCCAATGTCATCAACTACTTTGCTCACAAGATGCGCGAGCTCTTTCCCGATGGTTCCCTCACTTTGACTTTTGACAACTATTTCACAAGCATTGATATCCTACTAGCAATGAAGAAAAACCTTGACATCACGGCAACAGGAACAATGAGGATGAATAGAATTCCGAACTGCCCATCATTTGATGATATACCTAAAGAGCGTGGATCGATGGAATCTTGGTAAGACGTTTTTATTTGTGAATGTATATTATTGTACATTATTCTGTATATCATTTGCATATTGCAATTTGTAGGCTCTAATTTCTAGTTCACATGCTGTATAGTCAATGATATCAAAATATAATGCATGTACATCAATGTTATTGGTATGTGTATATTTCGGTAGCAAATTTCTAGAATTTTCTATTTTGGAAGTTGAAGAGGACCATACTAAAAATGTGTTATTACATGCAATCAAAAAGTTTAATGGCCCTGCCACTATTGGTTGTTGTCAGCCGGTAAACTTACATGTACAATTTTCAGGGTGAATGGTGATGGTGTCTGCATTACAGCATGGAGAGACAACAAGTTGGTCGTAGCGGCATCAACAGCGAAGGGAGTGGAGCCGTGTCATCAAGTCTTGCGATTTTCACGAAAAGAGAAGCAACGCATCAGTTTGCCATGCCCTGATGTTATACATCACTACAACCATTCGATGGGTGGTGTGGATTTATCTGACTCGCATGTTGCTCGTTGTAGGTCAAGCATCAGAGGGAAAAAGTGGTATTTCCTCATATTCATTTATCTCTTCGATCTCAGTGTGTCTAATGCTTGGATTCTTTATCGGTTGGCTGCTGGATCGTCTGTAGATCTTGCGAGCTTCAAGGCAGAAATCGCCTCAATACTTTTGCGTTCGAATCGGAAAGGCAGAGCCACAACTTTGTCAATCGATTGCCAAAGTCGCTTTGACCGAATTGACCATTTGGTCATTTATAACGATCGTCAAGCACGATGTGGCGTGTGCTCAAAGTGCACAAATTTCTACTGCAAAAAGTGCCACAAGTTTCTGCATCCGAAGCTATGTTTTGAGAGTTTCCATACTAAGTGAATTTGTAAGGTGTTGCAATGCGTGAATTCAATAAATCATGATTCCTGGAAAACATTTTTTTTCAAGAATTGTTAACAGTAATGCGCAATGTATGTTATAACATACATTCAAATTCTCGAAAACTAAGTATGCGATCACGATGAAATCTCGTTTACTTCTTAATTGGTCTCCATAGAGGAACATATCAAAAGAAAAGAAAATTTCCTCAATTATTTCTACAACTGCGCATGAATGGGTTAAGTGTTCAAAAGTTTGATTGTGATTATGAGTGATTTAGGTTTTTGAAATTGTGACTAACGTCGTCAGACGTTTTATCGTGAGCACTGGGTAGGTTGAATATGATGATGCCATGTAGTGACATGTAGAGAAGAGATTCCATGACGAACGCATGTTCATGACAGTGCATCAATGATCGGAACTCTGTGTGTGACATTGTGTACTTTCCCCTTACGTAGTCTAACTGTCATTCTGCCATCGGCGGCCGAGTTCTGATCTCAACTGATGTTCGGATGACAAAAATCAACTTTAATCAAATTTGCTGATTAATTAATGTGATTTTGATTATGACTATTGATTGATTAAATTTTTCAAAATTTTGATTGTGATAGAGACTAATGATTGAACTAAATTTGAATGACGTGATTTTGATTCTGATCATGATTAGCCTCAAAAAGCTAATTGATTAAGATTTTGTTCGATTAATCGAGCTCTGCTCCTAAATCATCGTGCTTATCTTTGATATGTTGACATAGAGCGCTACTGCTGCTTTTAATTTTCTATAGCACGCTTGTGTTCCTGGTGTTTAGTCATGAACATCCGAGCAGCTTTACCCAAGTGAAATTCAACACATTGTGAACAAATGTATTGATAAACAATAAAACGATCCCTACATTAATTAAAGCCTGACATATGCTACATACACAACAGTTACTATTAGATTCATTATTAAGAAAAGAAATCTATTTTCAGTCACTGTCAAGTCGCAGTGTTTAATCAATTTATATTTTTCGATTAAGAAGTTCTAGTGTTGACTTGCATCCTTCAGAGCTGAAAGGAAGCTGCCTCTATACCAAAGGTCGAAGAGCAACCACGGCTGTACCAAAAAGTCTTCGATTTGACAAATTTGACAATATGATCTCACACAAAGAGAAACAAGGAAGGTGCGCCGTCTGTTTAAAATGCAAAATCCTCATTTGTAAAAAGTGCCAGAAGTGGTCACACTGGAAAATTTGCTTTAATTGTTTCACACAAAACAAGCTTGGCTTGGCTTGCTTCAAGCTATGAGCGTTATTATTTTACTCAATTCATCAATATGAGGGCAGTGCTAATGAAAAATGCATTCATTTATTCTTTATGAGCAGGAATGATATAATCAACTACTTAATTGATACCTATGTAAAATTTTCAACTGCAACATAGATGTGTGTTCAAACACATGCTCAAATTTTGAAAATCTGTTGGTGCGAATGGTGTGAATTTGTTAGCAAATGATATTTACCTTAAATGGAGTTCTGCTACCAAATATTTAGCCTCTATCTCCAAGTATTTCGATATCCATGCATGGATGGGTTTATAACTTTTAACGGTGTTATACTAGCTGTCATTAATGTATCATATATCTCTGATATAAAATTATAAAACAGTCATGAAATCTGAAAGAATTTCAAGTGTTCTACTTGTACAATAAATTCTAGAATACCTCTCGCAAGGCAATTGTTGTAGTATCTCCGCATCTTCGTTATCATGCGATTAGCCTTCGGATCTGTTGTTAGCACGTCTGATTCAAGGAGCTCTGAAAAATAGAATGTAGAAAGTAGTACTTTTTAATACACAAGACAATCACATGCATTTGAATAAGCAACGCGTAGGACATTCTCAGAGTGCATCATCCAGGACAACAAATTATCGACAAGTACATACTCATATAAATGTGTTAGCATCAACCCCTAAATCTGTTCTTCATTGCTATTGTTGCATAAGCTCATGAAGTCTCAACAGATGTGACTGCTCCGAGAAATGCTTGTACCTGTTGGGCCTGATCAGTTGTGGGTAGATTTGGATCCTGCGATTTGGAACCAGAAGACATACAAGCTCCCACGAGGACCCAGAAGAGCTGATCGCATGGGTGAAGCTTCTGTATGAAGGTCGAAGAAGTCGTGTACAAGCCGCTGCAGGAACATCGGAGGATTTTTGCATCACCGTAGGTGTTCACACGGGATTGATCCTGTACCCGCTGCTGTTTATCCTGCTCATGATTACTGTCACCCGGAATCTTCAACGATCAGCCGCCTTTACGTGGACGACATCATAATAGCATCGGAAGATAGGATATCTTCAACAGTAGGTTCAAGAGTGGAATTCGGTTTGAGGATCAACAGCACGAAAACGGAATACCTGACAATTATCGGGGTCGCCTTGCCAATAACAACGACTTTTAAATGTCTCGGATCGACCATCTCTGTCGACAGCGATCTGTCTTAAGAGGACTCTGCGCATAAATTCCGCATGCCTGAAATGGAGTATTGGTGTAAGCTGTGATGAGTAAGCGACCGCCGGAAGTCGAAAATTTGCCGCACCCTGTGGCACTCTATAGTGGGGACTGCTGACCCTCAACGCAGGATGTGGAACACCAACTTGCAATCATGGAGACGAGGATACTACGCTGGAGCACCGGCATCATCAGCTTGGAGAACGTCCGAAACACGGAAAACCGCAGACGAAATGTTGTTGCCCCGATTGCAGACAAAATGCGCGAAACTGGGTTACGATGATATGGCCATTTTCTGCGCGCCAAACACGATTCTTTGGCAAAAGTGGCGTACAACCTCGAAGACGAAAGTAGAAGACTAAGTCGCCCACCCCGACCAAGCTGATGACCGAGTGAAGTGGAGACAACGGACCACCGCAGCGGACCCCTCCATTCTGTGTGATAAACGCTAAAGAAGAAAAGGGAGAAGAATACGAATCAGACTGCTTGTGAAAACATTGCACATAAAATGGCTCAATTTATGCAATCCATTTTCCTGACTATTTAGACTGCTGCATTTTTTGCTACAAAAACTGAGCACATCTTGCAGTAGTTCAAAGAATCTCAGACAAGATGTGAGAGGTGCTAAAGCAGAATATATGAAATTTCAGGTGGCACAACTTGTGGGTTTAAAACTTTTTTACCCTCGAAAAATTGTCCATGTTAAATTCTTGCGCAATTATGATCTACAGTGGTTACTGATTGCATCGACACCAATTTTAAAAAAATCGACAGCTGTCTCGCTGATTTACAGGCAAAAAACGCTTATCATACTACTTATAAAATTGATGATGCATTATTGATGAAGGCGACAACTGTCCATGACTAGTTTTTAGATAACAATCATCTACACTGGTTGCTGATTGCATCGACACCAATTTTAAAAAAATCGACAGCTGTCCAACTGATTTACAGGCCAAAACGCATATACTACTTATGAAATTGATGATGCAATATTGAAGAGAACAGCAGTTGTCCAATATATTTTTGAGCTGGAATGTATTTCTTGGCTTCTGCAAATAATATCTACTGTTTGACAATTGTGTCCTACAGTTGTCTTTGATATGTGTTTTAATAAGACTACCTAGGAAGTAATCAATTTTCTAACATTTTCTCACTTCATCCGTCTTCCTGAGTATTCAGATGAAAGTCATCAGCAACATCTGGATTATTAGTTTCAGATATCTATCTTAATTAATCGTTTGACTTCGTATCACGGTTGCTGTCGGCAAAGTGTGCCAGCAGTCCTAAATTGAATTGTATCATTCTATCACGCATTTCTGTCAAATCAAGACAAGATATCTATCAGATCAAAGATGTCTATGGAATCAGTTGCACTAATAGAAATATGTTTGAATGCATTCATCAAAGATAGATAGCTATTGATGTTATTATTCATCTATGACTCATTCGTTACATTATTCACACACTTGAGGCGTGTTATTGCGTGCGAGTTGAAGAAGAAATTGAAGAAGACTGTAATTCCAAATGTTACCTACGCTCTCGATCTTAAGATGATCAACATTATGTTGGGACTAAATGCCCATTCTTCTTGCCATCCTTGTGCATGGTGCGACGTTGAGAAAGGTAAACTTTCTTGCAGTGGACAATTGAGAACTCTGAGAACCATTTCAGAAAGTTTCTGGAGCTGGCATCGCGAGGGTGCTGATCCGAAACTGGCAAGGGATTATTCTAACTGTCTTCATTTGCTGATAATAAAGGATGACGACGAAAATGCGATAGTCAATTTCATACCTCCCCCAGAGCTTCATCTCATAATGGGTGCTGTAAATTCGATTTATGACCACATGTTGAAAGAATGGTCCGAGGCTACTAAATGGCCCGATTCCTGTCATCTGATTAGGTCAACTATTCGTGGTGGCACATTTGACGGCAACTCATGTCGAAAACTTCTTAAGAATGTTGATTTGCTTCGTCTAATATGCCCAGTTCATATTTTAAAGTATGTTCAAGTGTTGTTTGACTTGCGACAGCTGCTTTGGTAGCCGACTGAGTCCAGAGTATGTTCAAAACATACACAATTTTCAAACAAGCTACTTGAGTCTTGAAAAACCTGTAATTCCAAAAATACATGCTATCATATTTCATGTGATTGATTTTTGTGAGAGAAAATGTCTTCCACTAGGGCCCTATTCCGAGCAGGCATCTGAGTCCCTACATTCTAATTTCAAACCATTTTGGTTGAAATACCAGGTGCCTCTCAATCATCCCTCATTTTCTCAAAGACTTCTCCAAGCAGTGCGTGAATATAATAGTCGACATATTTGAGTTGTCTGCGGAAAAAATGACAATTAATTCATTCTAACTTGTTTTGTTTTGCATGTTGCAGTTGCAGTTGAGCGCAAATTTTGTATTTTTGTGCTTGTGTTTTTACTACCAATAGATCAATCATTCCATGATGTCTTTTATGAAGTTTTGAAAAAGTTGGACTCTATGTCGACTCAATTATAACACCTAGTACATGAAGTGATTACAAATAACACCGCTGTGCACCGGTGACAACTCTAGAACATAGTTGCTGGTCAATAGACATCATTTTCAGTAGTCAAGAAATGAATTCCAGCTCAAAATTATATTGGACAACTGCTGTTCTCTTCAATATTGCATCATCAATTTCATAAGTAGTATGATATGCGTTTTGGCCTGTAAATCAGTTGGACAGCTGTCGATTTTTTTAAAATTGGTGTCGATGCAATCAGTAACCACTGTAGATCATAATTGCGCAAGAATTTTTACATGGACAATTTTTCCAGGGTAAAAAAGTTTTAAACCCACCGTGGGCACTGATAAGAACGTAAATTACATTGAAATCGATTGGACTAAGGGGCCATCCATAAAGGACGTCCGTAACTTGAGGGAGTACGTTGGCAAATGCAGACATTTGCGGACGTGTATGGGGAGGGCAGGATTGCGGAGTCGGAGTCCCGGAGTCTTATCAAATGATAGGAATCCGGCCTATTACTAGACCCGAATTGTAATGCAAACAATTATTTATCCACGTTCATAGCTGTCACTGTCTTGATGTCAACTTTCTCGGTCAAAGAAAAGTACAGAGATGTAATAGTTGAGGGAATGAACCGTGATAGTGATGAAAGGATTGTCTTTTCACTCGGTGATTTAATAGAGAAGACAAGCCTTCCTAGCCTCGATCACACCTACGCACCAAATGTCACATCAGAGACAAAAATGAAATGCTAGTCTGTTTGAGAACATTACCTCTTACCCTCACGTTAATCGTGTATGTGATGGCTCCTATAAAGCGGATATTAAAATCGAAAGTGTACTCATATTTTTTGAAGAAGGCTGGGAGATTTTCCTGCCTGGTAGAGACTGGAGAAAACTCGTGTGAAGCACACATCAACAAGATAGGAGGAGCAGAGTCGCATGCATCCAACTGAAAGCGATATTTGATCAACTTTCATCGAAAATGAGTGATAACTGATACAGCAATGATCACTAAAGCACTAAAGATAAGTTCAGATAAGCCTAGTGAATATCGCTGAGTTAGCAAGGATCCGTAGGCAAAAAATAGATAGCTGGAATTAAACAGGTGTGTCAATGAGATAAACACGAAGAAGTCAGCTCGCGTATCTATTTATGGCTGTCCTTCATTCTCCCTACTAATACAATGATCGATTAGATTAGTAGTTCCATGTACTTGTACATTAATCAAAAATATCAGTTGCATTTGTGAAGTTAATAACAATATCTGTTAATTTTTTTCACGTTAAAAAAATTAGCAGATAGCAAAAATAAGTCAAATAATTTGAGAATTATAGTGAATCATAATTGTCGCACCAGCTCCGCCTGGTCATCAGGCTTTGGAGCGGGCGACACCAGCTCCGCCTGGTCATCAGGCTATGGAGCGGGAGACACCAGCTCCACCTGGTCATCAGGCTGTTGAGCAGGAGACACCAGCTCCGCCTGGTCATCAGGCTGTGGAGCGGGAGACACCAGCTCCGCCTGGTCATCAGGCTGTGGTGCGGGACACACCAGTTCTACCTGGTCATCACACTTTCGAGCGGGAGACACCAGCTCCGCCTGGTCATCAGGCAGGCTTTGGAGCGGGCGACACCAACTCCGCCTGGTCATCAGGCAGGCTTTGGAGCGGGAGACACCAGCTCCACCTGGTCATCACACTTTGGAGCGGGAGACACCAGCTCCGCTTGGTCATCAGGCTGTGGAGCGGGTGACACCAGCTCCGCTTGGTCACCAAGCTTTGGAGCGGGAGACACCAGCTCTGTCTGGTCATCAAGCTTTGGAGCGGGAGACACCAGCTCCGCCTGGTCATCAAGGTATGGAGCGGCCGACACCAGCTCCGCCTGGTCTTGAAGCTACGTAGTAGGCGGCACCAGCTCCGCCTGGTCATCATGTTATGGAGAGGTCAACACCAGCTCCGCCTGGTCATCAGGCTGTTGAGCGGGCGACACCAGCTCCACCTGGTCATCAGGCTGTTGAGCGGGCGACACCAACTCCGCCTGGTCATCAGGCTGTGGAGCGGGTGACACCAGCTCCGCTTGGTCATCAAGCTTTGGAGCGGGAGACAACAGCTCCGCCTGGTCCTGAAGTCACATCGCCACCAATTTGTGGAGAGGAAATGGAAGTTTTTCTCGGTTTTTCTCGGTGGGTAAAAATGTGATGAACAATCTCATTATTTTGATGAAATATTTATAATAGACATCATATTCAGACTATATACAAATTCGTCGCTGAATAGTTGCGGATAGGCAGAATAATAAAGCATTTGTATATTTCTGACTCGAATGAAGAATTGTGGTCCAAGGCAGTTGGACTATATCCAAACATAGATGCAACGTACATATACATGTGAAATCTGCATGAACATGATACAAACGACACAAAATGACATGCAGTAATCAATCTCTCAGAAGAATTACAAAAGAAAACAATAATTGAAAATAAATGGAACTCACTCTTGACCTTTCCTAGAAAGATGCCTTTTACCTCGGCATTAACGGAAATGTATTTTTTTTCTTTCGGGATCTCCCGTTCCAACCATTTTCCACAGGCGAATTTATAGAAATTTTCACACGGATCGACAGATTGGTTCATCCAATTACGAATGTGTATGGCTGCAAAGAATGGAAAAGTAAGTAGATGCTGTTTGCAACTCTTAACTCTTCACTGCTCGGGTTATTTGATCATAGAATCCAGTGGCGGACGTATGGGGGGCGAGGGGGGGGGAGACCGCGCCGGGTTTGTGTGGGCGCCACATTGACAAGACAACTTCATCTTATATT
This sequence comes from Prostheceraeus crozeri, assembly GCA_907163375.1. Classification (NCBI taxonomy): domain Eukaryota; kingdom Metazoa; phylum Platyhelminthes; order Polycladida; family Euryleptidae; genus Prostheceraeus; species Prostheceraeus crozeri. The sequence continues at coordinate 342,775 of CAJQUW010016821.1, read as the reverse complement.
CATAATTTGACGAAGACTTCTTATAATTTAGTCTGATCTGAGTGATCGTGGAATGTCCCACTCAGAGATTCATTATGTTTAAAATTATCCATCAATTCTGTAAATACATAAGCTTACAAATAGACTGCATTCATGAAATGTGAGAAACACATAGCAACGTATTTGTTGAGAAATTGAGATTAGGGGCCGTATGCGGAGTCACAAAATAATATCAATGTAATCTACATTGTATTCAGGTACAATTAGAATGAATGTTCTATTGAATCAATGAAATAATTTTTTGATTAGACTGACCTAGTCTAAATGGTATTCAGAGAATGAAATTGGTTTTGATATTAGATAATTCATTCAATCTAAAATTGTTAGACATACTTAGACTTGTCTAATATTCTATTGGAACATGTATCGGTATTCGATAGTATTTTTCATAAGAAAACCTTTTCAATGCTTCCAGCTGATAAAGAACGTAGTTTAAAAATTTTGATTTAAAGGGTTAGATGAAGGTAAGTTGAACAGCGAGTTGGTACATTGCTACTGAATTAGTACTCGTTAATAAAAGCATGAGATTGTTTCATTTTCACTCATCGCAGTATCTGCCTCGACTTCTGATCCTGCGTGTGTGCGCGTGCATTCACACAAAGCGTTTCGCATCGATTAGTTTCGAAATACTCGTCATCCATGGACAGCAAGTATGACGTTGACCTCACTAAGGTAAGTTGTCGAATAAGATTTAAAGAGGATTGGCCCCTGACGGCCGTATTTGAACGTTCCAATGAGAATTATTTTTTCTTCGCGTCTAGACGGCATTCGGTGTCTATATTGCTCATCAAGTGATAAAGTGCATTTGTCTTCTACCATTGAACGTTCAATCAGCTCATCATGCAACGTTTTTATAATCTATTAATCGTACTATGTATGCGCGTATTCATGAGAAACTACAAACATTCATTTAACACAGTGGTTTCCAAAATCGTACCTTTTTAGACTGCAAGCAGAGAGAGAGAGAGAGAGATTTTATTTATCCTCGAAGACACATTAGGCGGACCTTTTTACAATGTGGTCGAGCCAACAGCAAAATACATGTAAAAGTAACAACACGAAGAAATACAAAAATAATTCGTACTAGTATGCAAGTTAGTTCAAATTAGCGGAAGAAGTAAAGTAATGATCGAAACACAGACGCTTGAAAGTGCTCAGGGAATCGGCTGACCTAATCTTCATCGGTAAAGCGTTGAAAATTTCAGGATCCTTGCAGTGGAACGAATTACTGCTAAGAGCCAAATAATAAATAAGCAGAGTAGTGTTTCTAAATCCTCGTCTATAAGAATAGAAAAATACGTCGCATATGCATAAAAAAGCAAATATAGTTCCTATATTTAACTTATGTGTAGGCCAGGCCCATACTCTATGGTAAACAACTAGGATAACTAGTCGCACAATGTTTTAAATCTCTTGTTAAATGATATGATTAGCAATTTGGATTGACCAATGACCATTCTCATTTCTAATGAGATGATTGTTTATTGACCATTTGTTGTTTAAAATTAAATGACTGAACTGAAAGAACAGCTTCTTATTATATGCATTATGTTTCATAAAATTTTGAACTAGGCAAAAGTAAGCAACAGACAGTGTCGAACCAAGTACTCAGAGTTATCTATCTGTACTATACAGAAAAAAATTTCTCTTCCCCTCATTAAATCACGGGCTCCTCTGAACATTTGGTCTGGGTACATTTCTGCTGTATTGCACTTCTATCAATCGGTGCTAGCTATAACCATGTTAATAAAAGAATGATTTTTTCAGATGTTCAGGAGGAAGAAGAAGCCATCTGGTGCGGATTATGCAAAGCGTCGTAAAATTGTTACAGATGAGACTCAGAAATCAGCGGAATTTCTGGATAAATTTCTACTGCGAAGAACAAATTAGTCAGATACTTCGATACGTCACTGCTGATTTTGAAAGTGGTTCGTTTCAAATAAGGGAGTCCTTCATAGATTTCGTACCAATTAAAGGTGAACGAAAAACTGCAGAAGTCATCTTCCAGTCAATTGTGGATAAACTGCGATCTGACGGAGTAGATCTAAGGAAGTGTGTAGCTCAAAGATACGACAACGCAGCCGTCATGGAAGGGGAACTTTCCGGAGTTCAGACACGTTTTCAAGAGGTTTCACCGCCTGCAGTATTCATTACCTGCTCGAATCATTCATTGAATCTCTGTTGTGTTGCTGCAGTAAAATCTGAGGTCGACATGGTCACATTTTTTTCTCGGATCGATAGCGTTTATGCGCTCTTTTCAAATTCAACGATCAGGTGGCAAGCACTGAGCAGCAATGGAGTACACATGAAACGTTCATGTCCCACGAGATGGTCATCTCATCACGATGCTGTTCGTGTGATTCGCGAAAACTTGATGACTATTATCGAGACTTTAGAGATTATGACTCAAGCGCCATACAACAGCGAAACACGATCAGATGCATCTCGTGTCCTTAATGAAATACAAGAATTTAACTTCATCTCTTTCATATCATTTTGGGACGAAGTATTGTCTCCCGTTAATCGTTGTCAGAAGATATTACAGTCTCCGCAGACCAGCCTTCTCGTAGCTTGTGAGAGCATGGGAAATGTTGCTTTATATATCAAAGAACAAAGAACACTAATTGTGGAAAGAACCGTCGTTGCAGCAAAGAAGATCTGTGAGAAGCTTGGAGTACAAGTTGAATCAAAAAGAAGGAGGAAAATAAAGAAAATGCCTGTGGAGTTGGCTGAGGACACCGTCCTCACATCAGAACAGATGGTAAGGCGCACGATGTACAGCGCTCTATATCATCTTCACAATGAAATAGCTAGTCGCAGCAATCGTCTTATTTCTGTCAGCAAGAAGTTTAATTTTCTGCTTAACTTTGACTCTGACGTTGACCTGACAGAGGCAGCTAATGTCTTTGTGGCAGACTATCCCGATTTTCTTGCTGAGTTGTCTCAAGAAATAACCGATTTCAAGGTTTTAGTAAAACTGGAAACCAATGCTAGCGTAAATGCAGATTTTTTGATGGAACAGATGCTCGCATTCGGTCCAAATGCTTTCCCTAATATGCTGAAAGTCATCAAAATTCTTTTGACAACTGCAGTGTCAGTGGCCTCATGTGAGAGATCATTCTCTAAATTGAAGATACTTGCAAATGATCATCGCAGCAGCATGAAGCAAGATCGACTTAGTGCACTTGCTATCCTAAGCATTGAAAGTGAATTGACAACTGCCCTTTCAGAGCAAGATGTTCTCAATGAATTTTTCTCGAAAAAGAGGGGTCAAGGGGGATTGAATAGCAAATTATAAACGTTTTAGACCAAGTGATAGAACTTTCCGCTTTCTGATCACATTGAAGTAGATTGTAGTTGGTCTGTTCTTGTGTGCCCCGACTCAAATAAAGATTGACAACTCTAAAGATTGTGATTCAATGTTAAACCTTTGACAATAATTTTGCACTCCAAAACGGAGAAATCGGACTTATATGTAGCATTACGAAGATGCAAATTACCACAGAAATATTGCTCCAAATCGTAGATACTAGTGCCAGATTTCAAAAATTTGCTGGAGTTGACAATCTCTGCTAGTCTGCCCTGACCCTAAGTCCCCGCGATTGTAAGCTATTTACATACATGTGATTGTCGTGATTATTTCTCCTTTCTAATAGCTGATAATTACAGTAATTTATCAACACCATCACAGTTGTTTTTATTTAACTGAATGCATACAGTATTTGGGATGATGAGATTTCTCTAAAGTGTCTTTATCTTTTTTGAATGAATAGAAGAATGACATCCACGAATGTCATCGACGTATTAAAATGAGTTGTACATTTATTTCATAAAACTGAACAATAATGCACATTGTACGCCAGAGATACCAGAACCGCTCATGTCGATAAGCGGAAAATGTGTCATACTCCATTATGGTTGTGAGGTCATCACAGACGTACAGAGATTTGTCTAGTTAAGCTGCTGTTCTAAGTTAGATGAAATTTCACAGGTAGGCTACTACCAAGGATGGAGCGGTACAATTTTACCGCTCCACTCCACTCCGCTCCGATTACACTTCGCTTTCGCTCCGCTCCGCTCCAGTCACTTTTTCATACCTAGCCACTCCGCTCCGCTCCACTTAAACTAAATCCTATTTATCTACCATACCATAGATAAAACGATTTCCTTGAACTTTTTAGGTTGTTTGACCACTGTAAATTATGATTGACTTCCACTCTGATAATATGCTTAACTGCAAAATATTAGCCTTGTGCTTGTCGAATTTTAAATACGAATTATGGCCGATAATCATGAATGATTTTAAATAAATAATGATTATAATTGAACAATACTTCGAAAGCGGATTGCACATTAGCATTAATAGTGATTCTACACTTATCATGTGATAATAACTTAGTGACTCACCTGAAGAGTAACCGCAAATATGTGTGACAATCAGAAAATTCATTCTGTTGCAGCCTCATACTAGGTAGCAATACGATGCTATCAGGTAACGATGCTCGCTCATACTGATATAAGCATGAATAGTAATTAATAAATTGTAGTTTTCTGTAGGCAGACTTTTTCTTGTATTTTTGAAATGATAATTTTGTATCAGAAAAATTTGATAAATTTTATAAGAATAATTTTGTATAAGATGCAAGGAACGATACATCGGTACTCGGTAGTACGATAAGAACTTTGCATTGAAGAATTAATGAACATCTGAAAAACAAGACTTAATCCATCTATAACATCTCATCACATGTCAAACAACCTAGCAAACTATATCTGTGTCAATCATTCATTAACCTAACATTCCGTGAGTCAATGCACACTAAAAATTTGAACCCATCCATAGGAACGAATATGAACTGTCGGACTTCCATTTTTTACTTTCAGATTTCTTTCAATTTTTAAATCATATCTTTATTGGCTTTATTATATTTTTTAACAACCCTCCCTTCTTCTAACTAACTTAAGAAAGAATGTCTTCTTATCTCCGATGAAAAAAAAAAAAAATATATAAGACTAAATGTTTACGAAAAATAGTGTAATAATAATGATGTAAAAAATCATTTATTATGATAAAACTTTGTTGACTTTGTCAACATCAGGTTCTCTCCCACTCCACTCCGCTCCGCTCCAGTCAAAATTTTCTTTACCGCTCCGCTCCAGTCAAAATTTTCTTTACCGCTCCGCTCCAGTCAAAATTTTCTTTACTACCGCTCCGCTCCAAATTACTCCCACTCCGCTCCGCTCCGCTACAAAACCCGCTCCGCTCCACATCACTGGCTACTACTACCGGTGTGTCATGTATAATTAATGATCCAAGAAAGACCTTTCTTGAAGAGAAATGCACTATTATGTAGGGGCGCAATTATTATAGGTTCTGCCCCGGGCGCCTGATTTCAAAGATCCGCCACTGATGGAATCAAATACTTCATTTTTTAATATAGCATCTAATTCTGTTTTTAATATTCACTTAGAAATTCCCTTGAAATTCCGACATAAAGATGCGCATTCTTGTGAGTGAGATTCCACTTGAAATGGCTAAACTAAAGATAATGGAGCAATGGTGTGGCAGCAAGCACGAGTTTGTGCAGGGAACGAAGCCGAAAATGAGACTTTCACAGAATGATGTACACCTCATAGTCCGGCAGCCAGGTCAGACACTAAAATGTAGCATATCGATATCTCTCTCACTCTGTATTTAGTTTATACTCGTACATGAATAGAATGCAAAAGGGACTTACGAAACAGCGAATTTTGAAATTCAATCTCGAATCAGATCATAAAAAATTCAAATTTGAGCTCATTTTTGTTTGCGATTTAGGCCTACTTAGCCAGCTATACCAATCAATAGACTACGCTTTGTAATTACAGCATGTTTGTGAAGACACTGGGATTTGTGACACTATTAACGTTCACCATATTAAAGATCTATGCGTCGAAATGATTTGATTGTTATTGAAGGCTTTGCAAACACTACAAAGATTCTAAAAAAATGAAACGATTTACTATCGCCATGTCCAATTTCCGAAATGCAGAGGAAGAGGCAAGGAAGAGACAACATCAAGAGAAGAAAAGTTCTACGTATTGACCGTACCAGGTAGTGAGACAACACCATAGATAGCAATCTTGATATCGTATTTACAAATGGTAGTTTTTGATTATCTATACAGCTCTTTTTCAGTCCACCACTCCGGTTGTTACAAGATTTTCTATCGTACTTTGACTCATAACCGGCACGAACATGTTACGTCATTTGATATTAATGAACAACTGCCCAGCAGTACTCACAATTTGGAAGACTTGTTCGTTGTTTCTCTATAGTTTCACACGCTCTTTTCAGTTATCACTGTTGGAATAACATGCGAATTACACTTTTTGAGAAATAAAAAAAATTCAAATTGGTGGACATAAAACCAAAACTGAAGTCTGGGGCTCAGCTAATATGTATTGTGCATTAACAACAAGTCTTGGAGGTCCTAATAGGTTCCTAAAATTTCTTGGAAGTGTCATGTTCGCCTGTGTACAAACCAAAATATGTGAATCAGTGGTCTGTATCAGATCGATCAGACTTCCACGGCTTGTTGTTGAAGCATAATGAAAACTATTCGAGCCCCACATTGTAAACTGTAGGGCACAAAATTTTACTTGAATTAGGCACGAAGTTTAGGCATCAATTCTAACCAACACAAGGCACGAGTAGGCACGAAGTTCATGGTACCGAGTTCGTGCCCATTGCTTTTGTCTTCGATTTCATTGAATAAACAAATATTTGGTTTGGAGCCTATTTACTGCCTAATTACAAGGCGCTAACTGGGCACTAACTGGCACGAAATGTCGGCTTCGTGCCTATGTTAGGGCCCTACAGTTTACAGTGAAGACTGCTTTTCGGTTTTATGTTCGCCATTTCGAATTTTTCTCATTTTTCTAGAAGTGCAAAGCCGCATGATATTTCAACAGTGATCACCAAAAAGGCGTGTAAAAGTACACAGAAAGCTGTTGACCAAATAATTGAGACTATTTTTAATGTACCGCCAGAATGCACTTTCGGTTTTTCGTCCGCAATTTTGAATTTTACTAATTTTTTCGAAAAACGATTTTTTGACAAATATATTTAAAGAGAGCGGACAAAATGTTTGGGAATTTTTGTTTAATCTAGCACCTGAATGCATTTTCGGTTTTCTTTCCGCCATTTTGAATTTTCGTAATTTTCTCGGAAAGGGCTAGTCGTGTGGTATTTAAACCATGATTTTCGACATTTTCATACAAAATTACATAAGAAATATAATGGGAAATTTTCAAAATTAAACCGCCTGTAATAGCACACCGTGTAAGGCAAACATGATTATGGCTCCTAGATTATGGCAGTCCCTAGATTATGGCAGTCCCTAGATTATGGCTCCTATACATCAAATATTTTCAGGATCATCCATAAAGATTGCTTGTGGCGGTGAAAGGATTAAGTCCATAAGTTTAGACAATTTACATGTATATAACCATTTGATGATAATGATGATCTCGCTTTAAATACACAACATGCATTTCAAAATTCTGAATGGCAGTATTTTGCCGCATATTTTCAATGCGGTTTAGTGGTTCGTTTTTGCTGCATAATTTCCTAAGCGACAATTTAGTTACCTACTTACTGCAATTTATCCATGTACATTATGTATTCGTCAAACTTTTGAACATTTGCGATCTTCAGATGCTCACGCCGTTTATAAGTACGAGCAGGGGCGCAGCGTCCATTGGGGAATTCGGGGCAGTGTCCCCCCCCCGAAGATAATAGATAAATCCCCCAACATATTTTAATCATGTACAATGTGCGCCAGTGACCAAACGCTACATCTTAGGCCAATCTTTCAGTCTTTATTTCATCTGTCCAGCGGATGGATGTGTAAGTGTAGATGGCTTTCTCTCTCATTCTTCCTCTCTCAGGGGCAGTCGCCGGAGTGTCGCCGAGATTGCAACGATTGGCCAAAATCTAACACGAGCCACACATAATCAGCAATGGCTAGTTGATTTCATCGACAAATCAGCCAATCTATCAATGTGCAGTTCACACGCGCCAGAGCAGCTCGGCGACGCCTTTCAGCTCGTTGCGGCCACTGTATGCAACCCACAAAGAAGGAATCCATCTCTTTGATTTAACCCGGGCGAAGACAGGGAATTTTTTGCAAGTTTTGCTTACACACACTGGCTGGCTAATCACGGCGAGTCTGACAAACGCGTAGTTAATGGTTAACACTTCACTCCTTCATTCTTTCATCATTATTTGAGAAGATCAAAGTAAATCCTAGATTAGATCCGGGTTCTTTACTACAAGGTCCGTTTCCTAAATCGTTGCACACTACGAAAAGCTCTTTTATCTTTTACTTATTCCAATAACATTTAATCGTGAGCTCATAATTGATTGATTACTAGATTTATTCGCTTGACCAGTCGATACACTAGGCTTAGGAAACAGTGTGGTTTGTATAATTAAATGAAGTAATTAATTAGTGATTGGAAGTTTGTTGCTTCATAGCTGCTAAACCCCTTATCCGACGCCAGCGTCAGTAGCTATAGCGAGAAGAATTACTATTGTTTGTGAACAGGTGCAGAGCCTGTGATTTTAGCCCCGGAAACGTTTTGAAGCACGCTACGCCACTGAGTACGAGTAGACCCCCACAGAGCTGAAATGCTCTCTTATATCGGAGTCACACTAAACAAGCTGTGGAAAGGCTAATTATCATTTACTCTATAGTTTGCGCCATTCGCATTAGCCCATGATTACAATAGCTACATAAGCATCTGATGTATCTCTATACCTTTTCAACATTAAATTGAGAATAGTCAACATTGAAATGAGATTTTTTTAATGATTTTGTGTCGATATACTTTAGTACATGTACATCATGCTTTGAAATTAAGATAGTGAGTTTCATAAACATACTTATGATAAAAACTATGAGCTACAGTCATTATCAACATCCACATATCCTCCTCTACCGTCTTGGCCTGTCTTGTGTATGATTTTAGTGAGGATAAACTTTCAAAAGTAGGGAAAAATCATTAAAATAATTCTCATTTCAATTTTAACTATTCTCATTTTGATATTGACAATTCTCATTTCAATCTGGACTATTCTCAATTTAATGTTGAAAAGGTATAGAATATTTATTTTCTTTTCCAAAACGCATGCATTTGATGAAACAGCTACAAAATTATAAAGGTTTTCTTCTACCGATTGTCTATTGGCTTATTTAATGCTGCTAGTATTTCTCTATCCCTTGTATGTATAAAAGTTGAATTTTCCTCCAATTCTTTTAGCAAATATTTCATTGTAAGAAATATCAATATCAAAAAATATCGAAAATTTTATAATGCATTTCTATATGAATATCGACATATATCTTGCCTAATGACCGGCCTTGAAGCGGCATGCCAGAGTGTCGGCCGCTAACTTAATTAATTCTCAGACATTCTTGAAGGTGAATATTGATTTATATAACATACATGTACTACATTCTATGTTTGATTTGTTTTATTGTGCAGGTGATTTTCTGCTACCTTTACTTACATGCTCTTTATTACTGCAGTTGCAAATATTTTCATCTTTGGCTTTTAGTTGTTTATTGTAATATTGAAACATTATGTCAAATTCTGAGTGAACGTCAAGTGGAATATAGTGTAATTATTGCACACATGCATGCACGAATAGTATCATCAGCATATACACTATCATGATTATTATTATCATTCATTATGTTTGAAACTGGTTTACTTACCGACGTTGCGACAGCGACGAGTGGTACATGCCTTGTTTTCTTGCGATGGAAGAGGCTGGGTTGTTCTCCGATTAGCAGCCGATGCACAGAAGGCGATGGTGCTGCTAGCGACGACGACTATGACCACAATGACGGCCTTTGTCCATATCGAGTCGGTTCTGCTGATAAACAATAAATTGAATTAAAGCATGTAATGTAACAGGTATGCAGTCGTAGTTATCTCATGTACCATGTTGCTTTTTCTAGAATTTCGTAAATGACTGGGCAAGAACTGAACCAATGACTGCAGTGATTGGGGAATAGCCTTTGTCGAACAATTTATGCGTCCTAATCCATAATAAGTCAGTGAAGAGAGAAGGGTATGTGTTTAACTTTGGTTGGCGTGATGGCTTCTGGACAGTTTTTAATATTGTGAAGCTGAGTCATCATGCTTAGATACGAATTTAAAGCTTTACATTCTGTAAATTACCAAAGCACTTGAGCAATTGGAGCAGCACCAAGATACAAAGGGTCAATGATGTTATAAAATGACCTCAGGTTAATCATTCCAAAAACAAACAAGCATTGAGACTTTACTGTGGAGGAGAGAAGCAGCTAGAAAAGCTAATCAAATCAAAGCTCAGACTGCATGAATAATTCGATTCTATGTGTAAACAAGGAAAGTATACTCTGTGTTTACTTACGAATAGGCTCTATCATGTTGACACTTTGAACGAAAACATACATCCGAAGAACTGACAATCAATAATCTCTCACCCAAAAGTAAGTCACTCGCCGAAGATGTTGAGCAGTCTGTTGTTCATCTTACACGCAGATTTTGTTCTAGATGTTTTTGGGCAGTTTGAGTCATTCAAAACCGGACATACTTGCCATTGTATCGGACAATTACTTGAATCGTTTGCGGACAACCTAACTTATCAACTACTTTTCTCCGAGTTTTTGAAAGGAGCGAGGCAGAAAGAGACCCTCACAATAATTGTCTACACCTTGACTTCTACAAATCTGCGCGTCTGCCGAGTTCTATCCCGCTTCTCCACATGTTAGACAGGATCCAAAAGAACATCAGCACATTCAATGTCAAGAAGGTTGTGCATTTGGGTAAAAATGAGATTCTGTATCTTTTCTGATTAAGTAAAGAGAGTATTAAGTCATAAAATTGACATGAAAAGTAATCAAATTATGAACTCATGAATGAGCCTGTGTCTACAAAACTAAATACATTCAGACTTTGCAATCAGCCCAGTGTCGGCAAGCACAGTGGTTTTAGTCACATTTAAGAACATTCTTGCACATCGATCGAAAGCATGATAACAGCGTACTACACAAGATGGATGAGAGTGCCCCAAAATTAGCGCAGTTTTTGATTTTGGTGTGAGAACGAGACTTTCCGTTCAAAGATGAATTATCGACCGAAAAGTGAATAGAATTATCATGAGGTTTTACTATTTAGAGAAATTGTTCAAAAGAATGTTCATCTTCGAAAAGCAATATCGCCATTTATATCAATATAATAGGTGTGAGCTTGTAATAAAAGTATCAGAAGCATACCTGATAACCACAATGTTGGGTCATGCGTGACACAAATAATGCGACTTCTCTGATTGGTCTGCGATTAAAACGCACACCAGATACAATTTGACAAAAAGCTTCTGAATTTTCATCACAATGATAAATTTCAGATGTTGTCGAAAACTTCATTGATACTTTACCGATATCCAGCCATCCAACCGACTCGCAAGTTGCCGGCAGAAAACTAGATCGTTACAAAAACGATACAAAACAATAATAGTTTTCATTGATGGTTGATTGCAAGATATAATTTAGTCAAGAATCAGGACAAACTTAATAACTGGGCTAGAAATTGTCCAACTGTTCTATGCAAATAAAAGATGCGCCTCTCAAACTTTGTGTGCATGTAAGGTAAGAGAGGCGTTGGTCACTGCAATATCACTCGTCGAATTTTAAACTTTGGAAAGACTTGAAGTCTTCTTGATGCCCCAGGAAGGAGTAGAAAGTTAAAAGATGAAAATCGTGCACTTTTTGTTGAGGATGATACAAGTGTGATGTCGCTCAATCATCAACCTCATTGAACTTGTTCAGTTGCAGCATCGGAATTTCAAGATCAAAGTTCATAGAAGATTGAAAGACAAATTAAGACGTTTTATCTATTCCTTCTCTTTGCATCAGGTAATCTATGAAGTATCTATGTCTTAGTTAGTTATAACTATCATTTGCGTACATGTTTGATTCGTCGCTTTAACTGCCCCTCCAAAGATGCGCATATCATGATGCTATCTTGGTACACAATTGTCCCGGCTAGTCCCTTCAATATTTGTTCCATACAGCGCTGAAAGATCGCACTGGCATTTTTCATGCCCATTATGAAACGATTGATTGTGTACAGTCCTTTGTGTGTATTAATTACGGCCAATGTTTTAGATTTTTCATCTAAGGCAATTTGCCAGTAAGCAGACTTCAGATCAATTTTAGCAAAAAATTGAAGCATTGTCTATCCTACCAAATATATCTTCTGTAGATAGAAGAGGATATGCGTCAGATTGTATATGACGATTCAAAGTTGCCTTAAAATCTACGCACATACGATATCCGCCATCTTGCTGTTTTTACCCACACTACAGGGTTAGCATGTGTAGCATGAGATATTGGACTTATTATACCCTGATTTTCTAATCTTGACAATTCGTTATCTTTCACGCAGATGAATTGAAACAGTGCAGGCATGGCAGAATTTTAGATGTTGGTTTTCATTTGTAAGAACTATTTTCGCAGTAAAATTCTTTATTGTTGGTAAAACGGAGGTTTCTTCCATTGCCATCATCTCAACCTTTGAATTTTCTACATCAACTATGTCCCTTTCTTTAAGCCCATATGATTTTTCAGTGTCTACGACAATAAAAGAAGCATAAATTTCGCTGTCATCATCAATATTTCTCAACTTAGCGGTTAATTGACCTAGCGTTTTTACTTTTGAACCATCGTAATTAGTTGGACTTATGCGAGTCGGGGACAAGATTGGACTACCAATTTCTTTCCATTGGTTTTGAGACAGAATGCTAATTGCGGCTCCAGTGTCAACTTGAAACCTTAATCCATGGTTGTTTATAAAACATGTCCTTGTATATAGCTTTTTGAGAATTGTTTATCACAAAAATGTCAACATTGTCTGTTTCATTATCATCGTATTGTTTTGCTTTTTTATTATAGCTGTCTTTATACTGGACATTTGTCTTCTCTTGGCTATCCATATTTTTACAACATTTGGCGAAATGATTCAACATTTTGCAAGAATTGCATCTTTTGCCAAAAGCTGGGCATTGGCGTATTTTATTTGACAATCCACATTTTGAAAAAGGATTGAAGTCGTATTTCGGTTTATTATAGGATTTAGGTCTTTTAATATAAAAATTTTGTTTGTCCAGTTGCACAATCTTTATTATTATTTACGAATTCATGTAATTGTTCATTCATTTGGCAAAAATCAAGCATTGCAGAAATAGTTGATTTTGGTGAAATTTGCAATTTTTCAAGAATCTCAAGTTTAAATTGACTGTTATCCAGTCCAGCTATCAATCGTAATCTGATTATTTCGTCATGTAAATTTTCAGTTTTTAACGAATTCCAATTACAATAATTAGCAAAATCATTTCACCGACTATAAAAATCTATCTCAGATTCTCCTTTATTTTGAGAAATTTGAAGAAAATTGGTTCTATCTGCGATAACTAATCTCTTTCTTGGTTCTATATATTCAAGAATAACTTTCTTAATCTCCGAAAATAGCAGAGTGTCTAATTCATTATTTGGCAGGAGAGAACATACTTTCAGAAGTGCTTTTGTACCACATTTCTCTATGAAAAGGTCTGTTTTAGGAGAAGCATCAGAATACCCTATCTTATCTTCAATTTTTTTAGATCAGTTTGAGGCAGTTAGCCTCAAATGCTAAGAGCCAACATTTACATTGTTCTGCATCATCCAAAGTTAATTTTTCGTTTTTATAATCACTCATAGTTACTGACTTGCACATCAATGGAAATAATGCAATTGAACAACCGTTGAAGATAAAAGGAATGGCTTACTTCGTCATGTGTAGATCATTGATTTTGTTTCTTACACTCCTAGCACCATTGTCGTATCTCCGTTAAGACAGCCGTTTGCTGGAGCATCTCATGCAGTTCTATTCCCAAACCAGCTCCATGAACTTAATACATGAAATTCAAATATGGTTATCATGGATATAACACCATCATGACACGACATGATTTAAAGGATGTAGTATCCATACAAAGAAGGCTAAACAAAACGTAGAAATCAAACATGTACGCAAATGATAGTTATAACCAAGGTGGTCTATATATCTACAATTATCGATATCTAGACCTCCTTGGTTATAGTTAACTAAGACATAGATACTTCAGTTGAAGGGCAGGTACATGTTATATCACAATGCAAAGCCAGGAACTATTGACAAACAAAAAAGAAAATCGGTACAAAGTTTGATATCTAAAATGAAAACATTACACTTACTGTTGACAGCATCTGAGAAAAGTGAATGTTTTTCTTATTCGAAGATGGAGGTATTTTCGATCATTTACTCTAGCTACTAAAACCTCATGGTATTTTCCTGTTGCTTTTGATTAAGAAAATTATTTTCGAGCATCATAAGATGTCGTTCTAACATTGAAATAAAAAACTGCCCTAATTTTGTGACACCTGAATAGCAATAACTCTGGCTCTAGACTTTATACTTTTCATTTAATCAGAGAAAACACAGAAAATCTCACTTTTACCGGAAACGTCATCCTGATTTTCATTGGTTTTGCATGAGTTTTTCTTTCATGCTGTGTGATAAAAAGAGGAACCGCGCAGAACACGGCAGGCGTGAAGATTCGTAATAGTGATATGATGCACATTATTTTGTGAGAGTCTTATTATTGACAGATTCACAGCAGAAACTCGTTCTGGCTGCAGGAATATCTCTAGTGTATCTACCAATCGGCCGATCCAGAAATTACTCTCAAACTCTTACCTGAGCATTGTCAATACTGTGTTGATGCTTTGAGAGTCTTGAGTGAAAAATAAAGTTAGTCTATACGAAGAATTTTGTTTTATATGAAATTATGTTGAATATCTGGTCATAAAGTTATTCAACGTGTAAAGACAACTGAGTACAATTTGATATTAGTGGTGTTACATCAGCAAGTTCTCCGGGAGTTGCATTCTTATGATAGAATTTCAACTTGATGGCTGACAAGGCTCATAAACATGGTCATAAAATCAGTTTATCAATAGCTACACATGTATCAAAGTCCACATGCTAGTCGAGATCTAGGTGACCGTACTTTTCATGACAAAATTTTAGGACAATATATCAGCAATGAGATGTGATGAGCGTAAAGACAAAAATGACTTCTCTGTAACGAAAATAGCTCATTTTAAGACAAGCGGCAGTTTTTGACGTCTTTACTACATTTTCTATTTATCATTATAATAACGTGCATTTATTTGAAGATAATCAAACCCCCGCTTCGCTTGATTTTCCATTTACCTGAATAAGGATATCAGAAGAAAGATGTCTCATTACGTCTAATTTGTTGAAGTATTCATCAGCATCTACAAGTACAATACCGTTACCTTTATCAAATGAGCAAATTTTCAAATTTTTCATTTTTGCTAGATTAGTCAGTGTTCTGTGTAGCCTTTTATTTGTATTACTGCGGTACTCACTTTTTGCATTATTTTCGAAGTTGTTAACTGTTGCTACGATATCTTGTTTTAGCGCCTGTGTTACTGATAAGTCTTCATTGTCTTTGCAATTCGCAGTAATGGTTTTTTCTATTTGGTACTTTATTCCAAAATTATCGGTCTTTTTTGGTATGATGCTGTTTTTTAAACCAAATCTTAGTGTCTCATTCTCAATAGGAGAGAGCACGTATTTGCTTTTATTGACTATACAGTCCTCTGCTGGCAATCTCTGTTCCAGCCATAGTTTGGAAATTTTAGAATTATGTCTCATTGTGTGAGTTTTCATTTTACTTTTAACTTCTGCCAGTATCATCATATCCAGAATGCACATAGGTAACCAAGACAATTTACTGCGTAAGCTGTCATTGCATACTTTATATTTGTGATCATTAATTTTTATTTCACGCTTGATATACTTAATATGTGACTCAAGGGTCAGTTTGTGGTAATTTTCTACATTACTTTTAAGCTTTTGCAGGCTGTAGAAATAGGTTGGTAATTTTACACTTTTAAGTACCCATAGAATAGTCAACACAACAATGTTGTTACACATCTAATTTATTGACTCAAAGCTTTTCGACCATTCATTGGTCCTTATCAAGAGTTCATGCTCGCATGAAAATTTTAATAAGGTAATGAAAAAACAATACGTAAAGCTATCTTAATGATATATACCGTGTAGTAAATATTAAAAATGGAATCACAAGCACACAAAGTTAAAAGTTGTGGCTACTTACAGAGTGTCTGCGAAGAATAAAACCAGATGAAGATATAGAGCTGTTTTAAAAGTCACGGTCACGAGCTGGACAGTTACACATAACAGCGGCTTCAGTTCAGGCGACGAATGAGACTTGATGCAGCGATCGGCTGGTGCAATTGACTGATTAGCGTTCTGAAGCAATGACAAAACAAAACACATTACACGAATTTGCAAGAATTTAAGCTAGTAGGAAAAACAATTATTTATTTAAAAACCTTTAGGAGGTATGACATACCGTTGTAATCTGCAGTGTGATTGATCTTAGGTTGATACTCTTTTATCATTAAAGCTTCTACAACATTTATATGATAATTACTGTTACCTTTATACCTTATGCGAAATTGATTACCTATATCATACGTACAATGATTACATGTATTGATATGTTTGTAAACTGCTGTATCTGTACTTCTATGCTCTTCGATCCTTTGTTGGAGTCTTCGTTTGGTTTTGCCAATATATTGGCTGCTTGGATCACCCAAGCATGTGACACCTCATAGTCCAGCAGCTAGCATGAGTTTGTGCAGGGAACGAGGCCAACAATGAGACTTTCACAGAATGATGTACACCTCATAGTCCGACAGGGAGCACGAGTTTGTACAGGGAACGAGGCCAAAATGAGACTTTCACAGAATGAAGTACACCTCATAGTCCGACAGGGAGCACGAGTTTGTACAGGGAACGAGGCCAACAATGAGACTTTCACAGAATGATGTACACCTCATAGTCCGACAGGGAGCACGAGTTTGCGCAGGGAACGAGGCCGACAATGAGACTTTCACAGAATGAAGTACACCTCATAGTTCAGCAGCTAGCACGAGTTTGTGCAGGGAACGAGGCCAAAATGAGACTTTCACAGAATGAAGTACACCTCATAGTCCAGCAGCTAGCACGAGTTTGTGCAGGGAACGAGGCCGACAATGAGACTTTCACAGAATGAAGTACACCTCATAGTCCAGCAGCTAGCACGAGTTTGTGCAGGGAACGAGGCCGACAATGAGACTTTCACAGAATGATGTACACCTCATAGTCCGGCAGCCAGCACGAGTTTCTGCAGGGAACGAGGCCGAAAGTGAGACTTTCACAGAATGATGTACATCTCATAGTCCGGCAGTCAGCACGAGTGTCTGCAGGGAACGAGGCCGACAATGAGACTTTCACAGAATGATGTATACATCTCATAGTCCAGCAGCCAGCACGAGTTTGTGCAGGGAACGAGGCCGAAAGTGAGACTTTTATCACTATCTAGCCAGTCCATAGGAACATCTGAGACCTAGATTTCTCATTGATTTTTGAAATAGGGCCTAGAGTTCATGGCAGGTTCTTAGCAGTACACAGGCAAAGACATCATGGGAAAACGTGTGCACTCTCATATTTCTCCTCAAATCCAGGGCTGGGTAGGAACATATCAGACCCAGATTTCTCATTGATTTTTGAAATAGGGCCTAGAGTTCATGGCAGGTTCTTAGCAGTACACAGGCAAAGACATCATGGGAAAACGTGCGCACTCTCATATTTCTCCTCAAATCCAGGGCTGGGTAGGAACCTATCAGACCTAGATTTCTCATTGATTTTTGAAATAGGGCCTAGAGTTCATGGCAGGTTCTTAGCAGTCAGTATACAGGCAAAGACATCCCGTTAGATCGCCCACCCGCGTAACGAATTCGTAACGAAGTTGGGTAGCGGGAAAACTTCGTGAAGCATGAAATGACTTGAGACACATTCTGTGCTCACTAGGGCTACTTCCATCGAAAGCAGGTTGACACTGAAGTGCGTTTAGATCATTTTAAAACAAAAAAATTGGTCGGGCAGAGGTCGGAATTTTAATGGGATAGCGGTGGTCGCCGGAAGATATATGTATTGAGTTCGGGCACCCGGCTATTACTGTACACACGAAGCATTCCCGTCCACGTAAAATTTTCTGTTATTATTTGAATATCAACTGAAAATTTTGAGAAAATATGCATTTCTCTCTACAATTTGTACATTTTCAGGAATATGCTGCAAGCGGTAATTTGATTCGCCGCGGCTTGTACCCATTGTCGCTGCTAAATGATTGAAATGCTGCAATTAAATCAAGAATTGCTATTACAAAATTTTCGCTGTTTTTCAGTCCTTTCATATCACTTCACAGATAAATGGCATCTCACATTGTGGTCTCATCACAGTGGTGCGACAGACGCTTTGTAGAGCTGCAAAAGGATGCGGTTCATATGAATGTTTGGTGTTAATTCTTCGCATATTTGTAGCCGAACCTAAAATTTTCCGCAAATCTGAGTCATTGCCAATTTAGGCAATATAACCGCTGACCGAAGTACTTCTTGGCTAGGACACTCAATCTTATCAAGGAGTTGCATTGGCTCGAGATAGAAATTGCATAATCATCTATGGGAACATCAACCCGCCGAGCAAGCTTTGTCCGCGGACAAAACGGGTAAGAAATGGACATCCGTCGGTCTTCCATTAACTCACACTTTTGTCCGCGAGACTACGGATAAAGAACGGCAGTATACAGAAATCCGTCGGGCTTCCGTTTCTCGGACTTTAAATTCATGATTTACGGACGCTTCACGGAATAGAAACGGTTGCGCATGTCCGGAAATTTCCGTGTAAATTCTGATATAATATACATACTTGTTCTGCTTAAACTTATCGAATGCTACTTGATTCGTTTATCTTTTAGTCCTAAGTAGTAAGGAGTTCTACACGTCTGGATAGCGCAAGATGGCCGCCGTCTTTGTTCTTCGAAAAATTTTCGCTGACGCCCCCCCTCGATAAAACGACAGAGTGTCGGGTGAGTCGTGGTGGACTTGGGCGACCGCCAGGTTTTGACTTGAGGCTATAGTGTGTTAGGATTTTCGTGAAATCTCATGAACTTTGGGGTGAAAATGGGATGTTTCGAGTGGAAGCAGCGCTCGGATGACTTTGCAAATGTGATTTTTGGAATCAGTGTACAATTCTGCATCAGTATGGTGAATTTGAAAGCCATCGGAGAGAAAAAATTTTCGCTGACGTCCCCCCCTCGGCAGCGATCTTCCAACTTTGGTTCTAGAGATCGTAGAAAGTCGTGCAATAGCTCATTTGAAAGCTAAGAGTGAGATAAATTCAGTGAAAGAATTGGCTTGTTCATATCTGTCTTCGTTTAGATGTGAGACGCCATTTACGATTTGGGAGATTGGCGAAAAACGACTGAGTTAGAATTTTGGACGTTTTGGGCTGTAGCCTCAAAACGAAGCATCGGAGAGCAAAACGGATTTCAGATTTGGAATCAGCGTCAAATTCTGCATCAGTATGGTGAATTTGAAAGCAATCGGAGAGAAAAAATTTTCGCTGACGTCCCCCCTCGGCAGCGATCTTTCAACTTTGGTTCTAGAGATCGTAGAAAGTCGTGCAATAGCTCGTTTGAAAGCTAAGAGTGAGAAAAACTCAGTGAAAGAATCGGCTTGTTCATATCTGTCTTCGTTTAGATGTGAGACGTCATTTACGATTTGAGAGATTGGCGAAAAACGACTGAGTTAGAATTTTGGACGTTTTGGGCTGTAGCCTCAAAACGAAGCATCGGAGAGCAAAACGGATTTCAGATTCGTGATCAGCGTCAAATTCTACATCCGTGGTGTGAATCCAGATCAATCTTCAAAATTTTTTCGAAAAAACGACAGAGGTAAAATTTTGGACGTTTTGGGTTGTAGCCTCAAAACGAAGCATCGGATAGCAAAACGGATTTCAGATTTGGAATCAGCGTACAATTCTGCATCAGTATGGTGAATTTGAAAGCCATCGGAGAGAAATAATTTTTCATCATTTTTCCGAAAAGCGAGTTAGAATTTTTGCGATGGCTATGGGCTGTAGAGCCAAAACGAAGCATTGGATGGGAAAACAGAGGAAAGATTCGGATTCAGCATCAAATTCTGCATGGAAATGCTGAATTGCCAGCTCCATGGGAGCACTAGAACCGGAGATAAACGGATTTAAAGATTTGGATGATGGGTATTACGTCATCAGCTGTTCGCCACAAACTATATAAGCTGGGAGTCGACACAGACTTGTCATTAAGACGAGAGATTGTCAACGGTAGGTCGTCTCTCTGAGCTCTGATGCTAGCATCGGACATTCCAAATTTCGAGTTTTTGTAGGAAACAGACTTAAAAAAAATTTCATTCCTGATATCATCAGCTAAGCCGTCAGACTTAAATGCTTAAGTCTTACTTAGTCTCCAGGCCATAAAAGACTCCAAAACTTTAAAGGCTTGTAACTTTGCTTCTACGAGTGCGTTTGACTTGATTCAAGAAAGGTTCGGTCGCTATTGATCTGCCCTAAGTGATAGACTACTTATAAAATTCCATCAGTAGCGCTAAAAAGTTGAAAAATTTAAATTTGTTATTTTTGATAATTTTTCGGGGTTTTCGACCCTGCTGAATTCAACATATACATTTATAAAGTTGTGGGAGGCGAGCTTCGGCTTGGTTTTCATGTCAAAATCAGGGTCCGGATACCAACACAGTGATATGACGCACGCTCTGTCCGCGGGAGGTTGTATTTGTGGGCCGAGGCCTTGGAGTTGGGATAAGATCCCCTCTGAGTAATGCCTGTAACGGATTCAAGGGTTCGACACTTTCCACCAATCTCACAATTTAACTGTATGATTATAAAAATGACTGCCAATGTCGCCTGTCAGTAATTCTATTTCATCCTTCCTTTTAAAGATACATAACGGATATACATAATGGGAGGAAACTTGAAGTTCCATTTCAAAAAGTGCCTATGTGGTGAAGTTAAGAGAGGTGGCGAGTTCAAGCGCCATATCAATAAATTCACCGACACTCCCAAAGAGCATAAGGAGGTCGGTGTGGTGAGCGGATGCACATCGTGCATGAAATTCATTAGGGGAAACCTGAACGAGTCATTCTACAAGACTCATTCAAAATGTGTGATTAAGAAGGTGACGAACTGTACTACCTCAGAGGTTGGGAAAGCCATCACCCCACTTTTTGAAGAGACAGAGTTGCAGATGGCAGTTCGAGCAACACAAGACTGCAAAGATGAGCAGCCAACGACATCTCACCTCAGCTCTTCTAGCTCTGATTCGGAAATCTCTGAATCTGAATCGGAAACTGAAGAGGTAGTCATCACTGACAAACCCGAGGAGGTGGTCATTGCTCCTAAACCCGATGAGGCGATCGTTAAGAGTCGGAAAGTGCCAGCGCCGAAAATGCACTCCTCGCCTAAAAAAGGGAAATGTATCAAAGCCCAAGCCAAGCAGTGGGCTAAGGATGGTGGTGTGGCGAGGGTTAGCCAAGACTACGCCATTAGCAAGCTCAAGGACGAAATGAGTCGATACAAGAACGAATGCTCAGCATTGAGAGATGAAACTTTCGACTCAAAAAACAGTTGTCAGAGATTAGGAGTCTTAAGGCTCAAGTAGTCAATTTACAAGGTTTTCAAAAGAGAGCTTTAGCGAGGGAGAGTCGTGTAGAAGATGAGGCCTCATGTATTAAGAGCATGAAGGCGAAGGAGGCGACGCTCAAACTCCAACATGAGCAGGAAAAAATGGCTTTTCTTGAGGCGAAGAATAGCGCAGACAAGGAGAGAAGAACAACGCTCCACCTCCTCGTAGTCGGTAACAAAATCATCGATGAAATCATACTGGAGTCGGAAGATTTAGACAAAAAGACCGAGTGCTATGAAGGAGCAACGCCAGATGTTCGCTGTCTCCACATCAACATCAAGCACAATGGAAAAATCAAAGAAATTCGCCATCGTAAGCGAAAGTTGCCGGCAAAGTACCTTCCCCTCCCTCCACCAGCGAAGGTGCAGCGAACCGCTTGAATTGATATTGTGGTAAGTTAATATTCATCTCTATCACTTGAAAATAATTTCATCTATTTTTCCTTCTATTTTCAGATACGACGAGAACGAACCAACGGCTCTGATGAGGGCCACCATGGGGCAAGACATGATAGAACCTCCACGCGGTTTGCCCTGGGCAGTCTTTAGACTGGCGAATACTATCATTAAGTTGAATCTGCTATCAGTCAACTTGAACGTTGCAAATGAAGTTCGGTGTAATACTTCCTTTCGACGGGAGTTCCTGTAAAGGGTGGTGGTGAAACCCGTAGCTATGTATACCGCAAGGGACATTCGGCAATGGTCAATCTTGTTAAACCTCTGTGCGTCATGCTTGCAAGTGATTGCCTCTGTCTCAATGTAGTATGCATTCGCGCCAGGGCGACATTTAGCCAGCTGTCGAAGGATCCTTATAAACTTTCCATTGCATACGTTATGAGAACCATGAGTTCTACCTGTGTCTATCAATGAGACGAATTGATGAATGGAATGAAATGGGAGGACACTCACGCGCCACACGCAACATAATACACTTCTCTCTTCCGTAGTCTAACAAGCTCTTTACACATGGATCGCAGTCGATTGCTATACCAGAATCATGTAAGCTATCTTAATTTCATCTATAAGTGTGTGTATATTTGAAAATGAATGAAAATCATGTCAATACAAGGACCATGCAAGTTATGAAGATAATTGACAGAAAACTGTAGCTTTAGCAATCACAAATCTCCGAAAGACATTGTAAAATAATGCGCACACGTACAGTGCCTAGCGTTTAAATTGAGCATTGATGCACATAGCAGCATATATTGCGAAAGATTTAAGTCGGCGGTAAGTATTCACGCGAGGAATGATGTATCGTCCTGAAGCTGCCCTAACACTGATTTAACACTATTTCATCTACCATCATCGCCCATATGAAATGTTATAAGATTTACAAGTTAAACTAAGCGTGCTACTAATTCCAAATGAAAAGTATACATGGTTAAATCATCCACTGAAGCCCCATTCAAGTCAGTATGAAAGCAAACGATAATATGAAATAAACATTTATTATGGCATGTATTTCAAAAGGTCTTCATCGTCAATATCGTCCCAGAGTCTGTCTTCACACAGATCATAAAAACAGTTCATCTGCTTCAACCGCTCTTCTACCGCGAGCCTCACTTTATCGATGTATTCCCACTCCGCCATAGTTCGTGGCTGGGAGTTAGGGGTGTACCA
The DNA here is from genome assembly GCA_907163375.1 of Prostheceraeus crozeri. Lineage (NCBI taxonomy): Eukaryota > Metazoa > Platyhelminthes > Polycladida > Euryleptidae > Prostheceraeus > Prostheceraeus crozeri. The sequence goes on along the minus strand of CAJQUW010016821.1, from coordinate 319,381 downwards.
TTCCCATCATTGATGTAGGAATTTGATGCTGGTGATCTCAATCATATCATCAGTATCATACTGCAGATACTTCCATCGCATGCCTGTTAAGTCGGGACACTCCTTCTTAAATACACTCTCCTCTTCGTCGTCCGCTGGTAATGTCAACTTTCTAATGTTGTCGAGTCGGTATACTTTCTCCTCCTTCCCCTTCGTTGGAGCGTTTGGTGCAACGAGCGTATTTGGTGATGAGCATGGAGAAGAGAACTCCCATGTAGTGTTCGGTGTTTTTGGAGGGCTTGTCATGTTGACTGTGGATAATAACTTTGAAATGTTTCCTAATTCTTAAGTATAAACAAGCAACCAATCAGAATGAACAGCCAATGAATGATGAGTATGAGATGTATAAGTGAACTGCTGTCTAGCGAATTCTGTTATTATTTGAGGCGTACAAGTGAACTGCTCTCTTCCAAATTTAAGACGTATTATTTGAGTGAAGTCTCTATCTTGTTGAAGTATCAACTTTAAACATAATTTCCTTGAAATGGTAAGTTGAAGATTTCCTCTCTCATCTCCTTCAAACGTGTGGCTAATAGCATCTTCCTCAATTTCAGGCATCTACTTCATCACCAAAGACCTCCCTTCTCGAGGAAAGTTTAGAGCTTTTGAGTGAAGGTATGTGGTAACAATTTACTGAGACCTTAACAGAGATGATAGAATGATTTCTCTTTCAGGTGATATTAGTTCTAGCCCAGGACTCTTGAGACAAGGCAACGAGTGGGAATGTGCAGACTGCGGACATATTTTTACAAGGAAGCACAGTCTCCTTCGACACATCAAACAACGTGTGTGTCAACGCAAAGCGGAATCAATCTCCGGAGGTGAAGTTGATTCTGATGATGACATCTCCTTTCCTTGTGATTTGTGCCTTCTTTCTTTCGATAGCCACTTTCAGCGATATTCGCACAGACTTTAACACACGCATGCAAATGATCACTACACCAACGGTACCTCTACAATCTCCCTCATTAACGTTTCCCATAGTCATTTACTACGCGACTACTGCATGGAGTCCAATACTTAAATAGTAGATTTTCCTGAGTGGCTCCTTCAAAATTCTAACATTATCGAGGCGCTCTTCAACAATTTAGACAATTTTAGAATGAAGGCGCTCTACCTCAAACTAAAATATATTAAGATAGATTTTCAAACGGGTCAAGTGACGGAGAGAATACAGTTTCATGTTCCTTTCTCTTCTACAACTGAAGTTGTAGACTGCGAGTCTTGGCTAAATTTTCACATTCAATGTTTAAAATCAAATGTAGATAAGTTCAATCAACGCGACAGCGCTCTCATTTTTGATGGTGTGGACTCAGCCATGTTCAAAATTTCCCTATTAGAAAGTCATGCAGCTCGAGGCACATTTAAACTACCAAAAACTTTGTATAATAAGAAAGCTGTCATCAATGTCGATTGTAAATAGCAGTTTTTGAAAAAGGTAGTCCTATCCATCCTTCACTATAATGATATCAACGCGCATCGAGATCGCACATGTAGCTATAGACAGTGGGAGGATGAACTAGTCTTTGAAGGATGTGATAGTAAGAACATGAAAATCAAAGATGTAGAAACGTTCGAAAAACATCAGATTAAAATTGTCGTTCACGTGTGGGAGAAGGGATTGAAGGGTACCCGCTATAATTCACGTTCAACTTGTTATGAACGTGTAGTCAACCTCTTATTAGTAAAGCAAGATGATAGCGAGGAATGGCACCACTGTGGTATTCCCAAAATCTCTCGGTTGTACACACACTTAGGGCGCTGTAAAAGTGGTGAACATTTTGTATGCGACCGCTGCATCCGCTCCTTTTGGAGTAAACATGAATTTGAAACTCATTATGAATGGTGCAAGCGAGGTAAATTACAAATGGAACGCATGCCCAAAGATAAAATATTTTCACATAGGGATGATGGTGACGAATTAAGTCCCCTGCGTGTCATTTACGCAGACATCGAATGCTACATTGATGATATCATCCACAAGCCAGCAGCCATATCCTGCTATGAAGTATGGCATGACCACTTTAGGAATAGGCAAAACAAAATGCATACTTGGCAAGGTGAAGATTGCATTTCAAAATTTCTAGAATTTCTCGATAAAGCTGCCAAATTTCAGCAATCATATGATTCCCAATTGCAGCGTAAGTCACTACATATGTCAGATGAAGACAAACAAAAATTTGAAAGTTGCACATTCTGTCCTAAATGTCATAAAACGTTTGATGACGATAAAATTAAGAAAGTGCGTGATCATGATCACATCACTGGTAAATTTAGAAACGCACTCTGCTCCAAATGTAACTTTTCACTTAGGTTGAGACGTCGTGTACTACCCGTCATTTTTCATAACTTTAAGGGCTATGACAGTCATATGCTCATAAAAGGAGGGTTGAGCCAGATGAAATCGTGGCAGTTTAATGTAATAGCGCAAACGAGAGAAAAATTCATGGCAATGACAGCAAAAGTACCAGTAGATAAAACTAAAGAAAATAAGACAGCCTTCTTCGAAATAAAATTTTAAAAATTTTTAGATTCATTCCAATTCATGTCAGCGTCACTAGCTTCTCTCGTCCGTAATCTCAAGTTTCTTCCCCATAGTCAAACTTTGAAGAAACACTATCCAAACTTAACGGATGAGATAATCACTCGCAAAGGAATCTTTCCCTATGCGTATTTTAGCTCAATGTCTAAACTAGATGAAACAACCCTTCCTTCCATTGACAAATTCCAAAACGATTTGACGGGTCAAGATTGTCCAGTAGACGATTATGAACATGCTTAAGAGGCATGGATAAAATTGATTGTAAAACGTTTGGCGATTATATGATCACTTACTTGGAATTAAATGTCATTTTGCTGGCTGATGTCTTTCAGGAATTTCGACGGGTGGCATTAGAAAAAGACAAATAAGGTCCAGTCCAACTTAATCAGTCTACCAGCCATGTCCTTTAAATCAGCCTTTAAAATGACTGGTGAGACCATTCATCTCTTCCAAGACCCCGAGATGTATAACATATTTGAGCGCGGAATACGCGGTGGTCTCACATTTGTAAATAAACATCATATAAAATCTGAAACAGTAGGTGATGATCATATCCACCTAAAGTACTATGACCAAAATAATTTATATGGCAGTTCACATTCTAAACCACTACCTCATTCCGAGTTTAGTTGGTTAAAACAAGATGAGCTTGAGTATTACTCCAACCCTTCAAACATACTGAAGATTCCAAATGAAGGTGATTGGGGATATTATTTTGAAGTGGATTTGATTTATCCACTTAGCATCAAAAATAAAACTGGTGATTTCCCACTCGCACCTGAATCTGGTGAAGTGACTGAAGATATGTTTTCACCATTCATGTCACAATTTCATAATAACTTGACAGAGTGTGGACAGCCAAGGTATAAACCATGCCGCAAACTTTTACTCACCCAATATGATAAGTAAAAGTATCTCGTACACTTCTGCATACTAAAATTCTATTTAGAAATGGGCATGCTTCTAAAGTCAGTTCACCGCATCATCAAATTTAGACAAAAAGCCTTCCTCAAACCTTACATAGATAGCAACAGTCAAAAACGTGCACTAGCCCAAAATAATTTTGAAAAGGATTTTTATAAATATAAGAATAACTGTCTTTTCGGAAAGACCATGGAGGATGTTAGAAAACGTATGATCTACAAACTAGTCATTGATGATCAAAAATATTACAAATTGACCTCATCACCTCTTTTCATTCATAAAGACATTATCGATGAGGATCTTGTAGGTGTTAAAATGATAAAATCAGAAGTTGAGTTGTGCAAACCCATCTATATTGGGCAAGCCGTTTTAGATTATTCCAAGCTTGAAATATATCAACTCTTTTATAAAATATTAAAACCATGTCCTCTCGTAGAAGAGGTTCGCTTGCTGGGTGGTGATACAGACAGTTTCTCTTTAGGAATTACCACTCAAAAAGATTTAAATTTTAATGAAGTAGGTAAGTCATTAGAAAAATATTTCGACACATCTAACTAGAATCCCGCTCATCCACTCTTCTCCATACATAATAAAGCCAAACTTGGTTGTTTTAAGGATGAAACAGCAGGAAAGGAACAGATGAAATGATTCTCCTCCACCCTAAAATGTATTCAATGAAATTAAAAGAATGTGCAGATAGTATTAAGCGTGCTAAAGGAATATCAAATCCATTGTTCAAAAAATGAAACATCGGTCCTATAAGAAGGCCTATAAAAATATAACTATAACGTTTGTCAATATGACAAACTTAAAATCTCAAGTTCATACTGTGAAAACGCACACGTTCAAGAAACGAGCGCTTTCAGCATGGTAGGATAAGAGGCGTTGGATAGGACATAACACATCTCTTCCACATGGACATTCTGACACAAACATACCTCCACCAAAAAGAATAAAACTCACGCTACCACATTCAGGAGATGTATTGACAAAATCAACTTTAACTCAGTATTTTGATGTTGCTTTTTGTAGATATACATGGTTGTTTTATGTGTTGCATGAGATTTTATTTCCTTGTAAATAGTTCCCTACAGTCCCCTGTGTAGAGACTTTCCCCGCTTGAAATGTAAAAAGCACATTTTTATCATGTATTTATATTTCAATAAAATTTTACAATGACTTCACTTTGTTTTCCGAAACACTAAAGTTATGAGGGATTTAGTATCTTTCACATGGATGCACTCTTGTAAATCATTGGTAATTTTGATAGCAATAGAGGGTATCATTTGTCTGACGACGGGATGATAGAAAATAGATACAAACATCTTCTCGACTATTCCATATGAAGCGTCTTTATCATGAATGAAATCACGTAAAATGTATTCTTTTTTCTCACCAACAGAAATAGGTAGAATCAAATCACTTTGAATGTAAAGGTGCTGTTCATGTTTATCAAGTGTCATTGGTGTTTCTACACCATTCGTCAGTATAGCAGTAAACACAGTTTGCAGCGATAAAAAACCAAAGAGTTTTATCAAATTTTCACTCAATTGACAGTGAGTGTCATCACCCAGTTTCAGAACAACGCGTTTATTTTCAATTGAAAACGAAATGTGGTGTGTCTTTACATCATATTTACTTTTCATCACATGCTTCAACTTCTGTTGTATATAAGGATTTACTACATGAATGAAGCTTTCAACTGTATAATATAGACGCGGCATTATATTGATAGCAACTTTAGATTCTTCATAAGACTGGTAAATTTTCTTGATGCGATCACCATAGATGTCCACCCACCATTCATCATTAACTAAATTAGCTTTAGTGTAATATTCATGAGAACCATACACCACACCGCTTCCAATAATAGGTGTATAATGTCTTACAAAATGACGCAAGATTGGAGAGAAATAAATTGTAAGTTTGTCATTATATTTCTGAATAACCAACTTATCTTTGTCCGCCATAATTTTCTTTCCATACTTCTTACCCACAGTCTCATTCCATCGTTTTACTAACTCAATAAGTGATAAAGGTTGAACACCACGCTTTTTCAAAATAATGCGTTCTTCACATTCTACAACATCTTCATCAAATATTTTAAATTTATAATGAAATTTGTTGATTCGATTTGAATAAACTTTTTTAACATTTGCAGTAGCAATTGACGTTAGATGTAGTCCATGACCAAAACCCAGATATGGATAGAATTCATTATCCAACCTCAGTGTAAGACCTTTAGTAAAAGAATGAAAGCGAAGGAACTGTCTCCCACTCCAATGATAGATAGTAAACTCATAAACTTTCTGATCCTTATTCTTCATGATGGAAGTATTGCCACTATTGAATGCCTTAATAATTTTCTCATTCCCAAATGGACCATAATAATCTGATTTTAACTTAATCCATTCATAGTTCCACTTTCCATCTGACGTTAAATTGTATGGGAACTGGAATGTATTATTCATCGTTATTCCATCATGGGTGCGAGGAGTCAATATAATTTCTTCCAAATCATTCACATTCTGAATATTGCTATCATAGCAAATGCTGGAAACACCTACTTCCCATTCACCTTCTAGATGTAGTGGGCGATATAATTCTACTCGAAAGTCTGATGGTTTATTATTATTAGGAAATTTATTCATAGAAGCATTACTGGGTAAGTAGATTAGGAACGAGTCCTTATTTTCACTTTCCATGTTATTCACATTGGAGAAAAATATGAATGCGTTTGCACAAATTCTTCATTCGGAAATGGAGTGTGATACTTGTCACAGCGTCTTTATGAAAAGGAATCAACGCGCCAGCATCGTCATATATGGCAATATCAATCTGTGGTATATAGTTTGATTTCAGGGCTGCATAATGCACTTTCTTAAAAGTATGCTCCGATATAATGCTACAGCTTTTTGGTTGGTATGGTATCATTGCTAAAAGTGGAGCTTCAGCATCTCCCACACGCATATCTTCACCAATATTGGAATATAACTGAAAATAGTTAATACGACGCGATAATGATAGATGCGCGCTAGCTTTTGTTACTGTACCACTTCTAAACGTATTTTGATCAAAGCCCAAAATGTTCTTTAGGGTATTGTCCATGATCAGCTCAATATTTTTCCCGCTAACACGAAGAGATGGCATACGTTCTTTTTCAGAAAACGAAATATGTTCATCTTGAATCACTTCATTCAAATAATCTATTGCCATCTTAACTGAAATGATCATGCGAGGTGCCAACACTCTTGTTCTATGTGAGATTCCTCTCAAAGGCTCTACACACTTTCTGTATAAAGATACCGACCATTCTGTATCAACTTGATTTGACCAATTACATTTCAAATAGCGCATATCAAATTTTCCATGAACGGCTGCAGAGCGATGTCGCAAGAACTGATGAAAATCTTCTGAACAAACTAATACTAGATCATCATCATCTAATTTACTAATGACGATTTAATCCGTTGATTTCGTATAAGTCAATGTTGCCACTTGTTTACCATCAACTCGAAGGAGATAATTAAATTTCTTCAATAATGTTTCAGACGTCATGTTTGTCTTTCTTGGCTTAATCACAATCTTCTTCACCAACGTCTTCTCATTTCTTGGAATAGGATCTACATAATAAGCTTCCTCTCGATATATTAACTGTTTATGACCACTTATGTGGTAATTAACGTTATAATTATCATAGCTTGTTAAGGCGCTAGCGAGGTAACCTAAATCATTTCTTAAACTTGGACTTAAACCAACAATCCAATCTTTCTCAACTACATAATGTACATAATTATGATCATCATTGTGCGGAGAAGAGTGGATGATGTGTCTACCCTCTTTATTCAAGAAATCATATACAAACTTTTTACATGATAAGAGATCTTTCTTTGGCCACTGTGGAATGTAAACTCGGCAGCCCTTTTCACATTGGTAAGCAGCTGTACGTCTCATATTAATAGTCATCACCTCATGATCAAAAGTATAGACACAGTTGCTATAAATAAGTTGAGTGACACCCACTTCCCACTTTCCATTTAGCTGTTGTGTATCATCAATGGGTGTAGAAAAGAGTGCGGCTCGATTACTAGCAAATCTATTTGCGGCCGTATTGCTAAGCAAAATATGATAAAACGACATTTTTATATTGCTGATCTGCAGCTTTGCATAACATCATGAAGACTTGGATTTTGGACTCTCTACAATATATCAGAGTTGATCGTGATGGAAACGTGCATTTCAAAAATTCTCATGGTCATACTGCAAGAGGTATTACATTAACATGGCGACAATTTGTTAACCTCAATGATATCATGAGGGATTTGGAATATTTTGAAACATTAAGATTCATCTCCTTGGGTAATCAAGTTTGGCTTCAACGTTGCAACAATGAAATATAAATCTGTCATTCTCATTCAGCAAACTGTTTCTCATTTCGCAAATACAATTGGGAGAAGTATAGAAGATAGATACATCGATCCATCATGACATTTATTCAAGGTGAGTTCATCGCCCTACTATGCAAATCTTAATCAGACATGGCTACCACGCACCATGAGTTGGAAATTAGATTCCCTACAACGTATTGAAACGGATCATGATCGAAACGTCTATTTCAAAGATTCAACTGGAAATGTGAGAAGAGAGTTTGCTTTATTTTATCGTCATTTTCAATCTTTACATCATATCATGAAGGATTTGAAATACTTCTGTCTAAGACATTCACGTATTGGAAATCGCATATGGCTGCGCGTCAACAATCGGCGAATTCAACTCTATCATTCCCAACTTCATACTAACTTCACATTTCATCAAGGTAGTTGGGATAAGTATAAGAGGAAGGTGCATCGCTCAATTTACTCATTTTTTCATTATGAAGCGCCATCGCTACACCATCGTCAACATTCTCCGTCGCTTCAGACTCTACACCAAAATCGATCTCACAACATTACACCAACACCTTCCAAACAGCAAGTATTACCCGGGTCGACCTCAAATGTTAGTGGTGAAGATGAACAATTCACGGAATCTTCAACTCTTCCCAAATGGAACTGTACAGATTCTCGGCGCCCTTCCTCATTCATCGGCGCAGTCAATGCGCTTAGAGCTACAGAGACTACTACGTCGGATATGGAAGAGGGAGAGGTGTGTGATGTCGAATCTGACTGTGGACAATATGGTGATCTCTACTCAATTGAGTGAAAGTGTATCATTTTTGAAGATTCGTACCAGCAGTTAAAATTTGTGTTATGAACCCGAACTTTTTCCTGCAGCTCTCATTAGTTGTTGGTTACCTGTGCATGTGGCAATCTTTCATAATAGTAAAGTGATCATTACTGGACTAAAATCTCATGTACAAGCAAATGTGATCCTAGACTATCTCATCGAGTATGTACGTACCCAGCGGATTGTAAAATAAAAAACAATTTTTCAACATGATGTTTTTATTTCAAATCATGATAGAACTTACAAATCATTTTTTCATTAGAGGATGGATTACATGAAAAGTTTTGAATAACAGATACAAATCCAGATACATGTAAACGTTATAAGATGAAGTACAGTACAAAAGCACCACACGTTGATGAAAGTGGATGTTGTAGTATGCGTTCATTTCGCTGATATTGACGCGTATGTTTTCTCAACCACTGCTGTGTTAGTATATTTGGAGGTTGAGCAAGAGAGTCAAATAGTTCACCACGTCGATCTTCTTCAATAAAGATAGCTTTCCGATATTCACCGCCTAAATTCTGCGAATGAGTGTTTAGCACAATAAAGATGGGATAGTGATTTACTGCAGGTGGTAAGGAATCGAGCGAATAGACATTATCGAAAGTTTTCAACGTCGCTTTGTCTGCATTACGCTGTACTTTAGTTTTAATATCGTCAGCAGTCAACCAACTCATTAATGATTATACTGAAGAATCACGTCACGATACTTTGTAATTTCAATGTTTGAATCGAAGACTGCATAAATTAATACATTGATCGTCTCAGGTAGTGTTCTTTTGAACGTCAATTCCAAACGAATATTATGATGCACGTTCGCTTGACAATAGGGTGCACTAATATCGCTGTCAGCAGTCAAATCAAATGCATAAATAGTATATCCACTCTTAAACTCTTTCATAGTCCGTTGGTGTCATCCGTATTGTAAAAACCAAAGACATCCATAAAATCAACATAACTGCGCAGAAATTGATCCGCAGCAAAATCTGGTTCTTAGGTTGGACCAGGATGACTCACACCAGTTACACGCAAAGCAATTTCACTTAACTGATTGTGTTTAAAATTGAAAGGATTCTTCTTTATATTACCATTAAATGCATCATTTTCAACCATTGCCACCATAAGGAGCTTCGGTGCTTCCGATGGAAAGAGGCCATCTTTCATGAAACTCCTTTGATCTTTCGGAATTGTAAAGGTGGGAAGCTTTGTATGCTGAACGGGGTAAATGGCATTTTGGCGTTTAAGACCTTCAGCATGCCCTCTAATGACACTTGGATTCGGTACTACTCGACGAATGTAAAGTGCACACATGAATTCTAAAATTGTCAACTTTACCAAATGCATTCAGCGCAAATTCAGGCTTATTCAATGTCAGCTTGAGTCGCATGCTGGTATTACAGAGTAAAAACTTTGACTGTCTAAAGAAGTCTAAATTCAGCGGACCATATAGCTGACATACTTTACTATCTTTAATCATAGCAGATCGCTTTACAAAGCCACTGTTTGTTTCAACATCAAATTTTTCTGCTTCATCTCTGTGCCATCCCATTGCTTCCATATGACTTTTTTGTGCTGCTGGATGAAACTGTGATACATGATTGAAATATGATTTATAGGGATAATCGCTTTGACCACCTTCCACCTGCTGCTCTCCAATCGTTAGAGAAACATCTCGAAGTAATGTAGTCAATGCTAAATTGTTGAGTCCAACTTTATGTGTATCGTCAATAGCAGTTCCATCTGCTTGCTGAATTCTAAACCTCAAATCAACCATCGCATAACTCAAATCTATGTAGTCATCGCTACCGCCAGCAATAACAAATTCAATGGGGTCAGCATTCTCAGCTGTTCGAGGATGATAATCTACAATACTTGAACTAAGAATATCTGTCTGTATGGCTTGTTGATCAAACAAACAAAACCCGGAAGTTTTACACTTCATAATTAGAAGTTATGACAGCGTCGTCGTTTAGCGCCTGATGAATGATTAGAGCCTCTGCGACGTTTGCGTGAATGCCTTTTGACTGAAGATCGCACCTTACGTCCTTCCTTTATTAATTCGTTTAGGCGATTTCTTTCCTTGAGTAACACCAGCAAAGGTCTGCTTCAATGTTTTTAAACCGCGTTCCTTCCCACGATTCAACAAACTGCTTTTAAAACTTCTACCTCTGGAAAGATCACTAGCAACATCACCAGCAAAGCCAACGGCATTATTTAAAACATTTCGTTTTAAAGATCTTCCGACATTGGATATGGGAGGTGCTACAACAGATTTCAGCGCACCAAGTATGCTACCTCCACGTTGACGACGAGCGCCAATGTAAATTTGTCCTCCAACACTTACATAGGAGGGTCGTGAATAAAATGAGGCAGTTGGATTCATAGCTCAAACCCTAGACATTACACGTTACAGCTTTGCATAAATCACTGACGATCGCTTAGATGGAAGATGTCGGCACGACGCATCCAAGAGTTCATACTTAAAGGATAGCCAGCCCATTTAACAAGACACCATTCTTCACCTTGTCGTTTTTTACATTGAATGATTTTCTCTATCAAATATGTTTCACATTCAGCGACTACCACAATCTCATCGCGGTAAAAGCTACCCTCAATTACTTCATTATTGTAATTTTTCAACTTGTAGGTGGTGGGAGAGTCTTTTTAATTAATACTTGATACTGTAAATACTTCCTCTGTCCAATTCGGAAGGTACCCTTTGGCAAAAACACTTTTCACTTTTGAGATACGAACTTTATCACCAATTTTCACATCACTTTTCACATGAGTGCGTTTACGCTGGAATGATTCGCGCACTTTATCTACATTGTCAGCATTTACATCTACTGGTCTGAGTCCAATAGAACGATGAACAGTGATTGTAGGCATAGAGTGTATCTTGTAGAACCTTTGTCCAATTTTGTGTCAAGTTGGCAGTAAAATGTCGCCACAAGCGTTTTTTTTAATGTGCGCTTATAACGTTCAACGAGTGCAGCTTTATAAGCACTCTTTACACTAAACAACTCAATGTCATGCCTCTCAAATAATCTTGTCACATGCTGATTTTCAAACTCTTTTCTTTGATCACTCTGAATTCTTTTTGGAATGCGACCTTCTCGAAAAATTGTTTGGAATGCTTTTGCTACTCCTTTTTCCCTTCTTTAGTTTTTAAAGGTTGAGCCCACGCATAACGCGAGAAAATATCAATGACGGTTAAAATAAAATTATTTCCTGAGTTATGTTTTGAAATGAAGGCGACATCACACAAATCTGCTTGCCACTGTTCATCAATGTCATGGGCAATATAATGGCGGGTACGGTGCTTCTTTTTTGCTTATTTGTGGAGTGTATATGTAGCCTGACCCTTTAACCATCGTTTCACTTGTGATTGTGGAAGACCACTCGCTTTTGACAATTTATTGATAGATGCAAATCCTGCTGGATGTTTTACATCATAATAGATTGACTTCAAACGCTTAGTCGATGACGACTGACTCTTTTTCCTCCTTCTCAACTTTTTGCTTTCTTGCCTTTCTACATTTACAGCAACTACAGCATTTAGCGTTAGCGGTTTTGCGATCGTGTTCACATTGCTTAGGAGTTTCATTGTGAGAGCTGGCGCAGCAAATGCAAGTGACAACGACATTCACCTCTGGCGGCTCATTACATGGTAAGCAACACAACTGCTTCATATTAATAGTCTGAGAACATGTATTTCTTTGGAGGAGCTGTTTTACGTTTTCTTTCACTAGATTTAGTTGTGGCGTAGATCTACATCGAGTTCTTCCTCTTGTTTGCTTAGTGAGTGTGGGAGGGGATGTAGAAGGTGACGTCTTAAACCAATTTGTTGGCATTTTCATCGTCTGAAGCATTGGAGCAGTAGCCACTGTTGAATCAAGTTCTTTCAATGTCTCATTGTTCAAAGCAAATTTTGGCACATTATGCTTTTTCAATACTTTAAGAAAGTATGTCCAACCAGGTGGAACATAGCCCTGACGGCGCTTTCTACGTGTCGCATACTGAATCAAGTCTTCATAACGTGAAGCATCAATCACTTTATTTTCATCTGTAATGATTTCTCCTCTCTCAATTACATTGAGGTGGGGTTCAATACTGTTGAAAAGAGATATGGCATGTGCACGAGATGCTAAAGGTGTAGCAGTCGACACAGAGTCACGCATCTTATTCTTCAAATTTTTCAATTGTTCAACAGTTTCCGATTGTAATAATACAGCGCGATGTGGATCTTTGATGCGAACATTTTGCTGATAATCTATTTCTTTCCTATACATTTGATTTGCAAGAGGTTGCTTTACTTGCTGCATGGCAGTCAATTGTACATATTCATCCTGAGGAATAACAATCATGCGAGAATAAGAACTCATAGTTTGTAGATAATCATGGGAGTTTTCAGAATATCACTTCGAAATCTAAATTCTTCCGGACACTCTTGCGTAAAGTCAATGAATAAGTAACCGTGTGGTTTTTCAGTAGCTGCTTGAAAAATTTCAATTAAGGCTTTTGATCCTCTTGGTGCAACTTGTCGCGCTAAAATTTCAAATTGACTTTTATCTCGCGGATTCTTGAAAATAGCATAATAGTGTGTATTCAGGTTTCGTGTACGAGCTTCTTTTCCATCAGGAAACAAATTTTGTGTGATATACATGCAGATGATAAAGCACATTTTATGATGTGCTGCGCGAGTGAACATATCTGTAACATCTTTGGAATTCTTACTTTCTTTTAATAGATCATCCAATACAACAACATCATTAGACTGAAGTTTATCCACTGGAATAATTCCTTCATGTCGAATAAAGTTGCGACTTTGCAATTCCTGAAACAGCGATGGTTGATAAATACCATAACACCAAATCACTCGATTGATAGGTTCCTTAAACAACTCCCTTCTTTTATCCAATAAATTCAGCGTGAAAACCGTTTTACCTGCATGAGATAGACCTGATACAGTCAGAACTTTATCACATTGAAGTCTGAAATCCATTTTAATACTTTGAGATTCAACATTTGCATAATTAACGCTTAGAGCCAAAGATTCTACCTAATACGTTGCCCACGACAGGAGCTAGTATCGGTAGTAACGCTGAAAGGAAACCGCCCTTTTGTGTTAGAGTTCCCTCTTTCTTTGAAGAGTGACGTTAGGATTGGAGATGAAACGCAATTTTGTAGCATATCGCTTAAGTAACTTTCGTTGTTTTGGTGCTAATTTCTTCGTCCTCAACTTTCTCACATAAGAAATAATTTCACAAATGAATTTATCGTTAGCATGTTGTATAGCATTGCATCGCTGATTTGCTTTCATTCGTCGGAGAGCTTGAATGGCTGAAGAAAACTTTGAAGACTTTTGACTTTTCCGTTTCGTAATTTTACGTTTCGCCATTTTCCGTGTTAATCTTTTCTAAAACCTGTCTTTACCACATTTGTATAGGTACTAACTATTGCGGCATAAGTGACACTCGAAATGAGCAATATCACAGTGGTTACATTTGCAAAGTTGAATGCAATTACGTATGAAACAGCGTTGACAAAAAGCATGCTTACATCTCTTAAAGATGCGCTTCTCATTTCCATCCTTTGGCTTACATACATCACAACACATAGTTTCACCGTTACTGGTAACGTCTATAGCAAGTCTTTTTGAAGATATGAGTTTGCTAGCCTTTTCTAAATAATAGACGCATGTACAGAAGGAATATACTTCGAGAGTGAGCAGACATAGTTCGAAAACCAGTTGTGCTACAATCAAGTACCACTGCATTTTCAATTTTTCTTTATAGAAAGTTGAATGTGAATATCTGAAATCGCTTCAATCACTAGACTGCTACCATGATGGTTAAATGCGGTTAAGACGTTCAGCAATTTTTATCATATGTCTTTTAAAAAATTCTTCGGGGTGATCTACAACTTCCATTGAATAAGAAGCAAAATGGAAAGAGCGAGTTTCCACCTCTTCCTTTCCAAAATGACTAAACTTAATTTTCGCAACTAATCGCGCCATGACAATGCTATCAGAGAATGTATTCATTAACTCTAGAAATAGAGTGCTAGCATCATCGATCACTGCTTCGAGGTCGGTCTCATCTTTATGAAAATTTATCACATAATCTTGAACAGCTCCTTTTAAACTTTGTCTATGAAAATGTTATGTTCCGCAGTCATTTGAGAAAGACATGATCGCCCTTTAACTAACCCATCCATTGCATGAAAGCAACAACTCTTCTCATAATAACATTTATTGAATAAGTGTAACAAGCATGCATTATAAATCAATGGCTTGAAACAGATAAAATAGATACAACTGGTAATTGTCATACAGCGAGGAATGATAACCATACAGGACTTTGGCAGTGTTGAGGTAAGGAGGAAAGAATCATTGGTTATGAACGTAGCTACTACAACGAACAGACAAAATAGGAACAGACAAATCCTTAAAACGTTTCGTGACTTTCTGATAGTGTTGATTCACTCTACTATCCCAAGGTGGGAGCAAAATATCATCAATGATTAGATTGGGAAATACTTTCCTCTCCTTACCAGGATTATTACAAAAGATACGTATAACATTGAAAGCAGCTAACCATCGTTTAAAGTCAATAAGAAGAGCACTCTCACAAGAAAAGCCATAGTCTTGCAAATATTTCAGATTAAGTCCATGAATGTGTTTTCTCGCCCATTGATCAACATTGGGATCACAGTTGGCGTGTTGACACTAACAATCTGATATGTCCAATTGTTCATAGCAATAGCACTGAGCTCCTGTACAGGTTCACCCTCACAATCCATAAAAATGATGATAGAAGCCTAAAACGGAAATTTACACATCTAACGAAACGTTCTATAACATATCACAAAATGAAGAATTACATTGATGCTTTTCACGACAAAATACACAAATGATATGATGGCAACGAAGAAGTAAAATGTATCTAATAAGACCACGTCTGCGAAACTCAAAGCACATAAGCGAGTTGTCATAGGATAGAGTTAGGAAAGGACTAGTAATTCTCCTTCTTTGATTTGCGTTTTGAGGCAGCATTCTTCTCCGACTTGCGCTTCGTACCACTGCTGTTAAGGATTTGATCAATTATACCATCCACGTTGGGTGGTTTCGGAATATATAGGATGGATTCCATATGCATGGAGAGAGAGGGTATTTTATTATCCTTGTGCCGACCATAATATAGCCCATTCACTTTGAAAAGGATATCCCAAGTACCTTCTCCGAGCTCGTCGCATGTGGTGGATGTTGAATGATCTCCCTCCTTCTTATAGTAAGTACACTAATATGATACCGGTAGGCAAATGTGATTACCATCCCAAATCATTCTATAGGGAGTATCCTTGTCATCTCCCGCCTTCCACTCTTGAGCTAGAGGAGTAGGAATGTCCATATTTAACGTCACGTACTCCTCAATAATATCAAGTTGGCGGCGAATGTACGGACTCACGGGGATCAGTATGTAGTCCCCATACTGATTGTGCATTATCTTGACATCCGTGGAAGGGAGCATTCCCGTTTGTAGTACTACGCTATGATCGTCATAACGCAAGACTTGTTTAAATGTACGCTGTAGCGGTGTAGGATTATGTACCTTGGCTGTTTCTTCCACTGGCCTCAGTTGTAGATGATCTGATTGTAACGTCTGACCGCCATTTTGTCCTACTAGTGCAGCAGATGGAGTAGATGCCTGAAAATGAAAAAGATTGTATTAAGTTTACGTTCAAGAAAGGAGAGGGAGGGAAGTAGCGACTTACCATTTCAGTTGGATAATAGAATAGGGAACTAGAGAGAGAGAGAAAATGTGTGTCCGTCACTCGTGCGATTCAACGATGGAATGATTCTCACTGTGGAAGGCTCGCTATTTATATAGAAATGCTTGATTCTCATTGGATGATGATCCTCATTGGACAATAACATCAAGCTGATTCCAAATCTGGCCTCCGTTTACCAATCCGAGCCTTCGCTCGCACGCTGGAGCTGCTTCTTGGGAAATTCTAACTCTGTCGTTTTTCGCCAATCTCCCAAATCTTAAATGGCGTCTCACATCTAAATGCAGACACATATGAACAAGCCGTTTCTTTCATTGAATTTGTCTCACTCTTAGCTTTCAAACGAGCTATTGCACGACTTTCTACGATTTCTACGATTGGAAGATCGCTGCCGAGAGGGGGGGGGGACGTCAGCGAAAATTTTTTCTCTCCGATTGCTTTCAAATTCACCATACAGATGCAGAATTGTACGCTGATCACGAATCTGAAATCCGTTTTGCTCTCCGATGCTTCGTTTTGAGGCTACAACCCAAAACGTCCAAAATTTTACCTCTGTCGTTTTTTCGAAAAAATTTTGAAGAAAAATTTTTACTCTCCGATTGACTTGAAATTCACCATGTCGACGCAGAATTTCACGCTGATTCCAAAAATCACATTTGGAAAGTCATCCGAGCACTGCTTCCACTCGAAACATCCCATTTTCATCCCAAAGTTCATGAGATTTCACGAAAATCCTAACACACTATAGCCTCAAGTCAAAACCTGGCGGTCGCCCAAGTCCACCACGACTCACCCGACACTCTGTCGTTTTATCGAGGGGGGATGTCAGCGAAAATTTTTCGAAGAACAAAGACGGCGGCCATCTTGCGCTATCCAGACGTGTAGAACTCCTTACTACTTAGGACTAAAAGATAAACGAATCAAGTAGCATTCGATAAGTTTAAGCAGAACAAGTATGTATATTATATCAGAATTTACACGGAAATTTCCGGACATGCGCAACCGTTTCTATTCCGTGAAGCGTCCGTAAATCATGAATTTAAAGTCCGAGAAACGGAAGCCCGACGGATTTCTGTATACTACCGTTCTTTATTCCTTCAGATTCGAAGAATTCAGATCATTGCGCACAAGTTTTCTCCATAATATTGGCCTTTCCGATCATTATTAAGAAAGTAGCTGGCGTACGAAAATTAGTTCACTTGATGATTTCACATCCTCTCCTCGGCATTTCTCACTGTATAGTACATACGCAAAATCGAATGCTAGCCAGGCGATGTGTGTTTTGGTGTGTGCGAAGTGATATCACAGCACGCACGCATCTCTCACTGGATCTGGTGTCCTCTGCTGACAGCTTATTGTTTGCCATTTCCAATAGCAAGCGATACACGAATTATCCATTCGAGAAGGAGCAAGTTGTCTAATTGTGTGATGTGCCATTTCGATATTAAGGTTGCATATAACCCTTCCTTTCTAGGAAACCGAAGAGCGCAGATGAATCTAATTCTGTGATTGTGACCTTCATGAATTCCTGCTTGCATCAGACAGACTGATCATGCCATTTTCATTTGTGCTCGTAAGTGTAGTCCGTCCGTCCGTTGTGATCATTGCAGCTTTCATTCTGTTGCGCAAGGAATAAAAATGATTGTATGAGCTTCCGGCTTTTCAATACATTATGGAAGTGGACCTACACCAAAGGATTAGTTCAATACTGACCAAACTGAATCGGCTGTGTTATCGAACTATCTGTGGGAATGATTGTCTTGGCAAATTATAAGATCGCCGCATCATAAGAGCTTTGAGAGTTTTGAATATGTTTTCAACCCAAGTAGCGCTCTCTACTACCTTGCGCCAAGAAAGTTGCACTTTTCTCAGCATCTTGAGATGCCTATTTGTAAAACATATCGCTGATCCAGATAATTTCTCCCCTATTGTTTATACAATTCCAATTTATAATTTTTCCACTTGAAGTGTCTTCAGCATTGTATTTAGTGTTGGTATTAAGAACAGATTACGTTACAATCATATGATGGTACTGTATACTTTTGCTGTATGATTATTCAATGATCTCTTTTCCTGACTTGTAAGTTTGATTTTCATTACTTTGAAATAAAACATCATTATTATTATTTAATGAATATCCTGTGTATTATTGCTACCGCTCTGGTATCGACATGTGATAATTGTGCAGGCATGTGACAAAGTAAAGAAAAGAAGGTCACATAGAGAGGGACTACAGCTTAAGTCGAGATTTCATGCCAATCATGTTGCTCTGCTAATGACATATCTGCTTCACATGTACTATGATGAATACGTCCACTGCGATTGACTTGCAGATGTGGTGCAGCAAATACATGTACACTGATGAAACCCTCGAGCGTTTATTGAAGTACAGATATCCAAATATGTTCTGAGTCCTTGGCCCTCTATCAAACAGCCCATACTTTCAAGAGGCTTTCCAGTGCAAGGAGGGTGATAAAATGAATCCACAAGAAAAGTGCTCAGTATGGTAAAAACCGAAGACTGAAGTCACATCGTAGCTCTGCAACATCTGCTATTTGGCGTGATTACCTATGTTGGTGGTTGATTTACATCATATTGAATATTTTCAAAATGGCATGGATTCAGAAACATAATTGAATTTTGAGATCCATTGTTGTCTATTCAAACTGCGCACGTAGCTCGATATTCAAAGACTTAGCAGTATTATCCACGTCAATCATGTGGAAGTTTTATTTACTCTAAAAAATATATCTTTTGTTGACAAAATGGAGTCATATCGTGTCATAAAGTCATAAAGTGGGTCCAAACTGCAGCGACTATTTTTCTAACAAAGTGATGATATTTTGTTCCTCCAATTTTGGGGTCATCCAACATTTGTATGACAGACATCTTTCGGAATGTGATTGAAGTTGAAACCTGATTCTCATTTTAAAAAGTAATTTTCTGCGTTTAGAAATACGTGTTTTCCCCGAACTTTATTTTACAGGCGGTCCTGCCTTAAAATTTGATTTGGATTCTCAGGTAAAACGTACATGAGTTTTTCATTTCTACTTGACTGTATTTCATGAAGAATCAACCGTAATAATAAAAAAACGTGGCTTTCGTGAATAAATCAAACATGATTCATTTGTGCGTTTGCATTGATTTAATCTATGGTTTCACTTCTTTCATCAATAGGCAGAATTATTATTGAATCATTCCTTCTTCAATCAGTGCAGGAAGCATGTAATGCAATATGCACACAGATAATTAACAGCCAAAATGTCAGAATACTTAATGCAAATTATATTTTGAAACGATTTGCAAAAATTATATTGTTTCAAAATAGGATATCTCTCACACACTATAGCTACCACATAGTAAATAAGTAATTCAAAACGTCTCAGAAAATATTGCCCATGAAACTTCAATACCAGCAAATTTCAAGTATACTACAATCACCACATTTTTCCCTCACTATATCTTCATTACCCTTAGGGTTTATTCATTTACACCCCTGTTACCGTGTTAACAGTCATTCGCTCTGACAATGATGACTCTAGAGCAGGGGCTCTAGAACATACGGCCCACGGGCCATATCCATCCATTAAGGATTTTTTGTGTCCCGCGAAGTTAATATAAAAGCCCCTCTAAAATATTTGTAGAAAAGCAAGCTTGAAATGCAGCCTATAGTCACTATAACCTTTGGGCCAATAGTTCAGGAAATATAAAATCCAAAGCCAGGGTCCTATATTTTATCAAATAGCTGTGACCTTGGCTGTTGCAGTCTCAACCAGTTACTCTACCTAATCATGATCGCATCCATGTTTCTAAGTGCATTCCTTCTTAGACAAGAGAAAACACACGCGCACTTTTCTTCGTTGATATCGACCACCAGAAGCTGTTAAACGCGTCCGTGCTATTCGTTTGCAAACTCGATCGGAGAGCGCTTAGCAAAGATATCAATCACTGGCCGCAGCTTGACGTCGACTCATAGTTGCAATCTCCGTGTAAACACCGTATTGCTTTCGTCGAGGCCCGTAGCCCTATTCATGTGATGTACTCGTAGTACTTTATCAATAGATAATCTGTTTTTCATTGAATATGTCATGTACATTCACAGATCTTAGTACTATTAGGCCCTACTCGACTATCTGTGGTATTTATGTCGCCTGAGAATTTTCAAAGTTTCATATATTTTACAGGAAATTCTTTTTAATGAAAACAATATGGATAATGGAGATGAACATGCATAATTAAGCAATTACGGACAACTGACTATGCAAGCTTGCATTCTGTGGTCACTTGAGACTATATTGCATGTCCTAAACTTAGATAATTCGCAAAGTTTTGTGAATTACTTTGAAGTTAAGATTAACGACAATCGCATTGAAAAGTATAAATGCTACTTGAAAAATTGCACAAATCTAAAAAAGAAGCATTTTCTCAAAATAATTGGCGCTCAACGAAAACGAGTTGTCCATCCCTCTTCTAGAGAGGTATATATACCATTAAAAATTGTGTAAAAGATTTTTCGATCTGCATTATCATATCAAAACATCAAATATTCACAGCTCACGGTGTGCCCGAAATAAATTTAGTGGTCTAACAGGACCCGGCCTAGATTCCACTTTTGTAGGTTCGTATGGACCTCTCTGGTAACTTTAAAGCAAATTTTAAAATTTTTCATCGAGGGCTCTCTTCTGTAGGCCTACAAATCCAAAATGGCGACCTGATCACCATGTATGGCAGGTGAGAAAAATGATTTTCAGATGACCCGTCTCAGATTTCAATCTCTTAGACTAATATGGATCCAATATTGTTCAAGCATGTCGATTTTTGAGGGATTGACCGAGGGCTTTCTTCTGTAGGCCTACAAATCCAAAATGGCGACCTGATTGCCATATATGGCAGGTGAGAAAAATGATTTTCAGATGACC
The DNA here is from genome assembly GCA_907163375.1 of Prostheceraeus crozeri. NCBI lineage: Eukaryota > Metazoa > Platyhelminthes > Polycladida > Euryleptidae > Prostheceraeus > Prostheceraeus crozeri. The sequence goes on along the minus strand of CAJQUW010016821.1, from coordinate 297,937 downwards.
CGTCTCAGATTTCAATCTCATTGCCAAAAAGGGATCCAATATTGTTCAAACATGTCGATTTTTGAGAAATCGACGTGGGCCTTTCTGTACAACCCCAATATTATAAGATATGGCGATTAAACTTCCATGCATGGCAGTGAAAACTAGTTGTTTCCACAAATAAGTAATAATAATAATAATAATAGCCTTTATTTGTCTAACAACAATGATTCTGTAGACGCATAATATTGATACAATTGAAATTAATACAAGTTTTAAATTACGCGACCTGTAGACGAACCACAAGAAGTCAAAGATACATACAAAAATTTATCTAGCGAAGCGTATAAATGAGCTGGCTAAACGTACAGTTTTTGCCTTCGGTGGGCGTAGTGGGCATGTCTTTCGTAGGCACCTACCCCGTGGAAGAAAAATCCTCTGAGCGGGTGACTAGAATCACCAACAACTTTACGAAAAAGGGACAGACACATTTTGTCAACGACATCAAATAATGCCGGGGAAATATCCTTGCCAATAATTTTAGATACTCTCTTCTCAACACCAGACATTTTCCGATGCAGGTATTCCGCCCTGTGGGAAAAGATCCTGCTTTTAGCAGGCTTATGATATCCGGCTTTTCGTCAGATAAATTTCATACCATAAAAGCATGCTAATGTTACCTGGTAAAAAGCTACGTTGCTAATTTAATCCGGCAAATAGCACCCCTTCTCTAGATTCCTTAATTATACATACAAAAAAAGTAAATCCGATTAAAAACGTAGATTTATTAGAAAATACACACTTTGTCTTAGTCAGAGAGACTCTCAGTGTCATGACTTTCATCGTTATTGTGAGAATTCACGACGTCATTAGCTCCCAAACGCACGCGTTTTGCCTTTACCCGATATCCATCCTTTGTGGACTTGATCGCACGCTTTATTGAACCGAAAATGTTCGCCTCCGATGTCATAGGGAACCCTCGACGAGCAGCATCTGTTGAGAAAAAAGTACATATCATAAATACTTTGAAGGACTAAGACATGTTCAATCAAGTCAACAACACTAGCACACGAAGGGAATATACGGGATATGCATATACCGTATTTACTCTAATAGAAACCGGACCTCTAATAGAATCCGGGTCAGAGAAATCTGAATTAATAGAACCCGGGCCTCTAAGAGAACCCGGGGTCTCTGATAGAACCCGGGTGAGACTCAGTAGCATCTTATTGACCTTGCAGGTGAACCAAAAAGTATTTTTTCACTAACAAAATTCATTTGACGGGAGATAAGTAAAGGAAACAAGCGAAGATTGGATGGTAGCGAAGATGACCTCATCGAATGCTTCAAGGCAGGGCATCCATGCCATGATGCCCTATCGCGTTTGTGCGAAGTGGAAGTTGACCTTGACATCGATGAAGAACACGAAGAAGAGGACGAGCTGATGATTATAGATGAAGACGAATGACTCGAGTTGCTTTTCAGTATACCGGTAGATATAGAGACTTTTATATAGAGTCCAATATAGAGATTTTTCCAACTGGTAGCCGTTCTTCCTTTGCACAGCGAGTGGGTCTTTGATTTTTTTTGTGACTAAATTACAATTACCGGGTTAGCTTATGGATCGTTCATAATCCTCTCCACATCCGCCACTCAATATGCCATAAGCACAGTGAATTGAAAAAAGACTTCGACTACGGTATACTGAGCAGTAACAGCAAAAACTGTCATACAATAGGCCGGCATTTTTATGTAGGTTCAACGAATTCTATGGTTGATGACATATTTTTAATTTTTTAGTGATCACTTTTCAATGTAATTAAATAGAACCCGGGCCTCTAATAGAACCCTGGTCAGAGCGATCTGAATTAATAGAGAACCCGGGTTCTATTAGAGTAAATACGGTATAAACAAAGTAACACAAAGTAATAAATTAATTAAATTGCTCTTCAATGCAAGTACCCGTAGTGTTCATGCTTGTCATACATCGTTACGAAGTATGTTTCGGTCTGGCGACCATATTTACTGGTATATTTCCTATTTACGACCATTATATTACACACAACTATAAAAAATTAACATAGGTTTTACTGAAAAGAGGGATCTATAAAACTATGCAAAATGAAAGCTTGAAAAACGGAGATATAGACATTGCGATTTTATGCGGTTGATGATTTAGAACTTTAAATGAGCAACCACAAAAACAGAATATTTTCATCAAATTTTAAGCTTTTTAGAACCCTTTATTTTGCATAGTTATATACTGTACTTTTCAATTACAGAATCTATCTCTTTTTACTTGTGACTTTGATATTATAACCCATGGACTACTACACATATAACATGTTTATTTTATAAGCTGATGCTTATAGTTACGCTACTGAGGATGGTCGTCAGCGACCGAGACATGCTTGGTAGCGAAACAATAAGCATGAGAATATAAGTTAACTAATAATTCAAATAATAAAAATCAATTACGGGCACTTGCAATGACAGGTAGAAAGTTCTCAGTAATTGCATACATATCACAAGAATCTGTGAAGGCATATGTTCAATGGCTAACGTATGAAAGATTCACTTAAAATGCCTCCTTGTCTACAATTTCCAAAAGGAAATAAGGTCCCGATTATGTTTTGTATCAAAAGGCCAAACTTAACATTTCGACCATCTGAAGTTGCCATCGTCAGAGGTCTATTTAGTATCTAAATTCCTGCATGAGATTCAAATTGCAAAAAACACAAAAAAACGACAGTAAGCTATACAGCACAATACTAAATGAACAGATACTATAGTGAAGAAACTCAGCAGAGGGCAATTCCATAAATAACGCATGGACGTCATCTTTCGGCGCTAGAGAGACTAGTATTAAATATTTGAAAAGTGATTAATATTCAGACTAATTTGGCATGGTATGGTGAAATATTCATGGATAAAGTCGCATTGCCTCATGACGAGAAATGACGACTATGTGTCAGAGCGTCCGTGCGTTATTTATGGAATTGCCCCAGATATCTTGAGACTCAATAACAAAGCAAGAAGTTACAACCCACAAACTAAGGAAAAGGAGACTTACTTACCAACAATGGCATTGGCAACTGTTCTTGGAAACTTTAAGCAGCCACATGAACCATCCCAATTGAATTGGCGTAGTACCTCATCGACAGCAACTCGCCTGACGCAACGAAAAGTACATTTTGAAGCGTCATCTCCTCCCAGGCCAGACAAAATTGTAACCTGAAAATGAGAATCATTCGATTACTTGTTCATGACATAATACATGAAGATTATTGCGGACGACAAAGATTTTCGAACGAATCGCGCCCAGGTTTGTTTTGTAATCCCTGTTCAAAACTACGAAATCGTGTAAACAACTGTGGGCCCATAACTCATTTGTGAAATCCATCATCACATTTCAACCACCCCAGTTTATATGATTCGCGTTTCATAGCATCATGCATGATTGAATGAGAATGTCATTTAAAGGATTTCGGGGAAATAAAAATTCATTGATGATATAATCTACATGCATAGCAAATGGGGGATGCACCCGATTTGAACATTTCAAATCCGATAAGATTTTACCGGACTTAAAAATAAACTAAATTAGTTATATACTTCAACATTATGCAAGTAATAACTGGACAATTAACTTACATGCTGTAGAAGCTTTGCTGCATATTTGCTTAGCAAAATGAACTTTATTCAGGACTGGCAGCAATAGAATTGACTTTAATCGGACAATGGCTAAGTCACAACTATAATTTCCAACTTTTCTCAGCTTCACGAAATTCCGAATGACTCTACATAATCGAATGAGATCGAGGCTTATATGGCACTAGTTTTCGCAATTGCGAGAACTCACTATATATTATAATTATCTCTTTCTAATCAATGATCAGTTATGATCAAATCAAATCCATTTCTCAAAATCAATGTTATTTTCAAGCAGAATTTTATCTGGGCGAAATGCACAATTTTACTTATAAAACTTCTCAATAACCGCATTGTTACTGAAAAATTGAAAAGTACAACGCTGTGGATTACTAGGGTTCATTTTGAAAATTGAAGAGATATCACTTGCATTTTGAGATACTTCCACAATAAGTCGCATTATGATCATGAAAAATGAGTAATCGAAGTTTCTCTAATACTTTCTTTTTTTAGATTCCTTTTGAAGATGGCAATTTGCAGAACATTTTAGAAATACTTGTGTTCCTAATTTATCATAGGCCTACTTTTTAGTAAATGATACAATGTCTTTTCACACAGTATATGATCATGTATTTTAAACGATGAAATATCAATATCATACCAGATTATTGAATCAGTCTTTCGGTAGATTTGTTGAGCACATTTACTTCAATAAAACGATGAATGATTAACATTACAGTCAAAAACAAGCTGCTAAAGATTCCATGCTTACACTTATTTTGATCGCTGAATATTTATGTGCACACTTGTGCCTTTGTAATGATCGATTGTGAGTTGAGAACTTATGAGAAAAAACACGACCGTAAACAGAGGAATGTGACACATTTTTTCTTCAACCCTTTCATTCGTTTTCTTAAAAACCTTTTCAACATAAATAATAAAACGAATACTAGAAAGCATTATCTTTTCTATCATGTACATGTACTCACCAGATCCAGGAACAAGCGCTGAGTTCCACGAATATCAGCCTCAAGTTGAAGGAGTTCATCCACAGATGTAGCAGGCAAGCTGTTACTGAATGTTGCCACTGCTGCTTCAGTTGATCCTGTTCGTAAATTGGCTTGCATAAGCATCTCCATCATTGCTCTTTGTTGACTTAGGAGTTCCTCATTTTTCTTATGAAGAGATGTTAGTGACACACTCAATATGTTCAACTTTTGCACTATGAACTGTTCAAAATTAAGCTTCTTCTTAAAAGTAGGACGATTTGGTGAAGTGGCTGATGCACTATATGAAGGTTGACTAGCCTGCGAAATATCAGTTTCTAAGTTTGAGTTGACAATTTCATCGATGGGTGGTAGCTCTACCGAAAGTTCGTTTAGAGTTATGCCGGATTTTTGGCTTCTCCTTTCATTATTAGCATAATTAACTTTCCTCTGATTTTCTATTGACGTAGATCTGATTTGATTTTTTTGGGAGGCTCGTTCTCACTTTCACTAAGGCTGGTATTGATAACGTTCAAAGGCTCATACGCCATCCTTTTACCACTATGTATAACCGGTATTCTTATCAATAGGTCTGTGATGCGTTTGTTCATTTTTTGTCATTAAGTCAATGCAACGTTCTTCAGTCACCTCCAAGTCAATAACACTTTTACCTATTTGTAGTAGTAAAGACTCATATACTTTACCACCATATTTTGTATCAAGAGATATTTGACGATCACCAGCATTTATCAGAGAAATTTTTTTGAGAGAAATTTGTGTCGTTCATATCTACAATTGCTATGGTTTTATCGCAGGTGAAATACACACAAGCGTACTTGCAATCAGCCAATGGCAGCATCTTGACCTGGAACACAAATAGGATCATATCAAAGGTATGATCAAATATTCACTTTGACATGGCATTATGATGCATTTGCCTACTGGTCGTACATTTTTCACAGTGGTCCTAGAAATGGAGTAATACCCTATCCGTAAAAACCGTGACTCATAAGGCTTGCTGTACAAGTTGCGTGAAAAAGATAGCACTTTATCCGAAACAAAGCCTTCTTTCACTGAAGTTATCAGGATAATTTGTCCGTCTTTCGTTATGCTACAATTGTCCGGAGAGTTACAAGAAAACTGGAAGGGGCCTTCATCACTACATTGTGAAATAGCTCTTAGTCGAAGCAATTGATTCAATGATTGTTGGAAGACATTGGAGCTTGCTTTAATGCGCCGCTTTAAAACTCCCAAAACGGAAAGCTGGAAAATGTGTCAAGAGGACCGTAGAGTAATGTATACTCTGGTAAATGACAACATACATGAATGTTGTAAGACATACAAGTTTTGTCATACAATGCAGGAAACTGCTGCACAAATTTTTGTATGCATGCATTTGCATTGGTGCAGTAAATTTTAAGGTACTTCTCTGACGCCAAACAATAAATTCCAAAACTGAGCAAAAGGAAATGTTCATAGAAACTTGGTAGCATGTATGATCGAAATAAATACGGTCCGACATAAAGAAGTAGTGTTCGATATTCAGTTGCCTTGAAGTGCCTCAATTCATCAAAACCTTTGTAAAATTTCCTCTGAAATTCAATCGGAAGGTATTTCGAAAAGTGTTTTAGTTCAGATGATAGTCTACTGATCTGTGTTGTTGACAACCGACATTTTAACTGCATACCTTTTGTTGGAAGAAACATATAAAAAATCATCTTTTTCATGACTCCAAGTAGAATGAGGTGCATGTATTCTGGAGGAAAAGAGGACTTCAGTGGTACTATACTAAGTAAAGGTGAATGCGAATTTTGATTATCCTCATGAAAATTCTCGTAACTAGAATCCGTTCTTGGGGTATCACTCATCTCTGGGAAGACGATTCTATTTTTCAAATGTGTGCCCAAAGTTCTACAATATCCACATCCACGATATGCAGTATGGGGTTGAATACACTGTACGTATGCTCTGGCTGGAGCATCACACACAAAGCAGATGCTGTTTATAGAAAACACATATTCTTCGAATGCAAATCCGTTCAGTTTCAGTAGCTTGATTTCTTCGGACAATTCTTTGAGATATTGTGTGATACTTGGCTTTCCAATACCACCGAAGAGTCCTAGAGGAAGAGGTTTATGGTAGCCATTGATTGTCATCAACACTGGCCACAGACAAAAATTGGATCCAGAAAATAAAGGCAATCCGTCAACATTTATTTTTATATCGAGAGAGTACTCATGGTGGCCATTCAAGAGATTTTTGTTGACAAGAAATTTCAAATTCTCTATAATAGGAATGTATACGAACTTTCCTGTACTTAATTCTGTTGGTATGAGTTTCGGCAACTTCGCTTCCTTTTGAAGAAAATAAAGTGACGTTGGTGCATTTATCCCATGCTTTCGAAGCATTCTCAAAATAAACTGCATCGCCTTCCTTGAGGGATTAAAAGTCATGTAGAAGCTAATTAAATCGTCAGTTATTGAACTTTCACAGGGGGTCGTGGTATGAACATTATCATTATGAGAATCATCGGTAAATACATCTCTAAAATCGTCCCACTCGAAGTCCTCATCAGTCTCACTTTCAACGCTACAGCCAAATTCATTGCTATATCTCAGTGACGTTATTGACAGCATTTCTTGATCAACTTTTGTCTTATCAATTGAGTGTTCTGAAAGGACACTCTGTTAACGCATCATATTCTTGACCTATAGGTTCTCTCGACAAATCCTGAGTGACATCATCTTGAAGAAGGCGAATAACTTTTTGTGATTCTTTGGAAGCTTGAATGTAAATGTTCCTCTTCGACATTCTGAAACAAAACGGATTGCATGCTTGAATCAGGAATATAGAACACTGAATATTCCTTCAGAAAGACCATTTTCATTCTTTCAGAAAGTACATGTATGATGTCACATACATTTGACGTTTGCACGCAGACCCGCATTGAATATCTGTGAATACTTCAATATTGTCAATCAATGAGTTGTTAAAACAATTAAAACTCTCATGCTGATTAAGTAAGGTTGCATACTAGTGTTCAGAAATAGCTAGAACGACTATGATTGGGTTTCAAGCAGTTTACTGACATTGTTTGAAATAGATAAAACTCAGCAGTGTTAAATTACAGCTCTCATGCTGATTACTCTCAATCTTAGCTGTGATTAATGTGCCTTCGCATGGCAAGAAGATCCAATTATTCGTCATACTTTTTAGCTATGCCGGCTGGCCACTGAAGTTCATTACACTCATTCAGACCGACGAACAGACACTGTAGGCCTACTTTCAACTCCTTGGTCAGAAAGAAGGCAATCAGGATCTGGTTTACGCAATTACAAGACAACATGAGGATTTTTCAAAACTATTTCATGATCCACTTCAACTTAATCGGTTAATACAAGGGTTCCCAACCTGCGGTTCGCGAAGGAATTTTGAGGGTATGGGAGATTTACTATAATTCAATTTTGATTTCATTACTTTCATGATCATGGGTGAGTTGAACTGCTATAAACTTCGTGCTCATTCAACATTGGATTGTCATCATCTGGCCTAGAAGCAACCGTCACTTATTTGCGACCAACAGCCTCATGCTTATATGAATCCGGACTTTCCACCAAAGTAATGATTAAAAGCAAACAAAAAGCTCGTTTGATGTTGGAGCATCACTTTCGCTGCGCACATCAGTTACGCCTAGTTAAATTTTTGTGTCATTCAATTACGAATTTCATATATTTCTACGCGTAATCAATTTTCTTATAATTTTCATGAACGAATTCTTGCTTTTTTATATGTTAATTGTGGGAACGCGTAATAATGAAAAATCCTATTATTTTCTACTTTGGGATACGCAACATGAAAAGGTTGGGAACCCCTAACCGTTGATTAAACATCAATTCCATTATTTCTATCTTGCTTGTCTTATGGCAATGTGATTCCGCCCAGTGCTCCCATCCTGACTATCCAAAGTCAGCCTAGTTTACCACTTGTATTCTTTAAACAGATACACTTAATAGGCCTACCAGGGAAAGACTGATTCGATTACAGACGTATAGGCCTAATAATTTGGCATCTCATATGATAACGTCTTCGTAACCAGCAGTACTCATGTATTGAAACAACATGCGCAACGGAATGCGGTAGACACCAATGTGATTCAATATATTCTATCCATAAAGATACATTACTCTGTGCAGCCATGGAATTAGGAGTGGCTATTACACCAACTGAACCGGTATTACTACAATAACTGCCTCATAAATGAGACAGATATTGTAACACTAAATAAAACAACTATCTCTAGGTACCCTGAATAATTTGTAATCTCCAATAGATGATACAAGAGCCGTGGTAGCATACATCAAAGAAGATGCGCACCAGAGCTTCATCGGCGAGACCAAAATTGTATCGGTTCAGCCGGTGTAATAGCCAGTCTCAGCTACCCGTATAATAACCAAAATTGCTCCTAATTTACGTAGACCTCATACCAAGAAAACTTGTCAATCACAGATCATCACATGAATATTACACATTGAAGTGAAAACAGATTGAAATAAGCAGGATAAATCCTCAAAATATAAGCGGTGCATCGATGTTTACAATTAATGAAATCGTAACCAAAACTTAGCTAAGAAGAGCGCAGAAAAACAAAAGCAGTACTTTTAGAAAATAAAGTTGAAATGCTCACGAACATACTGACTGCACAAAATAGCAGTTGGCATCTAGGTATCATAACTTAAACTCACTCACCATTTTGAACCTGATTACATTAATACGTCCAACATTCTCGACGATAACTTATGTTCGTTGTATTTTTTCAATAACAACTGCGTGACTAAAATTCAATAATGGGTAAAAAGTATTGTACGCAATACATCAATCCTGCAAAACAATATTCCATCTCTATACTGTAGCTTAATTCATTCATTAACCATTCTTATCTGCTGTTTTTGCACTTGTTGATGTACTTGAAAGGAACTCCATTAAATATAAAATAGCCTTTCGCTTCAAAACTAAGCTCACTACTCAGCAACATATTTCCATATTTCAGATAATTAGATGTTCATGCTTGAAGGCATAGAGTGCAGAGTCCTCTATGTTCAAAGGTATTTCAATACATCCCAATCTCTATCTCTCTGCTCAGCTATCAAATAAAAATCCAACAAAATGATGATTTCAGCCATCAATAGATAACATAAGCAGGTTTTAAGCACCATGCGAAAATTCAGCGAAAAGTTGGATGATTTTAGCCACCAATAGTCAGATAACATTAGCAGGTTTTGAACATCATGCCAAAATTTAGCGAAAAGTTGGATGATTTTAGCCACCAACAGCTAAAACATGGAGAACATCAGCAGGTTTTGCGCATCCTGCGAACATTCAGCGAATTTCATCATGTAATTCGCCGGTGTTAGCTGGATGTTCGCCAACTTGCCAGATATTCGCCGGCTATTAGCATGATTTTTTCCCACAGGGCGGTGCGTTAACAAACACTGGGCAGCAATATAAGATAATGGACCGGACAAATGCAAAACACGCTCTCCTTAAAGTAAAATCATCACAACCTGACTTCTTCAAATTCCAAATAATGAACAACCTCCATGAGGCACAGGCAACAATGGCGTCATGCTTGTTCCATTTCATATCGTCAGATATGTGAACTCCCAAAAGTTTCAGGTGCGATACGGTGTGAATAACGGCTGTCAGCTCAATTGGGAGAACACTGACGTTTTTGCGAGTAATGATGTTCATCACTTTACACTTAGAAAAATTTATTCTGAGTCCAATAGATGATGACCACGACTGAATATGATTAAATTCCTCCTGTAAAAGGTCTTCTTCTGGGGATCGAATAAAGTGCAACATTGTCAAGTCATCTGCGTACATTACTACCGACGTGTTAGGATACAAGGTTTCGAAGTTATCAACAGACATACAGAATAATAGCGGTCCTAAAATACTTCCTTGTGGAACTCCCATTGGGACAGAATACAAATGAGAAAAAGAAGATGAAACGCGGACACACTGACTGCGATTAGAAAGAAAACTTTTGATCCACTGGGTTACAGATTCGGTAAGTCTAAACTTGACACATGACGCTAAGATTAATTCATGCGAAAGCAAATCGAACGCCTTAGCAAAGTCAATCGTCAATAGACGGACGATACCTGAACCATCATCAAGGAATTTTAACACACTTTGATATAAGAGCGTCATTGCTACGGCTGTCCCTTTGCTGGGCAAATACGCGAATTGACGTGAAGAGATGTTTTCACGAATACGAGGAAGAATCAGTTTATCTGAGACCAACTTCTCCGAACATTTTGCCAAAATCGGAAGTAAAGATTTTGGTCGATACTGGTTTACTGTCGTTGGAGATGAGCATTTTGGGACAGGTGTGATAATAGCACATTTGAAGCAATCGGGAACTGTTTTCAAACTTAGACTCCGATTGAATAATTCGGTTATGGCTGGAGATAACAGGTCAGAAAAATCTCGGAATATCCAGTGAGGTAAGCCATCTATTCCGGGGCTCTTCTTTTTGCTTTGCTGAGAACAGATGATACCTCATCAACAGAAAAAGTCGTGACAGAATGACGTTCGTCGCTTGCGCTTGATTCCGATGATTCGTAAAAGACTTCAGACGAAGACTGAGACACATGCGATTGACCATAACAGGAGGAGAAATAGTCAGCGAGTTCATGAGCACGGAATGGAATATCAACACATGGTACTCCGCATCTTGCGACGTACTTAATAGCATTCCACATTTCTTTGGAATTACCAGCTGAAATAGTTGATTGAATGTAGTTCTGCTTTAAGAAAGCGCAATGTTTATTTACTTCGCCCTTAAGTCTTGCATATTTCTGCATTTTCCCTTCTTTGTGTGCTCTGTCTCGGTTGTTGATCAGCAGTTTCAATGAGCCTCGCATCCAAGGAGGATCCGTTGATCTTATGCGAATAATTCGTTTGGGGAAGCACCAATCAAATAACGCGTACATACAGCTCTGGAAAAGAGTCATCGCCGAGTTAATATCCGATTCTGACCGAACCAGACTCAACCAGTCATACTTTTGAATTTGTTCACAGAAGAAAGCCTTATTGTAATTAGTCACTTTTCGAATACTCTTCTTTGAGATAACCGGTGTCAATTGGGAATTGGACCAAACAACAACCACATGATCTGAATTGCCCATTGGACCATAGCATTGAGGAGGGTTCTCACTCGCAATATTTGTAAAAATTTGGTCAAGGGTGTTACCGCCTCTTGTTTTGAAATCCACAAGCGCCTTGGTGCCAGTGACTTGACTGATTTCATCAGTATAGTGGCGCAGATCATTAATATCCCAGCGATCACGATTCTTACGTCAGAGGAGTCAAGAATAGATGAAGATATGAAGTCAATTATGTCAACGATGCAAGATATGGCAGCTTCGTGCTCAGACGGGTTATTCCAAAATGGATGATATATCGCTATGAATGATAAATTAGGCAGCACAAATGGAAGAATCTCTGAATTGCAAGATCCCAGTGAAGGTACATCGAAAGAGGACAGCACTGTCGAATTGAGAAATTCTCGCACATAACACAGTATACCACCTCCAGCTGGATGCGGTCTTTTCGGATGATACGATAATCTCTGCAAGCAACTGCAATGTCAGGAAAGAGAGAGAGAGAGAGAGAATGACTTTATTGACTCACATTTAAATCCGTGAGAGCATTACATAACAATTATAATTCACACAAATTAGCTACATGAAACTTCACATGTTATGAGCAGCACAAAATTTGATGAAGGATTCACCAAATCGTTTGGTCTTTGCGCGAGGACATTTCAATGAACATCTATTGCGAGTCATTACATTGGGACAAGGGCGCTCTTCAAAAATAATTCGAAGAGGATGATTAACATCTTTTTCAATTTTTCTAAATAGTTTTCTGCATGATGCATCGGCAACGGTAAACAAGCGAGACTGATTCATTTCACGCCCAATTATTCGTAAAATACGCTTCTCAATGAGGACAAGATATTTTTGTAGATATAATGTTGAATTACAAAAAGCGGGATATGCATATAGTATAAGAGAACGTATGAAAGCAACATATGCACGAAAAATAAGTTCGGGGGGACAGTCACAGAGCTTCAAATTTCTTATTAAGTAAATACGAGGTGAGGCAGTACTGATAATGTTACTTATGTGGGCATTCCATCTCATGGTAGATGAAAAGGTCAACCCTAGAACTTTCAATTCTTCTACCTGAGGTAAAAGTACACCTTGCTGTACATTCACAGGGTCAATTGTCACAGATTTCCCCGTCACAATTTCCATTGTTTTACATTTTGATATATTCAACGGTAGATGGTTTGCCTCAGACCAACTGAGACAATGATCCCATTCCTGTTGAAGTCTATCGTCAGAAGCGCTTCTTATGAAATGGAGAATCGTAACGTCATCTGCGTACTTCAAAATAAGTGAATTGGGCGATAAAGCTTCAAGATCGTCAACCACCATAGCAAATAGCGTTGGTCCGATCACACTGCCCTGAGGAACTCCGCTTGTTACTGATTTCCAATTAGAGTATTGGCCATTCCATCTAACTCGCTGTACACGATCGTTCAGAAAACTTGAGATCCACTTTAAGACAATGTAAGGCAATCCGAAATTAGTTGCAGCCGATAGGATAACGTTATGCATACATTTGTCGAATGCTTTGGCAAAATCCAAGGCAAGGATTCGCACAGCTCCAGAGCTGGTATCCAAGAATTGAAGAATACAGTTACTCATCAGTGTTAAGGCTGAAACAGTCCCTGAAGAGATACCGGGTATGAAAGCAAATTGCGAACCGTTAATTTTGTTCTTGATCGATGGAAGTATCAGAAAATGTAAAACAACTTTTTCCAAAACCTTTGAAAGTATTGGTAGTAGTGAAATTTGTCGGTAATCAGATACAACACGAGGTCTGGTACATTTAGGAACTGGTACAACGTTCGCCCTTTTGAAGCACAAAGGAACACAACCAGACTCAATACTCATGTTGAACAGTTTTGCAATTGCAGGGGCTAGTACGTCAAAGTACTCACGAAAGACGAACGACGGCAGTTCATCCGGACCGGCACTTTTTCTCTTGAGGCCTCGCAAGAGAGGCTCAATATCCAGTGCAGTTATGGTGGGAATAGTGGTGTCACGCAAATCACTCATTTGAATTTCAGATGGAGATAGTCGTTGCTCTTGGAATAGGGAGCAAAAATACGCACTGAAGTCATCCGGAGATATATTAGTAGATGATGACGACACGACAGACGAATGACGACCCATTTCCTTCACTACACTCCACAAATTCCTAACATTACCAGAGTTGACAGCTTTGGCGATCTGTTGAGATTTCAAATAACGAATTTGCTGTATCACATCCTCTCTCAGACGATGATATTTAGACCACTTTTTCTGAGTATACGCTCTATCGCGATTGTTAATGAGCATCTTTAGGCTGTCTGTTACCCAAGGTGGGTCACTTGATCGAAGTTTGATCGTTCGGAGTGGAAAACACGCATCATATATGCACTTGATGGACTCTTGAAAGAACAGAGCAGCTTCGTCAACACAAGAGAAGGAGTTAACAAAAGAAAACCAGTAATAGCTGTTCATCATGTTGTGAAACCGCACTTTGTTGCCCATTGAATACACTCTCACACGTTTCTTCACACATGTCGTCAAGGAAGTCGTTGTTGATATTCTCCAAAGAACCACACAATGATCTGATCTACCAATTGGAGGAAGGATATCAGGGTCAGTGGAGTGAGGAATGTCAGTGAAAATCTGATCGAGAATATTATTACCACGTGTCGGATCTGAAACTACAGGATGCAAGCCAGTCAGCCTTTCAATATTGTCAAATTGTGATCTTAAACCATTAAAGTCACCACATATTACTGTCTGAAAATTCCTCGGGTCACATATATTTGTAAAAACATGATCGATTATACTTGTCAACGATGTAATACAATCAGAATCATTTTTTGCATGATTCCAATAAGGATGATATACGCTTATAATAAGCGTTTTAGTGTCTTTGATAATAACGGCAAGAATTTCCGAGGCACACGGTACGATGTTAGTGTTACTGATATCTACTATAACGAAAGATAATATGTTCTTGACGTAGCATAGCAGGCCGCCACCTCTTGCATTACGATCTTGCCTTACAACACTGTATCCAGGAATCGATATAGAACCATCTGGGGTAGAATCGTCTAGCCATGTTTCAGTTAGAACGGCGAACTCTGGTTTATTTGTATGCATCAACATCGCAACTTCATCTATCTTGTTAGAAATTGACCGTAAGTTAGTAAGTAATATCGTTCGAATAGCCAGAGGATTCTTCCTTTTTACCTTGTTTTCGTCATGATTACGTTGAGGGATTTGTCGTTTATCACTTAAATTGACCATAATTCGATGACGATCAACTATTCTTGTAGGAGTATAATGTCTGTCAGTAATACGAACTGGGATGGGATGCTGAATTTCAGAAACTGGAGAGAAAAGGTCAGGACAACTGGAAGACTGATAAGAGTTGCTATTTACAGGAGAGTTCAGATTTCCCTCGCAGTGGGAATTCCTGTTACAGACAGAGTTGACATCTGAAATAGCATACTGTTGTTCGCAGGGAGGAGAGACCAAGGTATGATGCGACTGCTGAAATGACGTATTATTGGGGAAATCGGTGGATGAAGGAACAGATGGAGTTGGCATGAGGAGGCGATTGAACCATAGGAAACGCCTTGTACGCCTCGCCAGTTTGTGTGGGGCGAAAGGTCTCAGTCGTAGCAAATCTTCGCGAGAATACACATGTGTGGAGGTCAGGTTAGTCATGACTCCTATTAGTCATCTTTCACAAAGCTGAAGATTATGGCGATAGTATGTAATTTAACAGTAGATCAAAACCGAAGAATTTACGACGTTAAACGAATATTTGCGGAGATAATGATATTGGAATTGGACAGAGCGAGTATCGGGCATCACGGAGATATAAAAAAACCACACATGTAAGGCATTGGAAGCAAACAGAGAAGCCAAACGAAGGGACGCCGAGCGACGACGTAGGACATGCGTCCTATCAGTCGGAGCGCTTGACAGCGATTGTACAGGAATCGAGTTATCGAGCCAAGATTCACACAAGACAGCGATATCTGGCGTAAATTCGGAAAGTTTCATAGATATTTCATCGACTTTGTTGACAATAGATCGAATATTAGTTATTAATACATTGGGAGGTGGACGTGAAAATGAGGATTTTTTGAAGTTGGTAATAGGCACATTGCGCAATGTACGATAACGTGGTTGGTGGGAAGCGAAGGAAGAGATTGCAGATCGGCGGTGAGAAATGATGACTGGGATAGGTCGTTCAAGGATAGTTGAACACGAAGATTGAGTGCGCGGAGAGGCCCCATTCTGTCGATCGCCATGTGGCGAGTCTTCCCCTTCTTGAGTTGTGACGTCATCAGCAGTCAGCGGTGGGAGTCGTCGGATCTTCAGCAACCACAGCTTGCGTCTAATACGCCTTGGTAAGGAGAAATTGGGAGAACGCAGTTTTAGCAGGTCTTCGCGAGAGTAGCACAGGCACTGCGATGATAGGGAAAAGTGTGGTAAAACTGACAACTGACAAGGGGATGAATCATGCTGATTTATACTGCAGAAGCGCAAATGTGATGAAGCACAATAGAGATTTCGCCAAGAATCGGAGTTAATCCACAAAAACGATGAAAAATCCCGAATCACGGACAAACAGTATGCGAAGGTGAATAATACACTCAGCACCAATAACTGGAAGGGTTGAGTTTGGTATGTCGATAGCACACTGACAGCCGAAAGAACTGAGACTAAAGGGTTCGCCTTTGCCGCCGATGAACGCCACGTACGAGACACGACCGCCCCGGCAGACGCTAAGGAAGCGAATGAAACATTAAATGAAATTGACAGTATTGGTGTCATCAATTGTCATTAAAGCTTGTTGTAATTTTTTATGGTCCTAGATGCCGATAATTACCTACATTTTCTGTACATGATTCAATTAAAAAGAGCCATATTAGCAATAACTTCTAAAATATGCTTCCATACTACAACAAATGCCTTCAAATAGCTGAAAACGTGTGTATACCCTACAATGTGCGCTGTTGATGTTTTTCAAATAATAGTCGAAGTTTACCCGTCATTATATGTGTTGGCCGTTGTATTGGCGGATTGCTTGCTACAAACGAGACGAAGTCTCAGGATGATTTATATACATGTAGTTCACTATCAAACGCTTACATGTCTCGTTAAAATATAATTGGATTTGAATATTTGAATCTATATCTATGATTGCATTCATTCTTTTAATGACGAAATCTACATATACATGTTCTACATCCACCATTAAATATTCGCGCGCTAAGCTATCTTCAGCAGAAGTCCAAGCGAAATTGGTGCAACATTAAAACTCATAAGCTCTTCATTGAGCCGCTGAAATAGATTCGAATTCATTTAGCCGCAAGAGCATGATGTACAGTACATAACATGCAAGCATCAGTGACATTGAAACGCACTTCTTGATTGTTGACATGCAATGGATACGGTAGATAGCGCTGGATAACATGATTCTCTACCATCAATCATCATCTATAGCCAGAGAACTGAAACTTAGTGATTCTTACAGTATATAGCTTAAGTTGAGGACTGTACATAATACAACATAAGTAACGTTGCCGATTCAGTAATAAACGCCATGTAAGCAGGAAGCTAAGTCGCCGTCTTATGCGTCTCTGGGGTTTCAGAGAAAAGTCGATCTCTCAAAAATCGACATGTTTGAACAATATTGGATCCATATTACAAAGCGGAAAGCTGATTTGCAGTGGAATTTCATGATCCGCATTATAATGGAAGTCTTCATGAAAAAGTCGAGATCTTATTCGTGCTTTCTTGGCTGAAATTTAAATTTTCAATTCAATTTTCAGCAGCATGATTTTATGATTCACTAAACTCATGTTTCATTTCTTGAATCTGAACAGTGATGTGGACCCATTTACATCTTTCAAGGTTAATTGAAGTCTTTGATTGTGTTTTGCTCTGTCAGTGGCAGGTTGCCTGTGATATGATCCCGCTTAAGAAAATGCTCTTGAAGTTGAGTATGAGTATATATACAGCCCGTGGCAACTCCGCATTTATTGAATGCCCAATGTGTATACACATTTATTAAATGAACTCGAGGAGGATGCATGTTGGACGTTGTCCAAATGTGAGATATGCAAATTTTTGAAGAAATTACCACGGAAATGACAGGTCCTGATAGTCATGCTGAAGGAATAATAGTATTTTACAGATCCTCCGTGTCATGACAGCCTTGCAATTACTCAATCGCACTGATGACATTGCATTTGAATTGCTTGTTCACAAATGTTCTATGTGTCTAAATATACACGTACAATAGCGTGTTTTACTATTCATGACGGAAATTTTCTGCTAAGTGCGTTCTTGATTTCATTTAATCGCCATATGCAGTCCTTTTATCTATGTGAAACTTACTGTTGATTGCGCTTTATTGACGTCAGCATCAGAAAACTACTGATCCAAACTGTTATTATGGTAACTGCGTGATCGGAAAAAAGTTGTATGCGGGAAATTTAGTTATCAACAAACTTGATCTTGATAAAACAGTTCGTGTGATTAAGGTAGATTTGCGGAAGGTCTAATCCCCATCCAGCAAGGAGTCGACTGCCGGACCGGCACCACCCATTTATTAGGCTATAGTGCAAAGGTTGAGAAAATCGACATTCCACGACGATAAAAATGCACATACAATTTCCATTCTAACACTTTCTATGGTATCGTCAATTTCTATGTGTAATTATGTTTAGAAGTCTAAGATCCTGCAGTGTCGATATCTCTATTACTGCCATATATTTCTATTCCATTGCTAATGCTGACATTTGTATTTCACTTTGAATGTCAAATTCTTCTATTTCTCAGACAACTTCATTCGATATCATTCCTTCTGCCTGCAATGTGTTTTGTGAATAATTTGTTTACGAAGTTGCCATTTGGATAAAAGAGGAGGAAATTGTATCAACAAATGAGAAAGTTATTTAAATGAGAAAATGAATTGGAAACTTGTCAAATCGACGGCCATTTATTTGTAAGATGAAAATGAATGGAAATCAAAATTTATTTCATTTGAATTAAAAAAGAAAAATTTGCAGGAAAATTTATTAGAAAATAAAAAAAGTTTCAAATTTCATCGATGAAGAGGTGAAGAGTCTTTTCGGCAAGAATAACAAAGACTTCATCATCGTCATCCAGGAGTTTTAGTGTCTTCTCCTTCACTTGATTGACTTTGAATTCATTTCCTTCGGCATCTGTGTATAGTCCCACCAATCCTCCCGTTATGAACAAACGTCTTCCACCTCTTGAAACGCCGATCTCCTGCGATATTATCGTCCTCTGCGGTCTTCGTCCAAATTTCTTTGCGACAACATTTCGAAGATCTCCAACTGTTGTCGGAGTTGGGAGGTGGAAGGTGCAGCGATGATAACGGTTCTTCCACAACAGAAGGAACGTCGCTGCAAAGAAGAGAAAATGTTTTGAAAGAATTTGTTTTGGAAGTTCTTCTCTTCTGTTAATTGAATCATTTTTCACATTTTATAATTGGAAAATTAACAGAACTGCTGATCGTCCTGCAGAAGTATTTTCTATTCATTTGTTCTTTTATTTCAACAACTTTCTTCTTCTCAAATGAAAAATAAAAGTTTTTTTATTTCATGAAAATGTTTTCTTCTTTATTCAAATTCTAAAATTAAATTAAACAAATTCAAAGCGTCGACTGTTGTTGAATATTCATGAAAATTCCGAAAATCGAAGAATAAACAAGAGAAGTCGACATAAAACTAATTTCCAAAGTTGCTGAATAATTTTCAATCATTTTATTGCAGAAACAAAATATAAATTCATAAAAATAAAATTCTAATAACAAAGAATCAGCGGAAAATAATAATCCTTGAAAATTAAAGATAAAATAGAAGATAGATTGAAACGATTTTAGAAAGAAATTCTAAAATTTGAGAAAAAATTAAGGAAATTACAAAATTTAAATTAAATTCTAAAATTGCTTGAAGACAAAATGCTTCACAAACTAAGAAAATATCGCAGATATTCAATAACAAATATTGATGATAGAACATTGTTCTCTTAGTTTGAGATAAACCATCATCATCATTCATAATAAAATAACAGTGTTATCTATCAAAGAAACAATGTTCACATATTTTAAATCAAAAATAGCAAAACTGTCGGCAGAAGTTTCGAAACTACGTGGTAATTAATTGGTTTAACTTTTATGATTATAATGAATTAATACATCGAAGTTTTATGAAAACAGTGGACCGTGAGCTAAAACTGCTAAGCCACTGGAAGCAGAATTGACAGCAAAAGCAAAATGTTGAAAATTTATTCAAGTAGACACCAACTGTATTCGATCGATAGCAGGTTTTAATACTCAAATCGACGAAATATTTGTCAATTTCCAATAAGCTTTTCTTCTCATTTATTGGAAAAATGAAAATAAATAAAACATTGAAAAATAGTACTAAAAATAACGCCGCTTTAAAGACAGGATTAAGAAAATTGAAATAGTCATTTCAAGTCCGTGAAACAATGATTCACAACTCAACGCTATTTTCTAGAATTTCAGTGATAATTCTGACTTACCTTTAACCGTAGGTCTTGGTTGAGGAGCAGGAGGACGCCGACCCGCCGCTGCTGAAGCTTCCATTGGAGCATCTGTCAAAATACAAGCAAATTCATTAATCCATTGAACCAGAGAAATTTTAGCGTCATGATATCATGTAACACCAAAATGTCAACAGACTCATGTAGTGATCAGATGAGAGTACATTTCGTCAGTGAAATGATGAGTCAGGCTTCGGAGATGCAGATGTTGTTAAATTATATTGTGCTTGTATACGCAGCATTCTGGAATATGGCGCTCGTGCATGACATTTCAACATCACAAAAGCACAATCAAATGCTCTTGAATCTGTTCAGAGAAGAGTAATCAGCATGATAGAGCACATTCCAGTCGAGTGCCACGATTATAATTATGAAGGCCTTTTGATGAAACATGGGCTACAAAAACTGAGCACCAGACGTTTCATCATATGTCAAAGACAATTTCAAAGATTGCCGACGATCCTGAGAGAAAGGATACCACAGCGCTCGAATGTGACGATATCAAAACTCAGAAAATCATTCAGCATTATACACTCAAGGAAAAAATAAAGTACCCGGTGTAAAAAGTTATGTTAACAGTGACAAATTTATCATTTCAGTCATTTTTTTCTACTCGTTGGTGTGAAATATGAACTTTAGAAGTTAAATCAATAATACAAAGTCATCATTGCAGCATTTGTAGACTTCCATAATGCACGCAAAGCAAACTAGAGCGATTGATAGCTTGTGGACATGCGGTTACTCGAGACGCTTGGGACGCTCGTGTTTGCTTTGCTTTCAGTGTAGCTGAGGCCTAATACTGTGATTCCATTCATTGTTCTTTCATGCATACCGAGCTGTAGTCTGTTCAATCCGCTAGCTACATACACCACAATCATTGACAGTATCGTAGCATTAGCAAATTAGTCATGGCGACACGTGGATGTGATTTGACTGAATTCCAGAGAGGTCAAATCTATGCCTTAAAGTTTCATGCGAATTTTTCAAGACCTAAAATTGCTGAGTGCCTCGAGATATCAGAGAACACAGTCAGAAAGTACCTACAGAGGCTATCAGCTGGTGGAGATGCTAAAGCAACCAATCGAGCTTCTTGTGGCCGTAGGAAAAGTACAACTGAAGAAGATGACGAGGAAATTTTAACTTTCTCTTCGAACCATCCTTTTTGCTCTGCCAGAGTAATTAAGCAAAACTTAAATCAAAAATGCACCAGAAGGACCGTAACAAATCGATTGCTGAGCGGTGGTTTCAAGGCATTGACACCAGCTAGAAAGACAGCCTTGACAGCAGATCATGAACATCGCAGATTGGAATGGGCTACAGAAAAGTCATCGTGGACTTTGACGAGGTGGAAGAAAGTGGTGTTTTCTGACGAATCGAAATTCTGCTTGGGTCAGTCACGAGTACAGTATGTCCGTCGATCGATAGGAGATCGGTACACGGATCGCTACGCCTGCCGTACTCCGAACAGATCTGTCGCGCATGTATTGGTGTGGGGTGCATTCTCAAGTAATGGACATACGAGCCTGGTGAGAATTCAAGAGAGATTGGATGCTCAAAAGTACATCGACATCCTTGAAGGTAATCTTCTTCCAGTATGGAATACAATCACTCAAGCAGGTGGCATCTTCCAGCAAGACAATGCACCGATACATTCGGCGAACCGGACGAAACTGTTCCTTCAACACAATGGAATCCCTACCTTAGACTGGCCTGCATTTAGTCCCGACATGAATCCCATCGAACACGTGTGGGCACAGATGGAACTGAAACTCCAAAGAGAATATGAGGACCCAGAAGACAGTGACCAACTCTTTGCTACGCTTGATGTCATTTGGAATGATCTGATGGATGATGTCAATTATCGAGGTTCTCTTATCAGTTCAATGCGTGATCGCGTAGAAGCAGTACTGGATGCTGAAGGTGATTTTACGAGATTTTGACTGTTTTCTATGTACTAGTACGCCTTTCGTGACTTTATACGCGTATTGATATTGTTTCTGTGATCGACTCTGAAGCACAAGTAGTGCATATTGTCTTGTTGTTTTCGAAATAGAGTTAAATGTCTAACCGGGTACTTTATTTTTTCCTTGAGTGTATATTGTAAAACTGATCGATATAAGAACTCCTTCCTTCCATCTCGTGTATCGCGTTTTTCGTAGCTGTGACATAATGCCTTTTATATGCTTTTTTTATCCCTTTATATGTATTATAATCAGCCCTGACTGTTCATCTACAAATAAATGGTTATTATTATTATAAGACAAGTCTCTCTCTGCCCAGATAGTTATGGCTCGTGAATAAGAAAGCGATGCTATAGTTCTAAAATTTATCTCTCGCTCGCCACCAATAAAGAGCAGTATGAGAAGTTCCGAAAAATAGGACAGGACAAATTGCTAGAAATAGTAATAATAAGAAAAATAGGAGGTCTGTGGGGCCTGAGTACATGAATCGTAAAATCAAGACTAATTATTCAACAAAAAAGCCGCTCGACATATTTCATTATTTCAAATCCATATCTTCCGGTATTCAAAATGTTCTCCAATACACGACTTGTTTCTCTTACAGACTAAAGACTGCAATAATAAGAGCGTTAATAAAATTTCCTGAAGCCAATGACTTTGACAACGTCCTCAAGATGCATAGCTGGAAAGTTCTGTCACTATAAAATTAAGAATGTAAATGAATTCATCACATTTACTTTGTTTGAATTGAAAAGTGTTCTTAAAAACTTCTACTGAGCAAGTAGAGATGCACGCAATTATCTACCATAATCATTAAATTCCAGGAGTTTCCAGGAGCGTGGAAATCCTGTATAAATGACTGACTTGTAACTTTGTAAACAACTTCTGAAAAATTCTTATCTTTATGAGCAAATTCGCAACACTAATTTACATGCGACTACATCCACACCAAATTGATGAAAGCGAAACTGATAGACCTCAAAAGTAGGCCCAGTTCCAACTTTGGTCTGCACATTAACCCCATTGGTTTCGATGACCTTCTATAGTGTCACCTAGCGTGGTCACTGACCTTGTATCAAGACACTTTCTCGTCAATGGAGGTTTTGTCCTTGTCCGTACATTTCGTTGCTCCACAAGATGCAGTGGTCGGCTTTGTGTTGGGTGCACAAGATGTTTGAGTCACGTGAAAAAAGGCTATCTGGTCGAAACGTGCTGACCATCATTGCAAGTGTTCGTTATTCTGTTACGTATCTCGAATATTCTCAAGATGAAATAAATGAAGAATTCAGCTTTTCGCTGAAAATGATTGCCCAGTTTGAAGAAAGGAGGTGACCATATAACATGACGGCACTATACCTCATTTCTCATTTGGTTCGATTAAAGCTTGGAACATCACATAAGTCTTCAATCGAACAGCTATCGTACACACCCGATGCAAAACCTATAATGGATTGCATGCATCTTTTGGAATTACTGACCAATACAATCTTGATACTTTCAAGAGGCGTGCGAACCGGCTTCTAATAGGGACACCTGAATCAGATTAGAATATCTGCTATTTTGCATTTATTTAAAATAATACAATTTTTTACTTTTTTAATTGAGTAACACCTAGCTTCGTTCATGGCTCGTAGCGGTGCTAGGAGTGAAAATTCTGTAAAAAAAGGCCCCGCCCGACACTGATGTAACGTACAACAGATTGTGTTGAAAGAGTGAATTTATCAGACTTCGATATCTATGTATCTTATACAGTCTAAACGGGGATCCCTCCATCATTACCATAGAAATCTGGGATTCTAATCAATAAAATAGGTATTCAAATCAATTTGGGCTTATTTTTGCTTACACTTTGCTTCGGCGTCTTTCCTATTGCCTCGTTCAGTTGTCAGTTCTGTTTGCAGCTGTGTATTAGTCATTTCAAGGTTCTTGTATTTTGCTTCGGCGTCTTTCCTTTTGCCTCGTTCAGTTGTCAGTTCTGTTTGCAGCTGTGTATTAGTCACTTCGAGGTTCTTGTATTTTGCTTCAGCGTCTGTTCTTTTACTTCGTTCAGTTGTCAGTTCTGTTTGCAGCTGTGTATTAGTCACTTCTAGGTTCTTGCACTTTGCTTCGGCGTCTTTCCTCTTACCACGTTCAGTAGTCAGTTCTGTCTGCCGTTGCCTATTCGTCTCCCACAGATTGTTGTTTTCGGACTTTAATGTCGCTATATCTTGACGACATGCAGCTTGAGCCTTCTGCAGCCGTTTTCTGTCTGCTAGTAACTTCAAATACTTCGCCTGAAGTGAGCTGAGCAAATCCTCGGTACTTCCATCTGAAATAAATTTAAAATGCAGTCAATGTCAATATTTCAAGTCGCGTGAAACTTTAGAAGGCTGCCAATTGCGTGTAGAGGAAGATGTCTTAATTAAATTCAATTCAGTCATAGCTCTAAAATTTGTGTGATAGTGCCACTATCGGATTTTCCTGTCCATTCTGTTTTGCCATAACATAATAATAATAATAATATAGTGTATATTTCTCAAATCATAGTTGTACAAGAATGTAAATCAGCGAAGTATGCACAAATAACTAAAAGGAAATCGCACCAATACGAGTAGATACACACACATCAGGACATGTTGATTTCATTGTCCATCAGTACAGTGGTAACCGGGAAAAATGACAATCTGCGCTTTTGAGTTCGGCAGAGAGAAACACAATAATGGCCAGTATAACGCAAACTAGTAGGTAAGAAATCCCGTAAGATGTGGTTGGCATTGTTTTTGATAGTTTTGAATAGTCTTTTACTCATTCTTTCTCGTCTGTCTGAGATATCGTCGTCTACACAGGGTGGATCAGCTGAATTATGTAGTATCCTCAAAGCCCGATTTTCAACACGCTGCAGTTTTAAACAGAGAGAATTAGACAACCTTACAAATACTGGGCACGCGTATTCTAGTAAGGTGCGTATAAGTCCTCCATAGATCGTCAAAAGATCATTTTCTCCGGTAAAGTGTCAACTTTCTTTAAGACGTAGAGCCGTTGATTACATTTAGATACAATGCCAGCGATGTGGTCATACCATGTTAGTCTGTGGTTTAATGTGACACGAAGCACTTTGGTTTTAGACACGACAAGAATGGGCAAATTTGGAGTGAAATGGTGGTTACGCTTCATACATATAATGGCATTCAGAGTCCAATACATAGCGCAGAAGTCCTCTAGGCCTCATGTTGTGTCCCTTATTCTACAACTCATTCCATCACATGAATGGCTCAGTCTTTAGGTGAACATGCTGCTGTTTCTTCAACAATCATCAGTAGACTGCATCGTGAATATCACGAAATCGAACGTGAATGCAGGATTTAATATTAATGAGAATACAGCACGGCAATGATGTGCTCAAGAGACCCTTGAAGTTGTACATCGGCAAGAAGGATGCCGATTGTTGCAAAACCACCTGTAATACAGCAGATTATCGATTGGATTGCTGAGTCGTGGGAAGTTGCTTAAAAGATTTCGGGTGTGTCTCAAGTGTTTTCAAATGGCTTTCAAGGGGACCGACTTGGACAAAGTGGACTCCGACAGAAATTTGATCGCAGAGAAGTCAAGCGATGCAATTTTTTAGATATTTGCCCATTAATTTGCAGCGTTTCGTTTTCCCATTGGCTAATAAGGCAGGGTGCCTGCGCATTTTCGGAGGATAATTTCCAGACTCATTGATTATTATTGGTTTGATTGACCTAACGGAAGAAAAAAATTGGAAGAAAGAACAGCTGGGATGTATTCGGCAATCAGAGAGGCAATTACAGAGAGTCTACCGACAGAAAGGAATCATTCAGATGACACTCCTATTCACGGATGAAAAGCAAAGTCGAAACATAGCACACTACATTCTGAAGAGAACATGAAAATATACAGGAGCGAGTACAAATAATTTCGAAAGGAGCCGATATGAAATATGGCTGCAGGAGAAATAACGATTGATTAAGCAGAGTGCAGAAGCAGAGACACGAAGAATACTTGTTGATCAGAGATATCAATACAAAATGGGAGCCGAAGCAACGATTTGCTGAAGGTCGCGATGGGTACCTGTTCCAGACATCTGAAGGGACCAATGAGAGATGGACTGAGTGCTGCCGACACCTGCATGCGTAGAAGTAGGATTACGACACCACAGTAGTGACGGACTCCAAGACGACGGCAGAAATGTCGAAATAGTCGGGTACCCCAAGTCGAAACGGCGACCAAGAAACTAAAGCCACAAATGGCTCCAAGGTTCCCGGTACAGATGGCATCACAGGAAAGACGCTACATGCAGGTGGAGTAGAATTGGCAGAAGAGCTGCTCATTATATGCAGTCAAGCATAGTCTGAAGAGAAAGTTCCTGATGAATGGAACAGGTCGGTTATAGAGACACTGCCAAAGAAAGGAGATCCAAGCATCAACAGCAACTACCGCACCCTATCTCTGATAAACCACGTGTGCAAAACGCTCTTGCTGATCATCTTAGAGCATCAGAAAGCTTCTGTCGAGAGCAGACTTCCGTAGAGACAGTATTACTGTGCAACAGATCATTGCTGATAGTCTGTCCATAGATTTCTCTAAGGCTTTCGGTAACATTCGCAAGACGCCATGTGGGAAGTACTGAAATCATACGGAGTGGATGCTAAGATCATCCACATTTTGAAGAGCATGTACTACAGCGTCAAGACTGGAGTTAGACTAAAAATAAAACTAAGACTAAATATATTTGCCAAGTGAAGATCGTGCTGCTTGGTATCGCGAATGGCAACAGTTGTAGAGACGATCCATGATGTGGTGGACAGAAAACATCAATGGTTGGTGCGAAGCTGACCTACACGCGATAGCTACGATGACATAAGTGACCGACGGAAAACAACCGAACGTGTACTTGAAGACACCAACTAATGATTCAACCTCTTCACAAATCAAGCAAAGTGAACAAACTGACTTAAGGGACCAACAGCCTGCTTAGTTAGTAATTCTCACTAGAGCTGGATGCAATCAAAATCAGAATCAATTTACTTTTTGAGGTTAATCACAATCACGTCCTTGAAATTTAATTCAATCATTAATCTCAAATATGTATAATCATGATTTTGAAAATTTAATCAATCATTCATCATAATCAAAATCATACTTATTATTCAGCAAATTTGATTGAATTTGATTTTGGTCATCTATTAAGATTGGTTATCTTATTAAGATACAGACTATTTTGGCAAGTCAATTTCATTAGTAACCAACTACATACCCTTACAAAGCCTATAAACAGCTAATAGAGCAACTGAGTAAATACTCAGTACTTGACACTACTTAAAACCATCTAAAAACAAAACTAAGGTACAATCAAGATCGTCTTGCTAATATGAAAAGTAAATAAAGACAGCTTGCAATTCTGCAATTCAAAATCATAACTAGCAGTTCACACACTGCCCTTTTCATGAGGGAAAATTAAATATCGAAAATAATGAAAAAGGAAAATACGCCACCGTCGCTCATTCTCTTTA
Organism: Prostheceraeus crozeri; assembly: GCA_907163375.1. NCBI lineage: Eukaryota > Metazoa > Platyhelminthes > Polycladida > Euryleptidae > Prostheceraeus > Prostheceraeus crozeri. The sequence goes on along the minus strand of CAJQUW010016821.1, from coordinate 270,095 downwards.
TCAACAAGATCTGTATCACTTCTAAGCGTCTTACGTCATCGACCAGATGGTTTCTTTAATCGAGTTCCGTTTATTTTCTCTCTCATTATGTCATCTTTATTAGATATACGATTAAAATGTTTTCCCAATTATCATTTTGCCCACATCGAGTTTTTGTATCTATGGTTCCTTCAATTCTCTCAATGTATTAAAGTTTCGCTCATATAGTTCCAATCGCATTCTGTTTATTCATTGAGATAAAGTGCACTGCATTGCTTTCCTAGTGCTGGTCTTTTTTCAAATGGTCACTCACCCATCTTTAAGTACTAGCAAAAATCATTTGACAAGGAAAAGAGAAGTGGTAAGAAAGCAATACACTGTATATGCGTAGTTTCCAGCAATGAATTCACACAATGCGATTGGAATGATGTGAGTGAGGCTTTAATGCTTCCAGACTTATTTATCCAATATTTTTCCAGACTTTCTCCAGACCACCCGATTTTCCAGACTTTCCAGACCCACGGGCACCCTGTAAGGGCATTAGAACATAACATGACCTAGGCGGTAGGCCTATATAGAATGTCATAGTATCTCATTCTCCAAATCATGTTAATAACGCAAACTATTATCAGCCAACATCATCTAAGATAGATAAGAGCTTGTTATAATAATGTAGACCGCACGTCTGAAGCTGGTAGTAAATATTTCTTGGCTTAGAGAAAGCTCATAATATGAAAGGATATCTTAATAGGGAAATGCCGTCACAGATTTCGACAATATTTAGTCTTTCGTAAGACAGAAAATATGGTATTTGTGTTCATTACAGGATAAACTTAGTTTTCACTTTTGTCAAAACATTTAAATACCGGCAACAACCATGAGCAGTCAGTAAGCGCTCAGGGCTTCATGACTTCTGAGCAAGCATCCGCGTACCTTCTTCTAAAATCCTGACTAGAAAAAACCTACCGACATCTTTGAAAGTGAGTACTTATGTTTCAAAATGGTGCCAAAAAATGTCATCTTCAGCATCGTTTGTGTCTCATCTTCTTTAGGTTTTCAAGCGTCCAGCACTGGCTTCTGCACTTACACATTCTCTTCTACCTTTCTACGTATTTCAGAAACACATCAAGTGAATTCCATCAAAGTTTCTTAATTATGAAATTTAGTTAAAGAATAACCGAAAAATGGACTAGGCATTCCACACCTCTAAAAGCATTCTTTTGAATTGGTCACTGAATCAGAAATTTTTGAAATTTGTACAGCCCATTCAATTTTCAAAGCAAATGGAAAAATGGAAAATGAAGTCGGCTACATTCTACAAAGTGTTCCTTAAAAGTACCTGCTCACAACGATAAATATGAGTTTTTCTAGGAGACACCCCTACATAGCATGTCTACTGGACCTACAACTCAAAAATCATGTGGCATAATGGTGCTAAATGTCAGTCAAACAGCATAAATCAACATGGTATTACATATACACAAGTCTTCAATCGATGTTTTGCTCAAATCAACAATACGCTCTGCTATTGACCTATGATAAAAAAATGTAGCTCCCCATTGCTTGCTGTAAAGCACTGTTTCATTTATTCCTTTGTTATAGCTGAGTGCCAGAGTACATTTATGTCGATGATTTTAGGAAAATATTGGAGACTATGTTCATATAACACCGTATGTCAGATTCATTTTATTTATAGCATGCCTAAATGCGACCATCTAGAAATCCATCATATACACAAGTTGTTATGAAAATGTATATTAAAGCTGCAAGTTGATGTCACCATTTTCAAGAACTATAGATCTATCAATTGATACTAAATCGGTGGTCAGAGTGTGATAAAATACAGTATAACGTTGTTCAATTCATCTTATCTTTGAAAGGAAAATTAATACCAAATTTGTTATCAAAAAATACAAAAAACAACATTTTCATTATTTAATTAATGATCATTCTGAATTTATTTCAAGGAATTCATCCTTCAACTCAGGATTTTCAAATTCCCTGAGTTTTCCTTGTATTCCAGGTCGCTATACACCCTGCAATAGGTTGTAGGCCTTCCATTTTTGTTGATGACTCAGAAAAGTGTGAGCAATAGTTGTGAATTAAATATGAACACATTAATCAAAGACAATAATTGGAGCTGTGCACTAGCCACACCTGCTCGCAACGGTGCACCGGGTATGATAACCGGCTCGGTACACCGAAAATTTTAAAAAGTTATAATGATGTTTTCAGAATTCAATGCAAATTGTATAGAGTATCAGGAAAATTCCAGTAGTCCTAAGAATTTGAAACAGAATTATATAGATCTCTTTGCCCATATCATTCCACTCCCATCATACATAACCTGTGCGTCTCTATGACAGTTCTAATATAATTCCTTAAAATCAGATGAAAGTAGAAATTCCATCGTTGTTACAAATTCATTCCAGCGTAGCACTGGAGAAGAGCTGGCGGAACATGTTGTGACGTGATGCACGATTGATCGTGAACGATTGTTCATGCTGGTATATCAGCCGTGTTGCAGGACCAATAAAACAGAACTCAGCATACACGCATGTCTTCTTGATCTCGTTACATGGTGTCAGAAGTTATTTGTGATTGACTGCGTGGCAGGAATTGGATTGCCGCCACCTCCATAGAAATAAACTGTTTATCTGAAGTTCGCTAAAATGAAAATTGGCTCAAGGTCGCGGCACATCCGGGGGAGCTAAGTTGGGGCATGAAGAACCAATTAAAAGCTTCGATTTACTCATGTGACTGATTCTAACCCAATGATACAGACGTTGGCAGGTGCATCTAAGTGAAAATGCGTGCGATTTATGTGCCGTTATTGTGCATTGCATGAAGCTTAATTTCCATTCTAGAGGTTTTATTGTTGTCAATTTCTATGGCCACCACAGATATTAGATATTCATGGATCGAATATTGCCGAAAATGAAAACGTTTTCAATGTGCTTGGGTGAACCATTCTTTGGAAATTCAACTTACTGGAAAGGACGAGTCAATTCAGGTTGCAACCTTACTGACGATAATTGGTAAAGACGCAAGAGAGGCATTTTCAACCATCAAATGGAACAGTGCTGATGATTGGAACAAAATTCAGGAAGTATTGGCCAAATTTAAATCTTACTGTCAACCATGCAGTAGCATTCCTTTTGATCGTTATCTGTTCAATAAGCGGAATCAAGAAGCAGACGAGTCATATGAACATAACCGAACTTGCTTGAGAAAGTTGGCTGAAAATTCTGAGTTTGATCGTATAGCACACGATGAAATTCTTCGAGATCGCTTGATTATTGGTATAAATGATTCAAAAGTGCGAGAACGGTTACTGAGGGAACCTAATCCTATATTGGAGAAAACTGATGTTATTTGTCGAGCTGCTGAGAATATGCGTACTCAAAAGGAAAGTGATCAAACAGTTAATGCCATCCAGACCAATGTGGATAAGAAATTGAAAGAGTGTTGGTTTTGTGGTCGCAAACGGAAATTTGGCAAAAAAGAACTTTCTTTCGCATATGGGAAACAGTGCACAAAATGTGGTAGGATGAATCATTTTTCTGTGAAGTGCAGAGCAAAGAACTCATATGAGTCCATGTTTGCGAATAGTGTGTAGGAAAATGGTGATTCAATATTCAGTGTTGAAGTTTTCGCTCATGATTGCGATGATGATCAATTTGTTTCTGTGGAAGTGAATAGAGGAAATCTGATCAAATTTATAATTGATATTGGGCCCAAATGCAATGTCATACCCATTGATCTATACAGAGTGGGAGAATGACCTTCAAAAATATTACCGATGTACGATTACATTACTGCTTACGGTGGATTCAAAATCAAAGTTATTGGTGAAGTTACTCTGTCCATTTCAAGAAATTCTAAATAATATAAGTTCCAGTGCAAACTAGTTGATGATCCAGATTTTCGACCTTTACTTGGAAGAAAAGCTTGTTTGGCAATTAATATTGTTAAATTTTTGGATAATGATGCCATGCAACCTTCCATTCTGAGAAAAAATACGGTTTATGCTTTGAATATGAACTTCTCGTCAGTGGAACTTTTGTGCAAATAATATCCTACTGTCTTTTCTAATATCACTGGTAGAATGGATGGAGAATAGCACATAAAGCTGGATCCTGCTGCTATATCAGTGCAACATGCTCCGAGAAGAGTACCTGAGGCATTGTGAAGCAAACTTGAATCTACGAAATGAGTCAAGTCTATAGTGGTGATCAACAAAAAAGATGGAAGTCTTTGAATCTGTCTTGACCCGAAGGAGTTGAATAAATGGATTCAAAGAGAATATTATCCACTTCCTCCTCTTCATGACATTTCAACTAGATGTAGTGGTGCAAAGATTTTCTCTATAATGGATGCTAGAAATGGATTTAATCATATTTTTTGTCAGAAGAATCTTCGTATCCTACAATATTCAATTCTCTTTTTGGCAGATTTAGATTCAAAAGTCTCACATTTGGAATTCGTTCAGCATCTGAAATTTTCCAGCGTAAAATGCATTAATTAATCGAAGGACTTACTGGCACTGAAGTTATTGCCGATTACGGAGAGACAAAGGTTCCATTTATTGGCCACATTGTAACTGCTGATGGTTTGATGACCGACTCAAATCAGATTAAAGCAATCTCACGGACGTACTTCCAGTTTCAAAGGAGAGACCTTCAAAAATATCAGCTGAGTTCCAAAACGATCCAGTGATATCCCAGCTCGCTATAATAATACGAAATGGTTGGACTGAAAATAAGAGACTTGCCTGAATTTGTCCATCCAGATTTCAATCTCCGTGACGAACTGGTTGCATATGGCAATTCAATTTTTGAAGGACAGCAGTTGTTGGTTCCACGGAGTCTGAGAAAGGAGTCAATGACTATTGCTCATGCTGCTCATATTGGTATAGAAGGCTGTCTTCGTCGCATGAGGGAATGCTTGTTTAGGCCGCGAATGTCCGCCGAGGTTAAGGAGTATATATCATCGTGTGATATTTGCATGGCACACAGAGAAAACCAAACCAAAGAACCAATTATGCAGCATGAGATGATTATGAGACCGTAGGCGAAAATAGCAGCTGATATTTATCATTTACACGACGAAACCTTCTGGTAGTGGAATACTACTACAGAAATTATTTAGAAGTGGTCAAATTAAGCACTTTATCGTCTCAAGCAACGATTCAAACTTCGGCAGAAATATGTGCAACATTTGGCATACCTGATGTTCTGATTACGGATAATGGGACCAACTTCTCGGTTGAATTCAAAAATTTCGCAAAGAAATGGAGCTTTAATCATCACCAAATTATGCTCAATCTGATAGGAAAGCAGATAACGTAGCACAGACAGTCAAAAGATTTTTCAGCAAATGTAAAGAAACGGAAGAATCTTAATTTATTGCCTTAATGGACTCCATCCCTAGCTCATGAAACTGCGGATAAACAAGGGAAAAGTACATCTTGACATCTTTAAGGATGGCTGCCCAATTCCACAAAATCATGTAAAGATCTTGTGAAATGTAGATGAAAAAATTGCAAAATAACCTTCAAATGTCAAAACTTTTCTCAATCAAGTGTAGAATTAAGTGTATAGTGGCTGTTGCGTGTAAAACTGTGGTGCGCAGTACTATTATTTCTCGAATTGAACAATTCGATTCTATTATTCAATTCTATACAACTGTCCAACGTATCTTCTGGATAAGCTACAGCGTATTCAAAACAATGCGGCGAGGTTAATTGTGCGTATTCCGAAATATGATCATATATCGTGTCATCTTTCTGATTTACACTGGCTTCGTATCAGACAACGGATATGTTTTAAAATTTGTGTCACTTGGTACAAGATTCTTCAGGGCTCTTGTCCGTCCTATTTGTCAGATCTCGTATCCGTATATGTTCCTAGGCGATCGTTGCGTTCATCTGCTGATGACCGAATTCTGGAGTCTTGTAATTATCAGACTCGCTTTGGAAGAAGATCATTTTCCCATGCTTCACCCGTATTGTAGAATTCCTAACCAAGAGACGTGAGGAACTCGGCATCACTACACTCATTTAAAAAGTCTTTGAAGACATGCTTTATTTCTTACAATCGCTGATGTGTTTGTGTTATTTTGTGTACATGTAATGTTGTTTAATTTTGTTGCGCCATCAGCTCACTAAGTAATGACGCTCTGTAAATATTCAGTAATTATTATTATATAAGGACTTGTTTTCAAAAAAGTTTTATTTTCAATTTCGAAGTTGAAATAATCTACTCAATAATTGTACCTGTGATTATTCTAGGACACATTGTTATTACATGGATATACTAAGAAACGCCTCAAAATGCGGCCAGAAAACAAACCTAGTGATGACTGCTGACAATTCATTTTTGAATACCGAAAATCATCGACGCATGAATTCGAATTTTCATCAGCTTAATTTTGATATCCGACACAACTATGTTCTGTATTTAGAGTCATAATAAATGTACTACATTTACTAGGCTTGACACGCAGTTAATTACATGTATTTCTTGATACCACAAAACCGGGTTTATAGAACATTTCAGATTGGAGTCCATTCCTAGCTCCATTCTACATGTCAAAAGCTGCATTGTGTCAAAATCCAATGCTTGTATCACAATTTGAAATATTTTATCACTAAGTATCATCACTATCATTAATCATGTGTGGCTTCAGTTATTTGAAATATGAAAGCACATGCGTTTCGTCAATTCAGTTGAGATAACACACTTTGACTCTCTGTTCGTCCTTGTTTCTCAAAGTACGAGTGAAACAAGGTAATATGTCCGTGTCTAATTCAATCTGAGTTAGCCTGACTACGGTAATGTTCTTCATATGGAGATAGCTATACGTGCTATACTGTCAAAGATCTTGGCTAAGCGCCAGCAAGGACATCAAAAGGAAGAAAGGCTCTCAATTTTGTGCACTATAGAGTTAACACAATTACATGCTTTAGACGAATTTGACGAATTAAAGCTGATGTGGTGACTTGATGTGATGCACTTCGAAGGATATCAAAAACAAGCTTCCGAAATATTTCGTTCAAACTCTAAACATGTCATTCTCATACACGTGTAAACACAGAAACTTGCATAAGTTAATACAGGTTCAGATCTGATGATGACAACTCACCTTCTGTCATCTTCTCCGTATTCAGCGTCATCGAACGCATATGACAGCAGCTTATGTTGAGTAACTGCCCTTCGGGTTCATCTTTCGTTACTTGTCTTTTACATCCTACACAAATGTAGCGAAGATGTGTTAGTTCTTGTCTTGAGACTCCGGATATTATCGCCAAATGACCGGTAAGGTCATGGAGGTCTATCTTGTTATCTTCGGCACACCAACTGAATAATTCGTTATCCAATATAACTTTGAATTCAGGTCGAGAGACCTTCAACTGATCTTTGAAGTGAAACATTTCATCTGGACACAGTAACCTATCTTTAGATTGGAAAAGGAAATCTTTTCCCTCAAATTTTCTTAGCTCCTCCTTCAGATGGCAAACATTTGACGTATCAGGTAAATGAGCTGCTCTTTGAGAACCGTCCGTCAACTCAACTGAAGTTGTATCTACTCCAGTGATAATGCCATCATCTGGAATCTCCAGTTGTCTTATTGTTTTCCTTTTATCAAGACGAATCCCGTTGTACAAGAATGTCAGATACTTGTATTTCCCAACTATTCTCTTTAGCCGGTAATGCGGTCTGACAACGTAGTGTCGGCACCTTCCCTTGATCATTATGCGAATGTTTCGTGTTCCAGGTGGCGTTGGAGCATCTGAGAGCTCAACAGAAAGCAACACCTTTTTCGATCCCTCCGTCGTCTCGCCCACTTCTGTAAGGGCGAAGTCGATATCGTAGATTTCAGTTTTGTCATCCGACCTAAATTCATAATACCCAAAGGCACCGACGTGCCTCTGCCAGTTCTCCAATATTTGATAAAGTGGAGTATCCGGGGGAAATATGAAGATTTTGTCCCAATCAGGATTGTCAGCGGAAATGAAGACTTTCCAATGCTCTGAAAGAAGAAAAACATTTCATCAACGACGATCTCAGTTTTAGAAGACATGAGGAAATTCTAACTGCAGCGGGAAATCCTGAATTCCAGTCGGATTTTCAGTGTGCGAAAAATTATTAAGTCATGTCTGAATAATAGATGGCAGTAAATCATTTTAATTCAGAACCTTATATCATGCCGTGTGGAGTACCTCATGGATCAGTATTGGGTCCGATTCTCTTCAGTGTTTATATGTCGACCCTATCGCGTGTTCTTGTCAAGCATGGTGTGAAATATCATTTTTTGCAGATGAAATATTCATCTATATGTCTACCATTCGGAGTGGGATTTGTAGCACAGCCAGTTTGATTGAAGACTGCATTGATGGTATTTAACTCTGGCTCATTTACAACAGATAGCGTATTATTCGATTTCTGTGGTGCTATGGCAGCAGATTATGTCATTTCATTAACGTTACATGTTCCAATGTTTCCTTTATAGTTAAATAGAAGAAGAGACGACCTTCTAATTCTGTGAGTGTAATAATATTCTCTGTGATGTGTCATTCAATCTTCTCAAGAAATTACAAAAAGTGCAAAATGCATGCGTGCACTTAACATCTAAAGGCAATCGCCGTGAGCATATTGCGCAACACCTCAAGAAACTGAAGTGGCTTCCAATTATTCAGCGCATTGAACTGAAAGTTGGTAGTTTGTGCTACAAAAGATATCATTTGCGATCACGTCAGTATATTTCCAAGATACTTCATACATATTCCATTGCAAACTGCCTGCTGGCTTTCAAGCGTTGTTGGAGGAAGATTTTGATGATTAAGCTGAGATTAAGCTTTCTCTTAATTTTTCTAACTTCATTTTTTGTGACTTGCATTTTTGTATCCGTTTTGCGCTGTGAGCCTCTTTATGGTACAGCGCTATATAAATACGGCATAATAACTTAGACCTATATGAAGATGTTCCAACGTTATATATTACTCTCATATTGAGCATAGTAATGTTGTTATCAAAAGCAAGATTGTGTGACATTATAACAAATATTATTATTCATATATTGTAGATTTAGTATCAATTTCATCTAACACTATTACGGCAATGCACGCAATGGCATTAGACCAGATCATGCTAGAGAAAATTTATCTTATCGTGACCACAGCCTGGTGTTTCCAAGCGATAGTCCCACTGCATATTCTAGCAAATATTCAGTGCTCCAACAGAGGTTTCCTCAAAAACTGCCCAGGATCTCAAAATTAGCGCAGGGACCTAATCGTCATTATGCATTAGAAAACTGGACACTATCGAAATTTACGGGCCCAATCAATGACAATTAAAAATACTGACAAATACAAAGGGGAATGTGACTGTTGCCCCCCGTTCGACGATGTATATGTACGGTCATATTACTACGCAAACCGGCAGATAATTCTATGATTACAAAAACTTGTGAACACAGCCACATTACATCAAATAAAATGATAACACTTTTAAAAACGGACAGTATATTCAATAAATGCATAAACATTGTTGGTTAAAGACCAGCATGAAATCTTCAACAAAATAAACTGAATCGAAATACGTTTAAGCGTTATCTAATTATTGCGTTCAAGAGTTCATCGATAACAATATTAGCCTGTTTTTCTACTCTAGACTGAAATGTAAGACATGGATCCATTGCATTGTTATACTAAAATTAACTGGTAATATCTGCACCTACCTACGTAATACAAAAATATGCAAATATATCAAAAAGGCAACTTGAATATTCATGCAGTGGTACTAAATCATCACCTTGATTTTTAATGTCTGTTTCTGAACGTGTTCTCCTGTTTTATATTTTGACAAGTAACTTTCACAAAATTAGCGCAGCATTCTAAAATTCCCGCAATCGCACAGAAATGCAAAGATTAGCGCAGCTGCGCCAAATGGCACAGCTTTGGGAGCCCTGCAAACATTAGCATGTGGCTCTCGAGTTTCCTAAGCATGAAAAAACTTCAGCACTTTTGTGAATTCAAACCACAAACATTCAGTATTAAGCGCAAGATACAATACATTTTCTATGACATGGACAATTTATCACCAAATTCAGACGGATTCCTTTTATCTGCAATATTAATCGATTGTTTATTTATTGCCTCAAACTAATTACCACGTATGTCTCCTGACAGACCGACTCCCACAAAAATGTACGATATTCAAAATGTGATAATTTTCAGCAAATCAAGACACGATCAGTCTTCGAGGACATTGACTTTCCTAAATGAAAGATGTTAATTCGGCGAAGTGGAACGGCTTTCATCCGCATTGCAAATATGGCGCAGTTTTAAAGTAGAGTTCTAGTTTCGCATCGCGCTTTCCAAAAAACGGATTCAACAATAAATACATTTGTCGGATAAGTTTGAATGAATATGGCAGAGCATGTATATTGATGGCAATGTTGTCCATGTCTTCGTTAACTTTCATGCCAATCATTGTTCGATAATTTGTAGATTCTCTAGGCTTCACACCGCCAAAACATCTGCATAATCACGCCTAATGAACGCATGTCAAATTCACAACATTAATGATTCAGATCCAAAATATAAACAAGCAGGTGTTAAATAAGGAAAACAGATATTGATGCAAATTGAGTTGGTAGAATCAGATGATCGAAATTATGATGACATCTGCGAAAGTTCTATTTTATCTCAACAATTCGTCCTACATCGATGACCGACGAATTGGTGACTTGAAATGGATAACTTTGCAAAACTCCCGTTCTTCGGAATTTTCATCACAATTTTGCGGACGCTGATACTTCTAGGGCCAGATTCGATTTCCTCAAGCTGCATCGAGTGATATCCTCACGAATCGAAGTTAAACAAATCTACAGCAAAGCTTCGACACCATGAAGATTAAAACTGTCTTTCCTGAGTATAGAATAAAATTGATTTAGATGTGATGATTCGTTTTACTTTTCAAATCCGTTGCATCCCTGGATACAGACATAGTGGACACCAAAAGCAACGTGTACGTATACAATTTGGTCATTCGAGGGAACCCGTCGTAATTATATAAGCACAACCGGTATTCGACATTGGTATCCCTATCGTTGTTAGCTAGTCATCTACTTAGATTGAACGTCAAAAGTACCGAGTGCAGGCAAGCGGTTACATCATGGGTAAATGTGGCTTACGACAGGCTTCACCTTCGGGTAATTGACCTTGTTGAGCCCTGTTAAACTAGATTTAGCCATGATACAACCATTACATACAGGAGTTCATGGATATACCATGGCACGGATAAGATCACATTTACGAGCTCACGTAAGTCTATGACCGAACTATCATTTCGTAGCTTCATATTGCTTGCATTTATAAAATTGACTACGTTACTTTCAGTCTATTAGCGGCATGGATATAAACAAACTCATAACGTCAAATCTACATTTCTATTTGAGTATTTCCATGCAGATTTCGCCGATCAACATCAACTGTTCTTTGAATGACTTGGTATAGGATCTGCTGCCTCTAACTACAATAGCCTTGCGAAACATTCATGAATCTTGTCAAAATCACCCCTGTTACGATCAATACCAGCTCATCTAGAGTACAGCTTTTCCCTAACCACCGTACCACCACAATACCAATACGCTATTAATTAAGCATAATCGGACAATATTCCACAAATGAACTGTTTTTTACTTATGTCTGTCATCTGTCCATGAATATCTAACATTGATTTCAAATGAATATTTCATATTTGTTACCAATCGGCAAGCATATTCAGGACATCTCACCACGGGTACTTCTGAAGGAATTTCCATGTCAACTCAAAGAAGCAAATATTTTAAAATACACAAGAGAAAAGCTCTGAAACATCACATCTATTCAATCCAATGCTGCAATATGACAAATGAGCAAATTGAAGAAAGAGTTTTGGGACGATCACTGTGGACACGTTGATGAAGGTATGAAACTGTGACTGGTGAAAGTGACACGCTGATTGCGCCTGAAATAAGACTAAACGCGGAAGCACAAACGTGTGGGAATGCTTTCACTATTTATCCATGTAGTCAACACGCAAAACTTACCTAAATCAGCTGCAGTCGCCATTTCAAATGTTCGAAGGAAATCTGTAAAGCAGAAAATGCAAAAATCATTGGAAAATAATGAGCATTGTCACACTGCCAATTATAATGCATGCTTTGTGCCTATGTTATTCTTGTAACTTAATAGGCTTCATGCATTCAAATTATATTTCAATTTGATATTTATCATAGAACTAAGATGTTGCGTAGCAGCTCTGGCCTATTTGAAAACAAAAGTCGTGTGGAATATGCTCTTTCATTAGGTTATAGAAAGGAGAACTGTTCTGCATGCATTGTATAGGTATTATGCTTTGATCGGTTTATGAATATATGGTAAAATCCAGCAAGAAGTGGTCTGTTTCTTTTCCACTCAAGAAAACTCTCGAAAATTTCTTTTGGTAATGGTATATATTTATATTTGATTCTTGCAAGATACAGCATGTGTGCTAAACCACATTATCAGTACTATGAGGAAATCTGTAGCCGAGTTTCTGATTTCTGTGACGACGAAAGGTAATTTAATGTATATATGAATATACAGGATGGCCGCCAACAGGAGGTTCTTCATACTTCAGTTGATGCTAAAAACAGCTTTCTATATTGGTCAAACCACGCGTCCTTTTAAGCATCGTTTTAATGAACACAAGCGTACTGTAGATAAAGAAAGGTAATGTTGATTCGAGTGCTATGGCCATAGAAATAAACAGTTTATCTGAAGTTGACTAGAATGGAAATTGACTCAAGGTCGCGGCACATCCGGGGAAATAAGTTGGGGCATGAAGAGCCAATGAAAAGCTTAGAATCGTACATGTGACTGATTCTAAACCAATGATACAGACGTTGACAAGTGTATCTAAGTGAAAATGCGTGCGATTTATGTGCCACTATTGTGCATTGCATGAAGCTTTACTTCCATTCTAGAAGCGTTATTGTTATAAAATTCTATGGCTATGGCAGAACATTGTCTGAAATATAGATCAAAACGTTTGACTGATTTTGACCTTGAAATTCTTGATAAGTGCAAAGATGCATTGGACACTAGACTGACTGAAGCTCGTTACATTAAACAGTTGATTCCAAAAATCAATCGAAAAAAAGAGTTGACGGTATTTTAAACATCTCTCAACCGATAGCATTGTACAAGCAGCCCACATGAGCGGCCAGATCAGTTGGTTTTGGCGAATTACCCCCTGAGGAAGAGCGAACGCTTGAAACGCGTAGGGGTTGTACATATCTTTTTAAGGAGAGACGAAAGCTGTTTTCAGCATCAACTGATATATGAATACATTTATTTTTTTACATCAACAGTTTGCTGGGGACATGTACTCATAATTTGATATCTCGAATCATTCATCATGAATTCAGTAAACTGACAATCTAGACCGATTGTTTAACTAAGCAGCCTGCAATAGACGGGATTCTAAATTGAAATTTTTGAACAGCCTATACAGCTATCATAGGCTACTGATTCAATAACAAGAACCAATAGCTGGAAACAGCATGATTGTATAATGCTTGCGTGCTTTACGGTTGTATATGCACTGTATCCATGATAATATCAAGAACTCATGAAAAGTTTGCTGCTGCTGTAGAGATAAAATCATTAGAAGATGGAGATGCAGCCTTTTTGCAACACATGAAATATTCAATAGCTGATAGTTAAATTATAAATGCACGTGTAACATTATTATTGAATGCAGTTGTATTCAAGGGGTCGAAGGTTCGCATGCCGTTACAAATAATAGTGCATGTACTTCCGATGATAGGTCTTCTATTGACGTGACACCAATGAAACACTCCTTGCTGAGATCATTCTCAGCACATGGGTTTTCAATTCATTGCCGATTGGCCGAGGCTTTCTGATTTCGATTCTGAATTCGATAACTCATGTAGACCTAAAATAAGAAAACTACCTACATGTAGGTACAATTCTTCCTTAACTTTGACCCTTTCTAACTCAGATGAGAAATAGGTGCATGCAAAACCAGCAGTCCTAAATGCCAATTTATAACGTAAAAAGTTGTTTTTTTAAATAAAAGTCATCTCAGCGAACTTCAAATTTCAAATTTCAAAAGAAAAAATTTAAATTTCAAGCGAACGCCACATAAACGACGTAAACCAGATGCACGACGTTAATAACCACATCAGTACGATCAAACTGATATAAAATTTATTTCTCAACCACTGAATGTAACCAGTTAAATATCCGTGTAAGAACAATTGCAGAACGGCAATACCAGTGCACAACCTTGGTCACACAACGTGAACGGTACTAACACTGAGCGGTACGGTGAAAATACTAATGATTTTGATGAGCACTAAATATATTTTGGATTAAGACTATCATTTAAAAGACCGGTAAGGTGGAATTTTCAACGTTGCGCAATACTCAAAGAATGGACAATATTCCTTCCTGTACCATTCAATTGGTCTGAAAGACAAGTTATAACTTTATAGAATATCTGGAAGATTTCGAATGAAACATGTAGGTCATTTTCACTCTTTAACATTTTTAGTCTATATGTTGATAATCCTGAAATTGTTTAGTGTTGCAATATTGATGTGGACAAGTTTATAGCAACTATCAGATTGTAGATTGAAAAATGTCATCTGAAGCCATGATACATAGAATTGAAATATGATAATTTTAAGTGATTTTTAAGTGATTATTAATTTATTCAAGCAAATCATCCTTTCTCTTTGTTTCCTTGTCAAAATATCCATTCTGAGCCACTTTTCTCACTCATTTTAATGAGCTAATATCATTTACATAGCAAGTAGTATAGGGTATAGGATTCGGCGCATCGCTTCGCTCAGCACCGAATCCCACACCTAGGTAGTTACAAAAAATGAAAAAAATACAAAAAAATAGGGACCCCCTGAAATTTATAAAAAACAGTCAAAATAGTTACAAAAAATGAAAAAACAGTCAAAATAGTTACAAAAAATGAAAAAATACAAAAAAATAGGAAAGTACCTTAAAGTATGACCCATGAACAAAAATATTCATTTAAAAAATGGAAGATGAAAAAACAAAAGAACCATCAGCCCCCTTATATCCTTCATTATCATATGAAATAAAACCTTCGGTTCCCAATGAAATGGATATAGCAAAACACAAAGATAGAGTCAGGTACATGAAAGATAAGGAAGCCCAATTATTACTTAAACTAGAACATTATAATAAATTAAGAAAGAGATGGACCATAGCTAAGAATGTGATGTAACACAATTCCGCTGAAAACCCAAAAGTGATGAAAGGCGAAAACCCGTCAGCTACACTATCAGCCCCTTTATAACCGTTATGTAAAATCAACCATTTTTGCACAAAATTGTTTCTTATTCAACAAAATTGACGCGAAATTACATATACAATATTTGCACATTTTCAACAGTAATTTACAAAATGTCAAGAAATGTCTCCTCGAAAGGAGACATTTTACTCTGTAATTAAATTTGAAAAGTCTCCTGTCAAGGAGACATTTACATTACTATATAATGATATAAGTAGTGTATGAATTGACACACTTACAAAATGTCAAGAAATGTCTCCTCGAAAGGAGACATTTTACTCTGTAATTAAATTTGAAAAGTCTCCTGTCAAGGAGACATTTACATTACTATATAATGATATAAGTAGTGTATGAATTGACACACTTACAAAATGTCAAGAAATGTCTCTTCGAAAGGAGACATTTTACTCTGTAATTAAATTTGAAAAGTCTCCTGTCAAGGAGACATTTACATTACTATATAATGATATAAGTAGTGTATGAATTGACACACTTACAAAATGTCAAGAAATGTCTCCTCGAAAGGAGACATTTTACTCTGTAATTAAATTTGAAAAGTCTCCTGTCAAGGAGACATTTATATTACTATATAGTGATATAAGTAGTGCGTATGAATTGACGCACTTACAAAATGTCAAGAAATGTCTCCTCGAAAGGAGACATGGTGAGAATGTTACATTTGAGACTATCAGAACTCCATTGGGCTTTCCATTCTTGGGACTTCCATTCTTGGGGTTTCCATTCTTGGGGTTTGCATTATTTCTTCAAATGTTTTTCGGCGTCGTCCATTTTTGATGTGCGATGAAATTATACGAAAATTGATTTTAAAGAATGTTGCGGATTCATGAGAATCGGCGATGAACGGATATTGTAAATAAAAGTTATAAAGTCTTCTTAAAAACGCGACATAACTCCGGGAATATTGGAAATAGTCACTAAATGTATTTCCCGCACGTAGAATTTTGAATGCACGCCCCTTCAAGATAGCTAGTTTCAAACTACTGTTCTCATGATGATTTTCGTAGTTTTCAATTCTTTGTAAGAAACCACGTAGCGTCGGCAGAGTTACTTCTTTATTCAGTTCCTCGTTGAAATTAAATGATGACGACGATTCACAAGATGCAGTTAAAGATGCTTCAAAAGTTTCTATAATTCTCCATTCTTTGTATAAATAATCTTCCTCTTCTTTTGTCTTAATATTCCTCCTTCTGTACTCTTGGAAAACTTCTTCACATCGTCTCTTCTCTTCTTCGTTTGTAATGATTTTTAAAATATCCATCCTCAAATTGTTGAATTCAGTAAGTCGAGACATAATATTACACTTTTGCAGATGAATCGTGAAAGACACAGTCACGTAGAACACTCACAGAGAGAATGAAAATTGACAATACGTGGCAGCATCAGCTCCTAATGGCAACCGCTACTGCTTGTGGCAGACAATGGTGTCATGCATAATGCGCTAGAGGCCGCCCCGCTAGAGGTAACAAAAGCCCTGAGTCATACAGATTGTGCAATTCTTTTGTGTCATTTCTGAAATAGAATTTATCTCATGTAAAATGACTAACCTGATCGAGTTTTTTAAATTATATGGAACGCAAACTACGACAAATTTCGACCTAAAGAAAATTGCTAATCAATTAGGAATAAAGAACTTTCATGTTTTAATGAGAGACGAATTACAATTGATCAAAAATAAGCCAACTGTAAATTTCATAACGAATCTTCACACTTCAGACCAAAACGGCGTACATTGGTCAGCAGGCGTTAAAAATCATCAGCAGAACTATTATTTTGACTCATACGGACTTCCACCTACGAATGAAGTAAGAGAAATACTTGGAAATGGTATTTATAATACATTTCAAATTCAAAAACCAGGAACTACTTACTGTGGGCAATTATGTTTATACGTTTTGTACAAATTACAAAAAGGAGTACCATTTCTAGATATAATGTTAGAGTTAAACGATAAAGGTTAAAGCTCGGTTTTCTGTAATTCGTTTTCATAGAATCTACCTTTGATATCCTCATTATCTAAATCTATAATTTCATAAGTAATCGGAAGAGTTTGATTTATTTTACAAATTTCAAATATCTCTTTCGTCCAGTATCCGACGAAGCCCTTTTCAAATTTGTTCTTATATTTAAATATTCGTACCCTATCCCCAATTTTAAATTTCGGCTTACGTTTCTGTAAATTCGGATTACTCTCATTCGAATAATTATTTTCGAATATTTTCTTTCGTATTAAATCAGGGTCGTCAGAAGCATTCTTTGGAGTTTCTTCAATACCTGAATGAATCTTATTGTTATACTCTTCTACAACTCCTGGTAATATCTTCAACCATTTCTGATTTCCTTGCTCAGTAAATTTCTTAAAGATCTTACTTTTTAGCGTTCTATTAAAGCGCTCTATTACTACAGCCTTTCCTGCATTTTCTGTGGAATAAACAGTTTCAAATAGTGGCTTTACATTTCGGTTATAAAATTCCGACCCTTTATCAACGAATAGCTTTTTTGGCTTTCTAAAACTTTCTTTAAAGATTTCTTCAAACGCATATTTAACTGACAGACCACTTTTGTTTTTTAAAGGCTTTACCCAAGCGTATCGTGTATATAAATCTATAACGGTCAATGCGTACTTAAACCCTCTTTCATTAGGCATATTAATTAGATCTGCACTCCAAATATCATCTTTATTAAATACTTTTACCTTCAATAGATATTTCGGCTTTCTGTATTCCTTGTGAATTTCGGACGCATAGCGGCTTGGGTCATTCGACATTTCGGACGCGTAGGTTCGAGCGTTGCTCTCAGACAGCTTTGCTGTCGTTTCATTCAACGAAGTTGACGGAACTAAAGTTTTATCTATCCCCTGGCCAAAAAGCATTTTTGCTTGTAAAGCTTTCTTAACAAACATTCTTTCAATTTTTTCTCTAAATGTAGGATTTTGAATACTATCTAATTCTTGTATCATTTTCTTATCTGCTTCATGTCGAGAACTTAGGTCATGATTTCGATAAGCTAAATCATGTTTATAAGCGGCGGCGTCTACTCTATTTATTGGTTTACTATTTTCTCTAGGTGTGTTATCATCGTTTAATCTTAAATCTAATCTTGTGCCGGGGCCAGTAAAATTATGCCCAGGTAGATGTTTCTCTTTCGAATATTTACTCCAAATAAAGCCAGGAAAGTTTTCTAATGCTTTTTGTATATCACCTCCGGTGTGGTGTGGAACTTTGTTATTGTCACCTTTTAAGAGATAATCCATTAGATCTATATTTGAAATCCTTAAGTTATTCAAATTCATTTTTAAAGATTAAATCTTATCGCACCATACTAGGATTTAGATATATGCCAGATCCGTCTTTTGTTTCTTTTATTTGAATCAAATCATCAATATTGTGTAGGACATTTTTAAGAACTCGTTTCCCTTCATCAACTAAATTTAATTTGCTAATGAAATTATCTACTATTCCGTCACCTCTAGCAGCTTTCTCTAACTCCCTATTATGACGTTTTTGCTCTTCTAATGCTGCCTTCTCTGCTTTATTTTTATTTACTGCCTGGACAATACCAGCTGTCCCACCTGCAACACTTCCTGCTGCTGCTATACCACCTATGATTAGCGGAATTAATGGGAGAATTCCACCATTCTTTTCTTCTTGTAATTTGATATTCTCTATCATTGGTTTACTTATGTAATACTTCTTTTTGTTAATCGTAATAGCTTTAGGGGTATTTTTGTCAATGATGTTACGTAGTTTTAATTCAACCGTTTTATTATTCACTTGCGCCATTTTTTAATAAAAAATTTATAGTCTTTGGTTTTACTAACCGATCGGAGCGAAGCTCCTCTGGCTTTAGCCTATCGACGAAGTCTTGGGTTTTTCTAACCAATCCTAACCATCTTTCCATTAAGAATTTCAATAGAATATTCGGCGTCTTCTAGCAATAAACCATAAGCCATCAATGATGTTGTGGAATTTGCCTTTTCAATATTAATTGTCACATCACAACCGGTCTTGATAATATCTTCAGATTGTGCACTTAAATCAAAACAGAAAACAGGATATAAATTCTTCCAATCTACAGGATTTAATTGTGCTTCAACTCCAAATTCTCGGCACAAATTTCTATAAGCGTCATATCCTTCCATGAATTGATTATTTGCGTTATCAAATCTCAATGGATCAATAGGATAACGTGTTTGATTTAATGAAATTTGTAAACTTCGAATTGAATTAATATGGAAAAGATTATTGTTCTTATCAAAACTAGGCGTTTCATTCTTTTGAAAAGTGAGTAAAAAATATCTTGGAGTATTTGATGTCCTTGTGAAATGCCAGTTAAATCTTTGTTCAGTAAACGTGACAGAGCTCGCGGTACGCTTCATAAAACTTACTGGAATTGGTTTGCCCGTATTTAATCGTTTCGTAATAGTTGTTTCAACCTCTAAACTAGGAGTAATGTGCTTAATCCACCATTCAAGTCTATCAATTTTTAGGTATGCTTTCTTCCCAGCCTTTCCATAAAATATTGATTCATTATTTACAGTGCGATGAACTATGAGTTTGAATTTCAAGTGACATGATATTTTATTGTAATCTAAATACCCGAATAATGGAGACAATGACCAATCAACAGTTTGTTTACTTTTATTATTAAAATTACGTCTTTTCTGGTATGAGCTATTTCGTGTACTGTTTAACTGTTTCACTATGTTTTCTACATCTTTCGCAATTCCTGTTGAATCTGTTCCAGTGTGAGTTAAATCATCTTTAAGTATGCCGGTATGGTTATCAGGAAACCATCCTTCGATTTCATGCATTTTAGTATTTTCACCTATTGTTACAAATCGAAGCATTGAATCAATAATGCCAGGTGAATCACTTATGGTTTCTATATTTTGTGTTGCAACATCTAAACGCATTTGTGTGAATAATCTTGGGAAGAAATTGTTTTCTAATGTAATATTATCCGTAGCCGGTAATGGTGTTGTAAAATCAGCATCAGAATAAAGAGAATATTCACAGTGTAAAAATGAATCGGGTAAATATAAATAACTTTGTTGATTGTCAACTTCAAAAATTAAATCGCCTCCTGTATTCACTCTACCTGAAGAACCGGGGTTCATAGCAATTCTTATATAGTCATTCTTTTTTTGATTGTAACTAATGAACGGGGGATCATCTAATCTAAATTTGCTTTCAATCAGAGTTGCCATTATATTTTTTTATTAGAAAAAATCAGTTTGATACTCGGCTAAAGCCTCTGAACAAGGTTCTACTAGAATTTTGCTAGACCATTTCCCACGTTAGTGGTTAGGGTCTGCATCCCATTTCCTCTCATTTCTTCAATTGTTTTTTCATCATGTTTACTTTCCATCTTCGCTAATTTAGCAATTTTGTTTTTTGTTTCCTCTGAGAGCTTTTTGTCTTTTTGCATTTCTTTTGCATCATTCCTAAGTTTGCGAATAGCTTCTAGTTGCTTTAATTCGTTTTGTGACTTAACAGCATTCGATATTGCACTAGCTGTACTACCTATAGCAGCTGCTCCTTTAGCAGCAGATGAAATCAAATCTTTATTATTTTTAATCAAGTTAACGATACTTCCGATACCAGAAAAGATGCCAGCTCCTTCTGTTTGGACGGCACCTGCAGTGCCTAGGAACTTTGTTCCAACAGTTTCTACACTATCATAATGGTACACAGGATTCATACGTGGTTCATGAGCAATTTTATTATTTGAAGCAAAATGCTTAAGATTGTGTTTATAAATTATAGGCATTTTTTTTAAGCTTAAATTTGACTTTTGGGCCGATCGGCTAAATTCTATTAAGATTTACGTTTGTGTATGGACAACAACTTCGCGGTAACTTTATTAATTGCCTGTTGCACTTTATCTATTGCGTCAAGCAGCGTGTGATGTACTTTAATTTCTTTTTCATTTACTTCTATTTTTTTCTCACTTTTCTTTACTTCTGTTTTAAGAGCGGCCAATTGAACTTTAATAGCATTCAACTGTTCCTTATTTCCTTTATCTAAATTCGTTTTAAGGGTCTTCAATTCACTAACCTTTTGTTTAAGTGCTTTAACTTCATTTATCATTCTGTTCATTTGCTTTACTTGTTGTGTGATGCGGCTACTTAATTCACCAACACTTTTTTGGAATGTGGATTGCAGCTGTTGTAAGTGTTGTAATAATTTTCGATTCTTTTCGCTTACTTTTTCTAACTCTTCTTTCAGTTGTATATTTTGATTTGTATTCTTTGCGATGGCAGACTTTAAATTTAGTGATAACAGGATCACAAGTTTTGAATGTTCTGTTATTTTTTTATGAAGTTTTACTATATCTGCTTCTATATTTCCATGTTTGCTACTTAGGTCTGTTAGCTTTTCTTGCAGTCTTTCATCATTCTGCTTTAGAAGCTTGGTTTCTTTCGTTAGTGGAGAGAGCAGTGACACAATTCTATCGAACTGTTTATCAACATATTCTTTATTTGCTAACTCAGTACTTTGTTGTGGAAGAATAGAAAGATGTAACGGACCTGTTAAAATGTCTCCAGTTTTCATGATATAGTTGTCTAGTTCTATTTCTGATTCTTGATTATTCGGTGTGTAAGCACACCCGCCAACATTTGTTAACATCATTTTTTTTCTGTTAAAAATATGTTAACCAACAATTCATCATTAAATAAACATATGAGAACATGTAGTGATTGTGGAAAAAGTGTAACATCTAAGAACTTTATGCGTCACCAAAAAACATGTCAATCACCATCACAACCAAAAGTAAAAGATAGACAATGTTCGAATTGTAATAAGTTTTTTACTAGTCAAGGTTTCTTGAATCATTCTAATTCATGTGCTATTAGTACACGAAAATGCACTAATTGTCAAATAGTTAAGCCCAAAACAGAATTTTATGATAGTAAATACCGATGCAAAGAATGTTTAAAAACACAAGTGAGATGTAACAAGTGTAATAAAGTTCTGTTGGAGAGAAACTTCTCACGACATGCAGCAATTTGCATGATTTAATTAATTTTTTATCCGTAGTAGACCGACACTCAGTTGAGCAACTGTAATAGTCCGGCGCTCTTTTGAGTGTTTTACCGTCTTTTGGGCCCCGGACTCAATAGTCCGTAGTAGTCCGGAAGTCCTACAGAGGCAAAACACTCAAGTGAGCACCGGACTATTACAGTTGCTCAACTGAGTGTCGGACTAGTTGAGAGAGTTTGAGACAAATTTTCATATAAAAAATCAAAAAATGAATTATGAAAAATCGTATTCCGAAATACCCAATCGACCTCCCACGGTCGTCAATCAACGTGAACAAAATAATGATTCGCAATCTTTATTTTCAGAAAATTCAGATCTAGGAAGACTCTTTGGGTTTCTGAAATTTCATTGTGTGAAAATTATTATTCTATGTGTTCTTATCTATCTTATTTATTGTTTCATAAACTGGTTAGGGTTCTTACAAACAGCAGAACAAACGAAAGTTGCATTTTATAAAAGTCAAACCAAAAACTTTAAAGGTTGGAGACCACTTACCCATGACAATAACAATGACAAACCTAAAGGACGCACTGAACAAGAGAACTTACATTTTGTTGTGTATGGTAAGACAGCGAGCGGAAAGACTACGTTTCTTAGAAGATATATAAATCAACATTTTCCTAATGAAACAAATGTACATGTGTTTTGTCTACAGGGAGATGAATGGCAAGGATACTCAAATGTTTACGGTGAAAAAGATTTATGTATGTTAGAAGATATGGAAACTTTTGCTGGAACATATGCGCAAAAGTCTTTACTAGTATTAGATGATGTAGCTAGTTTAGTGAAACAAAAAGACATATCAGAAATATTTACAAAAGGTCGTCACCATAATATGCAAATAATAGTGTTAGCTCATAAAGCTTGTGATGTAGATAATAAGATTAGAGAAAACATAGAAGTCTTTTATGCAACTACGCAAAATAATGCAGTGTTCTTTGAGGATATTAAGAAAAATTATAAACTAACTTTACCCTTAGCTAAATATGTACATGTTAAGTTCGGTATAATACGCGTTGATACTATTATGAACCAACTACAAGTATATGATAAAGATCTAAATATACTATTGGATACTGAGCATGATTTTTATAGTAATGCATCAGATTTTGACATTAGTCTCTATGCAAGTGCTAAGAACTTATCGCCACATAATATAGAAGAAATAACAATTTTTCTAGAAAACGAATCACTCGAACCACTAACAATCATACCAGAGACATTTTATTTCTATTTCGATCATTATTTAAATAATATGTTAAAAATTAAAACCCCTGAACGACTTGAGAATAGAGATGCACTAGACGTTATTAGAACAGGCATTAATGATTTTCGTGATGTACTAAAAAATGTACATCCTCTAGTCAATGATGCTAAAAGTACATTGAGTGACATAAAACCAATATTAAATGAGTTAAATAATATGTAAATTTTTTTTTCTTTTTAAAATATGGAGTACAAAATAGAACACGTGCCAGTTATAAAAGATTATCGTCATCCTACAAACCCTGTAAATTCAAAACAATCAGTTAAAAGTCAATATCATCGAAAATATATGCAATTCGTGCAAGATTATAAAATAAAACATGGTATAAGAAGTTACGCTAAAACAAAAGACTTTCCACTGTGTCTCCGAAGTTTCAGAGTATTCTTAGCGTATAATAATTTATGGTGGTTGGTTAAGAAAGAACATTTAACAGCTTACGATCTAGAGACATTAAATGAACTAAATATTCCTGTGTATATGTAATTAAAAACATAATTTTTTCTTTTAAAAATATGAATTGTAAAATGAGTAACAAATCAACACATACACTTGACGAGTTAATAAAGAAACAAATTGATGAGTTTGATGCACAAATTAAACGTAGTCGTAAACGTAGTAAAGGCACACCAATTCCCGACATATTCTCTGATGATAGACTTGGAGATGATCTATTGAATCTGTTTAATCCGAACGCTATCACGTATGAAAATGAACTTTTTACTCATGTAGTAAAGGATATACGCGACCTTTTGCGGAATGGGAAAGTTTTAAATTTATTGGGTGTAATAAACAAAGAAGATGGAACCACAATAGAAAACTTTTACGCTACGTTTTATAATAAAAATTCATTTGAAACATGGTTTCTTAATCTAGAAGAGAAATCCGATGCTAGTGAATGGATTTTTACAGGTAGTATCAAATACGAAGATTTTGGTATGAAACTCGTGCAAAGATCACATAGAGGCGCTGGTATTAATATGAAATATAGAATCAAAGAATACATCGGGCAATATTGTTACATTCCTTCTGAGGATTTCTGCTTTATAAAATGTTACAACGCCTTACGTGGGTTCAATCAAGAACAAACTGAAATTATGTTCGAAAGGTTTAATAACTTTTTATATAAAGAGAAAGCTACATCTAGAACAGGAGTAATGGCAAACTGTAAATTTTCCCAATTCAATAAATACTTTGGAGAATGTGTACAGTATTATAGTGCTACTAATCGTCATTTAAATCCCAGAGGTATTACAACACCTTATAGTTATGTTTATTACAATTATTTTCACGAAGGTTCATTAATAGGTCATTATTGTTTAATCAATAAATTCCATAAAGCAGAAGCTATTAGAGAAATTGAAAATAATTTCAAACCAATATATAAAACTGTCACTGATGAAAATCTAACAACACTTCCGTATAAGACCATAACAAAGAAACCAATTGACTATGGTTCAACATATATATGGGATCTCGAAACTTATCCAGATCCTCGTTGTGCAACAGCTCATCCTATTCCTTATGCTTTAGGTACTATCAATTTCAATAAATTCGTGTGTTGCTTACCGAAGCGGAGATTGGAAGAAATAGACGCACGATTGCTACGCGATATGATTAAAATAAAAAGGAGCAAGGATGAACATGATATTAAAGAACTTAAGAAACAGATAAGTGACTACAATACCTTAACTGAGCAAGAACTTAACAAACTTCAACGTTGTGTGAAAATCTTTATTAGGAAACATGATGAATGCCCGTCCGGGGGAAACCCAGAGGACGTATGTCCGATACATCAATTTTTCAAAAACCTTGGATCTTTTAATCATTCGAAAGTAACTTTAATAGCACATAATTCATCAGGTTTCGATGCATATTTTCCGATAAAATCTAATTTTAAATTAACTAAACCACCGCTTAAAACATCACGAGGAATACTCACTGCTTCTTTACAAAATCCTTATACAACTGAAAGTGTTAGTAAGTATATCCAACGTTCCTCTAGATCTAAGCAACTAGGTGACTCTACAAAACGTAACATAAAACCAAGCAAACCTTTACAAACCATTGTAATGAAATGTAGCTATCAACACGTGAAAACAAGTCTTTCCAAATGGTGCGAGAATTTTAAAACCCCTAGCAATATGTGCAAATTAAATTATGAAATTGGTGAAATTACACATGACAATTATCTAGAAAAAGAACATGAGTGGAAACCGTATTTAATTAACGATGTTCTTTCATTAGCATTTTGTATCTACAAGTATAATAATGTTATGAAAGAATTAGTTGGTGAAGATATAACTACTAATTTAACATCCTCCGCTTTAACATTTAACGGTTGGATGAAGAGTGTACAAGAAGACAACATAAATATTCATTCGCATACTGGCTTATGGACTAGAAACTATGTTAGAAAATCTGTTAAAGGTGGAAGAGTGTCAGCAAATATAAGAAATTACGAATCTCCATTTTGTAATATCTTGATACCAATATTACAACGATATTTTCCTGGGTGCTACGCTGAGGGGGTTTTGCCCCCTGGTCATCATAATTTAATAGATTTAATGAAGCAGTATAATCAGTTGGAAGCCAAGAATGCTCTCTGTAAAGAAATTAAACATAAACTACTCGACCAACGAAATGAATTCTTAATGGCTTTTGATGCAACATCTTTATATCCATCAGCTATGTATGACGAACATTCAGAATACCCTAAAGCTGAATCTGCTAGAAAATTTAGACAAGAAGAAGAACAAGCAGTATTATATCAATTTAACACTCAATCATTTCGTCCTAAAACTGGAATATTCACAGTTGTGTTTCATTATCCTGATGAGATGTTTTTTCAACCAGTTCCTGCGAAAGATAAGGTAAAGAATGAAAACAATTGCAATCAAGAAATAATAAGGTTTAGGAATGGAATGTGTTATGATGTATTAACTTCTGTAGACATACAGGAAATTGTTAGATGCGGCGGGAAAATATTATCTATTACAGATGGTATAATTTATGAAGAAAATTATCACGTTTCACCATTTCGCAAATACATTGAAAAGCTCTTCAATTTAAGAAAAAAATATAAAATAGAAGGAAACACTGTAGGCGATGAGTTAATTAAATTATTAATGAATTCACTATATGGAAAACCGTACAAAAAGACATAACCACTAAATATCATTTATGGAATGAAAATACATTGAGAAAAAATTTCACTCAAGAAGTAAAAGATTTTGAAAAAGTAAATGATGAACAATTCTTAGTGAAAGTAGAAATGGAAGACGATGAGTTTCTTAAAGCTAATATTGTAAAAGATGGGAAGACGTCATTCATGCCATCACATTTAGGTTCTTTTATTCTTGCTCACTCTAGACGAATCATGAACAACTTTATTTTAGAAATTAATGGTTTTAAAGAAAAACACATACATTACACAGATACCGATAGTATATACATTTCTAATGAGCTCTTCAATAAATTAGATGCGGCTGGATATGTTGGCGGGGAATTGTGTCAAGGGAAAAATGATTATGGCAATGGGGGAATTATATATGGATTGTTTATCGCCCCCAAAATAAAATACTGCATTACTGTAGATGACCAAGGGAGACTTAGTGAAAAGAAAACATTTAAGGGTTATACAAAAACTAAAGTAAAAGTAGAAGATTTCATTCAATTATACCATGGGGAAACATTGACAACAATTGTTAATAAACCATGGAAAAGATCTTTAGAAACTGGTATTAGTATTCCTGATAAAAATAATAACACTGAAGAAAAAAGATTCACTGGTAAAATAAATATTCTTAAACGTCAAGCGCCTAATGCAAATGGTATTATGCTCCCCTATAGCGGAGAAGATGTACAAGACGAAATATTTCAACGAATAAAAAAAGAATGTAATATAATTGAATACAATGATAGTGAAGACTGGGAAGAGGAATTATAACTCTGTGATTATAGCCCCTCGAGGCGAAGCCTAGTCAGTGAACAAATCTTCTATTGACTTTCAGTCGGGGCAAAGCCCCTCGAGGCGAAGCCTAGTCAGAGAACAATTGTTCGATTCAGAGTTTTACTCTGTGAACAAATGTTCTATAACTCTATCATGTACTTTTTTATCAATATTGACTGTGATAAAACCATAGTCGTTTGCCCAAGCATTGTTACACGATTGTTTAAATTCATCTTTATCTCTTATACATAAGTCTCTTAACGAATCACTTAGGTTTCTTTGGTTGATTTCGAAAAGCATAAAAATATTAGCATTCTTTCTAATAACACTTCCATCTAATGAATACATACTTTGTGTCAAATAAAAGACACTACAGTTATTGTGTCTACCTCTTGTAAAATAATTTCTCTGGACTGCCTGATTTCTGTCATTAACACAATCATCAAACACCACACAATGTTTTTTCGTTTTATTTAGTTTACTAGGATCTTGCATATTGCCACTATCATCTATTAATTGTATCGATATGTGTTTATTTCTATTGGGTTCTACTAGTTGCTTACTTTTCGCTGCTTCTTCACACCAGGAACTTATTTCTTCTTCATACTCCGATTTTTCATATTCTTCAAACAGTGAAGCTATAGTTGATTTTGTAAGATTATTTTCAAAACCATGTTTCAAAAATTGATAAATAGGTTGTTCTGCTGTTGTTGTATAAATGATAAGATTGTTATAATCCAAAAATTTGGGTGTCGTGAGAATTTTAAATAATAGATATGTTTTTCCACAACCTGATCTTCCACAAATAACTGATAAAACTTTATTTGACAAGTTATGATGATGATTGAATTTCACTTTCTTGTTTAGTGGATATTTTTCACAACTGCTTTCACTCATTTTTAAGACAATATTTTTTTTAATTATACCTCCCGAACCAAAAGATCTATCATAATTTCTTCGCCTCCAAAATTTATTTCCTTTCCTTTCTCATCTGTTATTCTAATTGTAATTGAATTAATTGTTTTTCTTGTAACAGGGAAATATATTAATGATTTTGGGATTACATTCAAACTGTAACCAATCGGAACTGTAAATGCTGGATAACTGAAGATATTATTTGACAGCTTTCCATTAACATAACCACCTTCTATAATATCACATTGAACGTTGATTGAATTTATTTCAGTTACTTTAGGTATATTTTCACTTATATGAAAACCTTGTGTATAGAGTTGCTTTTTAAATCCTAAGAGTCTTGATAAAGATTTGTCAATATTAAAATCTACTTGATGATCTTCATCTAAAGTAAGAGAAAATTTATTTACTGCTGGTTCAACTGCGAAATGTAATTGTTTCTTGTCTTTAAATTGAATGCCCAAATGTCTTTTTATTTCATTGGAAATCGATTCAACTTCATAAGATCCAGGAAGAAAAGTTAATTCTTTCCAAGTTTTACCTTGATCATTAGAATATTTAAATCGGTCATTTACATCTTTGATAATATTTTGTATAGTGTTAAATGTTGAAAAACTAGTTAGTGCTACTTCATAATGTTTGTCTTGTTCTAAGTGAATAATAGGATCTAAATGACAGGTATGGGATGAAGTAGTTGTTATAAATTTTAATGTCGTACTAAATTTTGATGAGGTTAAAATCTCGGTTAAATTTTCTAAATGCTTATTAATTTTTTCTAGTTCTGCCGAAGACATTTTTAACTAGATAATTTAGATAAATTTTGATAGTCTTCTTCACTTATAATTTTCTTTTCTAATAGTCTTTTTAAGATTGCATGTATTTCATTAAAGCTAGAGTTATGCCCTTCATTTCTCGCAGCTAATAAAATCTGTAATCTATTCACTAATTCTTGTGGATCATCGGGGAGGAAAACCGTTGTCACTTTTAGTCCTGTTCCTGTTTTTGGGTAACTAGTCGGTGTTGAATAACCAGTTCTTGCTGGCGAAGCAGCCATTGGTGTTGAATAACCAGGCGGTGTTGAATAACCAGTTCTTGCTGGCGAAGCAGCTGTTAGTATTGGTATCTTTGTTCCTGTTTTACTGGTACTAGACGTTTTGAATAATAAGTCATTCAAAGTTGTATAACGCTTAAGAGTTTTTACAGTTCCAACCTTATCTAACATAGTTTTGTATTTCAGTAGATCATCGGGGTGATAGTTATCTAACTTCGCTCCTCTTAATAAATCCGCGAAATTTCTGTCTAAACTGAAAGCTGTTTTGTCTGGTGCAAAAATTAAACTTTCTTTAGGATTTATAGATAATTCTTTTCCACCTAAGTAAAATCTAGTTTCTCCTTTTCCCTCTATAAATAAAGTAGAATGTTCAAAGAGCATAGATTTGGGTAATTTCTTTTCTATGTTTGCTTCTAACAAACCATAATCATCCATGATGGTTTTCTGCACTGGATCCGCGATATCAATTCGTTTATCATGAACTGCAAGTTCTTTCTCAAGAATTTTGAGTGGTGCAATAGTTTTTTCAAAATCAGTTTTCACTTGGTCAGTTAGGCGTATTTTTTCTAACATATCGGATTGAACGCCAGCTTGTAGCATTCGATATTGTCTATGTCTTTTCTTCATAATATTTTTCTGTTTTATTAATTCGTCTAGTTGTTTTATTTTTGCCTCATTTGTGTTCATTATTTTATAAGATAATATTTGAATTTTGTGGTAGCATAGAAGTGCAGCAAAAACACTGCACCAAAGGTGCTGAGACTTGAAGAGACAATTTTACTGATGTTCTAACGTTTTTAATAAAGTTCTTATTTCTTCTAAAAAAGCTTCATTGTTTACTTTGTCTTGAGATTTAACAGGAATTTTAGTTGCTTCTCTAGCTATTTGATCAAATTTTTCAATCTCATCTAACGTAATAACATTGTCATCACACACTCTCTGGAAGTAGTAATGTAGTTTATCATATACTTCTTTGACATGTGCATGTTTCTTAGTTAAGGATTTTCGTTTCTTAGTCATTAAAGATTTATCTATCACTGTTGCAAGTGACGTTGTGAAGACACCTGTGCCTGTTAAAACTGTAGCGACAACAGGAATTGTAAGAACGCCAGACGAAATGACAATAGTGAGAGCGCCTAAAGAAATTGTTAAACATATACCAACGCCTTGTGTCACATTCTTAGCTATGGTCCATCTCTTTCTTAATTTATTATAATGTTCTAGTTTAAGTAATAATTGGGCTTCCTTATCTTTCATGTACCTGACTCTATCTTTGTGTTTTGCTATATCCATTTCATTGGGAACCGAAGGTTTTATTTCATATGATAATGAAGGATATAAGGGGGCTGATGGTTCTTTTGTTTTTTCATCTTCCATTTTTTAAATGAATATTTTTGTTCATGGGTCATACTTTAAGGTACTTTCCTATTTTTTGTATTTTTTCATTTTTTGTAACTATTTTGACTGTTTTTTCATTTTTTGTAACTATTTTGACTGTTTTTTATAAATTTCAGGGGGTCCCTATTTTTTTGTATTTTTTTCATTTTTTGTAACTACCTAGGTGTGGGATTCGGTGCTGAGCGAAGCGATGCGCCGAATCCTATACCCTATACTACTATAGCACACATGTCAAAATATTCTCATCATAAAGCAAATGTTCAAATATTAACGAAATAGTTCAAATTTTATAAAATGACTTATAAAACGCACGCAGGTAGGCCTACGTTTACTCTTCAAGACTTCTTGACAAAGTGATGTAGTGCACCGCATGATTATTGCTAATATCATTCATTCTAAATAGAATTATGAATTTTACTTTTAATACTAATAGGCCTACTTTTAATGACCCTTTTCAAAAAAATTAATTCAAGAGATAAAATGAGCTATTATCATTCCTGTAATAGCATTCACTACAGGCCTACATTAATAAATTAAAACCTTGGATTCAGTATACTTTTAATTTAATATTAAAGATATTATTTATTTAAATATTTGAAGATTTAGTTCAGGAAAACATTAATTTCCATCAGAACAGTAATAAAGTCACCTTATATGCTCACTTTTCACAAATCCTCGATATATCGAATTCTAGATAATTTTTCCTTGCAGAAATTCAAAGTGCTATTATGGAATACCATCATTCGTAAAATGTTCATTCGATAAACCTGAAATTTTTGCATGTGTCTTTTGGGTGCATTCTCATTTTGGAACTCCTTTCACTTGTTTTAACGATGCATAGTTTTGAATAGCAACCTCTTGAAAAACAGTTAGAAAAGTACATGTAAGTCACTTCTTGGTCAAATTATCATTAACTTCAAAAAAAGTTACATCAAAATCATCGAAATTGAGAAAGCAGCATATTTTCTAAACTAATGATGAAAATTTAATGATTTTTGGGTTCCAGCCCACTTTTCATGAGTATTACCCCTGAGAGGGATCAAATATCCTGCATCATTTTTGACTTCTGAGAAGTCGATGGGAGCGTCTTACCCCTCCCTACCCTACTAAGTACAATCGAAGTTCAGAAACTGCAATTTTGCTTCAGTTTCCTGCATCACTGTCATTCTTCGCAATCACGTGAAACCTGTACATCACTCGCTGGTGGAGTTTCAAACTGAAAATAAATTTCTTAACAAGCTTAACGGAGGCAAATTGAGATACCGTCTGCTTTGCTTCTTGTCTACGAACAAGTCAAAAGAAAATTCGATCTGAGGTCATCGATCACTGTGAAATGAAACGTACGTGTATGTTTTGACTATTCGACTATTATTTCTATGTAGGTTCTTCATCAACGACTCAGACTTAATTTTAGGGATCTTTGTGCAGGATTTTAGCTTTTTAAATGAGCTTTAGGTACCTGTTTTTCTCACAGCTGTCCTTTTGTTGCAAGTGTGAGTGTAAGTTTTGCATTACATCTGAAGCAGAGCGATCTATCTTAGAGCACTATTTTTACGAACTGCTTTTCTTGAGCTAATTTCTTGTTCATGCAACAATCACAATTTATTTATAAACTTTATTAATAAGTTTTGGGAACCGGTCATTATACAATGCATGACACATATACATGTACAGTTAGCAAGCATTTCATCAGATAGAAATATAAAGTTATCAAGTAGCTCACGTGTAAAATGAAGTAACTCACCAGTAAATGCAAGAATCGATTAAAGCAGGTGCAAGACTTTGTCAGACTAACAAGGAATTCATAAAAACTTAAAATCAACACTGAAGGCCTGCGAAAAGTTGATGAGTGCCAAGGAGTTTAGAAGCCATATTGAAGTCTGGAGGCTATCCTTGGAACGAAATAGTTCACGTGCGTCTTCAGATCAACGCCTCGTATAAATTCTGTGGTCTTATCACCAAACTTCGTATTA
Source organism: Prostheceraeus crozeri (assembly GCA_907163375.1). NCBI lineage: Eukaryota > Metazoa > Platyhelminthes > Polycladida > Euryleptidae > Prostheceraeus > Prostheceraeus crozeri. The sequence goes on along the minus strand of CAJQUW010016821.1, from coordinate 237,113 downwards.
TAATCAAATTTTAAGAATTCTTGAACAATGTTTGTTGGTAACATTGAAACACAACACCCCGGTATCTAAAAGTTGAATTGTCTTCTCTATGATTGTGACGTTAAATTTAGTTCGAAAACTTAGAAATGCTGCAAAATATATCCGGAAACTTGAAAATCTACAAGTGCGTCTAGACTTTTTGTGGAACCTGCACAACTATCAGAAATGATGAGAAACCATAGCAGAACCGTATGTTACAGTAGGGTTTGCTGAAAACTCGGATAGCCTTTATATTGATATTAAAATGATTGTATGTAGCTCAACATTTCCAACCATCAGACATGACGAGAAAAAGTTTGGTTCCATAGGAATATTGCTGTGCTATCAACATCTCTTGAAATAAACTTCGATGAACTAACTTTGAAAAAGATAAAATTCGATTTTAAGAAAACTTTACTTATCGGAACATTTATTTTCTTATTCAAAGTGCACAAACAGTAATCAGACATGCAATTTTCAAAGTGCGCCATCTCTGAAAAATTAATAAGCTTTAATTTAAAATGATTTTACTTCGAATTAGCTTCAGTTGAATAGAAGCTAAACCTTAATCAAGAAAAGTAATAGATTAGACTGAACGGTCAACAAGATAACGCGAGAATTAATTTTGATATGCAGAAAGACACGACATTGTCTTGTGTGGAAACTGGAATACTGGAAAAGGGAAATGAAATTGTCTAGAACGTAGAAATGAATAGAAATTGCAACACGAAGTCAATTGAAATCATTCTTGATCCTTATAACCTAATGATTTTGATGAAATATCGTTCGATTAATCAATTATCGGAAATTCTTAGAATTCTCTACATACCGACTAGAAACGACTTACACAGAGGAGTTGAACAGCAGCTGATCAGCGTCGGTGATGAATGATAAAATCATTTGATGCACAGACGCTATATCATCGAAGTGGAACCGTCTGAATAGAGCTGACAGATTCCAGGGCTTTGCACGTATCAATTTAGTTTCAGTTCCTTTCAGCTCAGCTCGCCGTTGTCATGGCATATCAGGTGATCTCCGCCATCTTCTTTCACAATGGAGGCTGTATGTACTGTAACTGCCAAGTCAGAAGAAATGAATGATTGTTCAAAAATGATTTCATCTTCAATCCGGATGTTGACAGACCTGAGGGCGTTAACCCATTTAAGGCTAAATGATGCAACACCGCCATCTCCATCTCCATGTAACTTAAGAAATGATAAAAAAACTTGAAATGAAATTGCTATTTTCAACTATTTGATTGAAATTGAAATGTTGTGTTTTGAATTAATTGAAATTTTACTCATATACTATATTGGATTACTATATTATATTATTTCTCGTTTTCCACAGTGGACATTGGAAAGTTCATTTTGATCTGCCGCATGACTATGTTTCCCAGCAAAACTGTATTTCCTACAGAGCTGATGATAAAAAACGGAATCATTGTCTTTGATTATGTTATTTTGCTTTGCAAGTGGCAGGTTGCTTGTGATATGAGAGAAGAGAAAATAAAGTTTATATTTTCCAAATGAGAATCAAAAGTAATATAAAACAATTTCATCACACACAAGCTCACATAAGTTATTGTAAATTATCGTAGACAAAACAGTGAAACAATTTCTTCGGCGTTCCGTTTCAGAAAAGTTTACAGGAATGCGGTCTTTGCTAGTACTGGTATGATGATTAATAATTTCATACAGCGGATGATCAGGTTTGTGACACTTTCTATAAAAATTATTGTAGAATCGACAACGCCTTTGTTGAAATGATATCAAAGTATTGCTACAACTACAAATTGGTGAGCAAATTATTTTCTGAACACATTTGAATATTCGTTGAATTATCTTACGACAATCATGCCTCAAAATTCCATACAGAGGAGAACAATAAAACAAGACACACTCGATATTGGCTCGGTAAACAGTTCACAAATCATCATGATTGAGAATAGGTTTCAAAACTTTTAGGAGGTATAACCTTCTCGAACAACGCACTTCAATCTCCTCAAAATGTGCGTTCCACTTTAAGTTCGAATTCCAAGTGATACCTAACAATTTCAACTCAGTTACAATACTTATTGGGATTTCAAAATTGGCATCGGAAAAGCGCTTCGGAAAATACATAGCTTTGGTCCTATTAACACTAATTTGAAAAATATTGCGTACAGCCAATCCCTAAGATGACAAATTTCAGAGTATGCCATTTCTGAGGGGGCAGAAACTTACAATTTTGATATTGGCAAAATCTCATAAATGTCATCAGCATATTGAAATGTTTGCGTTGAACATGCCACTGGCGTAATATCGCAACAATAGATCGCAAATAAAAATGGGCCCAACAGAGAGCCTTGGAATGCACCACTGGAGATGGGTAGAAAAGAGCTGGTAACACCACCGACATTAACACACTGAAATCGGTTTGACAAATAAGAAATCATTAATTTAACAAAACCATTTGGATAGTTCAGAGTCCGTAACTTTTTGATCACAATTGAATGGTCAATGGTATCAAAAGCTCTCGAAAAATCATAGTTGAGCAAAACACATCCGTCCATTTCACAAAGGTCCATAAGCTTCGTGACAACATCGTCAATACCAATAAGGCAACAAGTTGTATCAGATTTTAATCTGTACGCAAATTGAAACTTGGGAAAACTTTGATGCATGAAGACACGCATGTCATTCAAAATATTAGCTGGAACACATAAAAGAGTTATGGGTCTTAGCTGATTTATATCAATAGGATACTTCTTGGGAACGGGAGAAACGGTGCACATCTTAAATAATGAAGGAACTTCCCGAAGAAGAATACAACTGTTTATGATGTGGCAGATAGGTTCTCATATAAAAGGCGCTGCCAACCTGTAGAATCTGTTCGAGAATTCATCAGATCCTGTAGCTTTGGATAGCGAAAGTCTGTCAAGGTAGGCCAGCAAATCATGTGGTTCAACCATTGGGCACCAATCATCGTCTGATATATAGTCATTTAATCACTTGGGAGTAAAGACACTAACCAAGCTTTCGTTTACAGCATTGGATGTCGTTACGATGTCGTCGTAATTATTCAGAATACTCGAAAGATGATATTTAATGCTTTTTCTGTTTATATCACTAACAACGTTCCATATGGTACGTGTCGAGGATCTTGATCTATGGACCCAGTTTTCCTTGCACTTTTAAATTTGAAACTTGCACTTGTCTTTCAGCTGACGGTAGAGTTGTTGGTTTCCTGCTCGATAGGCTGATCATTTGTTAACTCCTGCAGATAAGGCGTCATCCAGGCCTTGTCACGGTTAGTCATAACAACAAGTTTACAAGGAATTTTTTGAATACAGATAAAAAACATAGAATAGAACAGGGAGACGTTTTCATCAAGATTATTTTCCATATAAATACGGTGAAATGGAGGAGAATATAATTTATCGTAAAAATCAGTCACTAAACTATTATTGAATGAGTGTATTGGACATAAGCTATTACAGCTATCATTGATAGTGTTATTGATAGTGTCATGATAGTGTTAGGGCGAAGAAGTATTTGACAATGCGAGCCAAGGCGTTTGTTGATAAGAGGGGACCAAACTTCAGTATCATAATAATTATCACTGTGCGAACGACTCACAAAGAACTTATCGAGGATAGAGTCACCACGCGTTGGTAAGAAAACTTCATCAATGAGATCATGACTTCGTCGTAATGGAGAAGTTTCAAAGTTATTGAGATCGCCTCCAATTATTATGGTCAAATCAATCGTCTTTGATGTATATTGGTCAAGTTCTTCAATGAGGAGATTAGATATGAATTCTCGTTGGCCATGGTCTAAATTAGGTGGAATGTATATAGCCACAAATACATGATGGTTCCGGCCGCTTTTGAAAAATACCACCAATGATTCAGAGGTATAGGTGAAGTTCACGAATATTTAAAACTTGTATACGCGAATGCACCCAAACAGCCACACCACCGCCGATGCGACCACCTCTATCACAGCGGAAAAGGCGGCAACCATCGCCATGACTCTGTTACAATGAGAAAGTCTGGGGAAAACACGAACAGGATAGTCTCAAATCATCCCTTTTTCCAGGAGAAACGATTGATCGGGCGTTAATCATTAAAAACTGGGAGCATTTGGAATTTGTCACGTAGAAATCGGCACAATCTTTCCTTTCCTAATGGTAACGTTCAACCCAGCATCTCTCCGACGCTTCAAATCAGCACGTAATGTTCGTTCATGTTCCAATTGACTTGGAGTGAGATGAGGCTTTATGTACACACCACGATAGTCAGTTTGATTTCTTAACCCTTGAACACCAATAAAAAATAATTGCGTTGGCGTCCACATGGGTCGATTTGACCCAGGAATGAATAGTTAAATAAGATGCATTTAAAAGAGATAGTTATGAATACAAGCATTAGTTACATGTTCATCGTGATCTATATTTGACTGATTAGTTTACGTAATTCATATTTCAAGTTATTAAGCGAAGGCCACTACATTATTTGCATAGGCCTATTGTAGCTTGACTGGATATTATATTGTAAATTACTTGCATCTGGACATTATACTGCAAGCGAGTGACTAGTTCTCCATTCAGCAGCTGTGATGACAATCGTGAATCGTGAATGGCTATTGTTGATTTAAACGTCATCACGTGATCGCAAGTGAGTTAATGTAGTTCTTCGTTTCCTCGATCAGCAAAACAGTTTACGCATTGAGATAGTGTGTGATGGCGGCTGTACGTCGTTTTGCTGCAGAAGTAGCTTTGGCTCGTATTACGGAATTGTGTGAGGACAATGATAGTCTCGAATCCGAAAGTGACATCGACAGTGATTATGAAATAAATGTAGGAAGTGCAATGAAGATGGTGACCAACAGCAAACTATATTTGAAGATCAACTGCCCAACACTTCAACATATAGTCCGGCAGCCAGAACGAGTTTCTGCAGGTAACGAGGCCGACAATGAGACTTTCACAGAATGATGTGCACCTCATAGTCCGGCAGCCAGCACGAGTTTGTGCAGGGAACGAGGCCGACAATGAGACTTTCACAGAATGATGTGCACCTCATAGTCCGGCAGCCAGCACGAGTTTGTGCAGGGAACGAGGCCGACAATGAGACTTTCACAGAATGATGTACACCTCATAGTCCGGCAGCCAGAACGAGCTTCTGCAGGGAACGAGGCCGAAAGTGAGACTTTCACAGAATGATGTGCACCCTATGCCTACTACAAATCGGCACGTCTGCCGAGTTCTAGTGAGTTCCTCTTTTTGCCAGACAGGATCAAAGAAAAACACATGCAAATCCAATGGGACGCAGATTGCAGTTTTTGGCTAAAATGAGTTTTGTATGTTTTCTCTAATTAAGCGGAAAGTACTAAGCCCAGAGTCATAATTTTTGGCATGGAATGTCTTCAAGTAATTTCCTATGATGTGCATGTGATATTATCAAGCTTCTGATCGGTAATGTATGCGAGAATGTGGTTGAATATGGATATGTGGAAATGGAATCCAGCTATGCCCTGCATTATTATTCTATGTCTGACAAGCTTCATGCAAATTTAAGGACTACATGCTCATGTGGTGTAGGCTGCATGTAGGCCTTTATAGCCTACATGTACATGTACATAATGTATATTTCACTAGAATTTTTTGTAATGTACTTACAGTGTAGGCCTATACATTTGCAGTCATAAGTTGCATATTTCAATAGACCTACATTTCAATGGATAGAATCTTGTCTATATAGGCTATTTCAATTTCATGTTCTTACTGTACCGGTATATTTCAATAGAATTACTGCACATGCACATAATTATAGGCATGTTTCATTGTAGCTATGACTCTTCTGTTGTAGGACGCGATGGAAGACTACGGAGTACAGAACCGCACATCGATGGCCGAAGACAAACACACAATGTGATGAGATCTGCAGGTGGATTGAGTGCGCATGCATAACTAAAGTGTAAAATGGGAGTTGTTCTATCTATATGGCAGATGTTCTTTACTGAGGAAATGCTTCAAATCATTGTTGAATGCACAAATGACAAAGCAGAAGTGTGAGAAAGTTTCTTTTGTTACCAACAAAGAAGAGATTTCAAAATACATCGGCATTACTATTCTTACCGGTGTTTATAAAGGTAGAGGAGAGCCTATTCGCGCACTGTGGTCGAAAGACGAAGGATCATAATTGTGCAAACCAATTTATGTCGAGAAATCGGTACGAATTGATCACGAAGTATCTGCGCTTCGATCTGGTATCGACACGGAGTAGACGTCGTGAATCTTCTAAATTTGCTCCTATGGGCAATATTTTTGATATGTGGGAACAGACTCTTTCATTACCGTTCATCCCTTTCGAATACGTTTCAGTTGACGAAACCCTAGTTCCACTCCGCGGACGATGCAGTTTTTGTCAATATATGCCATCGAAACCTTCTAGCAAATACGGGCTAAAATTATGGTCGCTTTGTGATGCTTCTACGGGATACTGCCTCCGGACGCGACCATACCTGGGAATAGATCCTGGAACAGGTAGCACACGCGCAGTTGGTTTGGGAGAGAAAGTTGTTCTGGAGTTGACGAATAACTTGGACGTCGGTCGATCCGTTGTTACTGATAACTTTTTCTCATCTCTGTCTCTATTGCAGAAACTCAAAGAAAGGAATTTGGGATTTATAGGAGCTATGCGGAAGAATCGTCGGGAGATACCTCCTGAGTTTGTGACCAAACGAAATGTATTTTGGGATGCATCCAGAGATGCATTACCACATCCAATGCATGCCCAAAATAATGCATCCGAATACATTCCAGGATGCATCCAAAGATATATTCTAGGATGTATCTACTGCTCGCCAAAAAAAAGTAGGACAGCAAATTCTTTCACTTTCAATCAAACATCTTCACTGTTATTACTCTGGTATAAGAAGTTTTGTAGTTGATTGATTGCATTCATTCAGAAGCAGAACATCTAACAGTTGATAAACAATACTCACCAAGTCAGCAACGTATAAATTGGAATGTTGTGAGGTCAGAGATCTGCTGAGATCAAGAAATGCCACAATTAAGTGAATTCGACAAAGGTCGTTTGATCGGCATGCTTGAAGCTGGTCTGTCAATCAGACAAGTCGCAAGCAAGATGAACTGCTGCAAGCGAACAGTGGAGAAATGGTGGCTAAGGTTTAGAGAAGAAGGCCATGCAAGAAGGAAGGAAGGCAGTGGAAGACCAGCAGTCACTGATGCAAGGGAAGACAGACGACTTGTCTTAGCCGGGAAAAGGGAGAGATTTTCCTCCATGCGGGTTATTTACAGATGGTATCCCGGAACTCCATCATTTTCACTGCGAACTGCCTATAGAAGGATTGGATCTTCTGGGTATCGCTCTTACAGACCAGCTGTACGAATTCCACTGTCGCTGCGTCACCGAAGGGCACGACTTGACAGGTGCAGAAACCTGGCTGATGCCCCTGATGATTTTTGGCGAAAGATCTTGTGGACAGACGAATCGCGTTTCTGTCTTGATTTTTCATGATGGGCGAGTGAGAGTTCGTCGTCTACCCAACGAACGTTACAATGACTGCTGTATCAGTGAGCATGATCGCCATGAAGGTGGAGGCGTGATGGTGTGGGGAGGAGTTTGGCACGACGGGAAGACCGAGCTCATGCACATCGAGGGAACACTGAATGCTGACAAGTATCGAGACCTGGTGATGACACCGATCATTATCCCAACTTGTGAGGAATTCGGGCTGACCCTCCAACAGGACAATGCGAGACCCCACACCGCCAACTCCGTCAACGCAGTGCGGCGAAGCTCCAGCATCTTCACCATTGATTGGCCTGCGCGATCCCCAGACTTGACGCCAATTGAACATGTGTGGGACGTTTTGCAAAGGAGGCTGCAGCAGGAATACTCTCTGCCACCAGCAACCCCCCAACAGCTACTGCAAAGACTGCGTGAGCAGTGGAATCTTCTTCCCCAAGACAACATTCGGCATGTCATTGACAGTGTTCCCAGGCGTCTGCAGCAGTGCATCCAAAGTTATGGAGGACACACAAGATACTGGTAGACACAATCTTTGCGCATGTTTTTCCAAATATATGTATTTCTATCGATTAAACTTCATTTTTATTTACTAAAATTTGGTTCGAATAGCTGTCTTACTTTTTTTTGGCGAGCAGTATATATGCTAGATGCATGCCCAAAATAATGCATCCGGATGCATTCCAGGAATCATCCAAAGATCGCCAGATGCAGCAATTCGGATGATTAGTTCAGTTAATTCAACCTTACCTACTGGTGCCAGTTGCCGAAAAATCAAAGGATCGGTTATTCCAATCAGCAGGCTATATTAATGGGAAATGTTAGATTTTGTTGCAAAAGTTACCATGCAACTTTCGTGAAGATTTCAGATACTTATCACAATCTTCCTCACGTTTTGACGACACGGTCAGAGATTTCACGAAACCCACTGCTGAAATGACGAAATTGAACATTACAATAAAATGTCGTGGCAACGGAAAATATATTCGCACATCCATGTATCTACTATACCAATTCAGATAATGGAAATTTCAGTACACCAGGTCAACTTTGCAGACCTGCATTTTCTATGCAATGGTTCTGCTGTTATTATATTTGGCTTAAACAGAAATAATGCAGTATACTGCACATAGGCGCCACACATAAACAAATAATTTTTCGTATCAGGAATTGATAGTGTTCGAGGACACTTAGTATATGAATTCAAACCTATCACTTCAAAGGGAGACAAATTTTGTGTGAATATTTTTCTTCCACGTACACGTATTCAATAGCTGCTGACATGAAGAATCACAAAATATTATAATTTCATTAAGATTTATGAAAATTAATGCACTAGGCTCAACAGGTTCTCAGCCTAAACTATTTCTTGGATTCCTATGCAATTTGCCCGTAAGTAGGTTGCAATGAAAAATTGAAATCAAGGAATATACTAATTCGCACCGAGTGATCATTTAATTGAACTAACCGGTTTCTTTGAAAACTTGTCGCGGATCTCATCAAAATATAAATTTATATCCAGTTATTTTAAAGCACAAGTTTTAATGTAAACGCATTCCCAAAGACATTTTGGGTCTACCATAGAAATACGTACCCTACGATCAAGACTTGTTAGCCTTGGTGAAGCGACTCTTGCATCATTTAGTTTTCAACCCAGTGCGATAGTTTCAGAATCGACGTAGAACAATAAGGGGCCTAATAAAAATGATCTATATATATACATAGATCTATAATAAGCAATCAAAATAGTAACACAGTGTTTGGTAATAGTATAAAAGAAATTGCTTTTGATTTGAAAATCGAACGACTAAAAAGCAATTCTTTCTTGCACAAGCGCTTTCTGGATTTAATCCTTCTTCAGGTGCATAGAACAGATAAGTGATTATTTACATCATTTACAAGTAATTTTGAAATTGACGTTAATAAATTCGGATGGTATCAAAAAAGCGAAGGAATTGAATCGAGCAGAACTTCTAAACGCAAAGTCAAGCGATAGCAAAGTATCAGCATTACCTTTTGTTTCTACATATAACCCTAGAAACACAAATGTAACTGCAACAATAAATTCTATCAACACAACCTTGAAAATTGATCGACAAACCAAACATGTATTTGAGAACAAGAAATTCATCATCAGCAAAAGACAACCTTCAAGTTTGAAACGCATATTGTGCAAATCCCAATACAATACTAATGAGAAAATAATGGTAACCAAATGCAATGACAAGAGGTGTGGTACATGTAACTACATCAAGGAAGGTGACACATAACTTCAACGGCAAAATATTCAAAATAAAACAAAGCATGAATTGCTCGACACAAAATGTCATAAATGTCATCACATGTAATGGATGCAATGAATATTACATTGGGGAAACTCGGAATACCTTGAGGGAACGCTGCCGAATTCATAAAGAACAAACAAACATTCCGGAATATCGAAAAATCAGCCTAAGTCAACATATCGATGAATGTGGCCAAGGAAAATTTTCTATATATCCATTCTACAAGATATTTTGCAATGATAACACAGATATCATCAGAAAAATGAAAGAAAGATATTTCATTGACTTTTACAAACCAAAGCTAAATGCTAAATGACACTCATGCACATAGTTATTAACGACAATTTCAAAACTACTTGTAAATGATGTAAATAATCACTTATCTGTTCTATGCACCTGAAGAAGGATTAAATATAGAAGGATTATATATATATATATATTGTTGAAATTTGCGCTTTAAACTTAATTAACTTTTGTCTCGCCCTACTCATTTGTGTTACAGTAGATTTATGATTACGTGCTGTCAATTTGTTCCCAGAAGACTATTTTTATCACGTCATGAACATTTGCCCTGTATCATTGGTAACGAGGTCATGTTTCCCGCTCTCTATATTAAGTGCGTGTGCCGTTCGATGTGAGGTCACACTCAGCTTTCTTTCTCCTTGATGCACGTGAATAATAGTTCTTCTCACGATGACTTTTGTCTTGTCAATCACTGCGTTAATAATCTGTTAATAATTTCAATATATATATATATATATATATATATATATCAATTTTCGAACATCCTGGCTTAGCTTTACCAAGTGAATGTCTGTTTTATAGCATTTACTTGCCCTGTACATGTGCATTTGAATTAACATGAAGTCCATTTGACCTGCTTTAAACTGTAACTACCGAGCCAAAATGTGACGTTTCTGTGACGTCATGGTAGTGACGCTAGCGAATATTGCATTGTTTCTTATTGAAAAGGCTACATAACGCACCTCCTCCGCTCAGAAAACCGCGAACGTTTACCAAACGTGTTGGCAACTCTTTCATCAGATTTTGACGTTCACTTTGAAACTTTCCTCACAATATCTTGTTTCTGAATTCTATGTAATGCGCGTGCCGCCTCTAGTGTCTGTTTAAAAGATCACGTTAGTGTTGGACGGAAAATCGATAGAAAATACCTGCACCATTTATTATCTAAATATTACACGGATCTCCTTTCTAGCTTTCTACTGAGGACCCATGCTTTATGGTTTCACAACAAAAGAAGTAAAATAATTTCTAGATTTTGTACAAATTGATTTTTGAATGAAATGTCGGACTGAACCGATAGATTTGCATTTTTTCTTTCTCATTTATATGAATATGCTATCGAAAATATCTTAACCAGAAATATAAATGAGTACAATACATAGAATTTTGATTATTACGAAGCTTTGATTATTGCTTGAAGCTGATTCAATGCTCAGTTATTTTCTTGACTTGCGATTGAAAAAATGGGTTTATTAGAATGTTGGACTGAAGAAAAGTCCAAAAAACAAAAGATTTCAAATTTTGCTTAGTAAATTATTTTTTTGTTAACTTATTATATCTCTGACTATGCGTTTTTGGCATATGAGGTTTTATTCTTGTGGAAGAATAGCAAGATATTTTGCAGGAAGGTATCTTGTGAAAAAGAAGGGCTCAAATATGATGTAGAAAATTGCTTGGACGATACGTATTGCAGGTAAAAAAATCCATCTAATTTGAAGATCTTTGTCAATTCTCGTGAGAATACTTTGCAATCTTTTGTTAAAATAGATAGATTGCATGATGAAAAATGCTATTTTTATAGCATTAGAGAAGAGACTGGCGAATCGGCAAATTTTGAGTCGAATCGAATCGGATTCACAAAAATTTAGAAGCATGCTGAATTACTTCAGAAAGCAAATTCATCTTGCAGCAAATGAATCAGCATTTATTTTCTATCCGAAATCATAAATAATTTAAATGATAATTTGCTCTTACTGACATTAACTGAAAGTCGCTCAGTGCTTATTATATAGCGATTTCAACTAACACAAACTCCTCAACATTTTGTCCGACAGGGTTTCGAATTTTGGTGGAAATTTCGCCCGGTCACTCATAACTGGTGTAGTTTGAATGGTGCAAAGCTGTCGAAGCTGTCGACACTCTCGTTACTCAGAAAGCAGCGATCTCATGTTTCAGAAGATTCGCTGCACTACCCTCCTCAGTATCATCAGCGAATGACGCTTTTGCCATACGCGCGTCAAATTCTTAAGCCTAAATCACATTCGTGATTCTATGTTATTAATTTCTTTAGTTTGATCAGGAGATGCTATCATTTCCATAGAAGCTTTCAGAAAGCAATAATGAAACTTTTGCAACAAGTGATAAATATAATAAGAACCTTAGAAATGACTTCCTATAGAGGAAAAATATCGATTCAAATAGCAAAATCAATAATGAAAGAAAGTAATTCGTCAAAGTGGAAAATTCTAAGTCAAGAATTAGTTTATTGAAATGGTGATGAAATAATTGCAATTGTTTGATGCCATCAATTTCTGAAAACTGGCTGGCAATATACTATAGTTTCCATTTTTATGGTATTAATGAATGACGTTTATTTAATCAAAAAAGCTCCAATAATAAAAATCGTGAGGCACCAGTATTATATATAGAAAGTAAGAAACTCACAAGAAAAATTAAAGTCAACAAAAACTTTAAACAAGTTGGAAAACAGCATTAGCAAAGTCAATACCAATGTTACAACGTGAAATCGTCAGTTAATAAGCGAAACATATGGGTGAAAAACGAATTTGACCCACCTGCAGTCACACACACCGGTAGCTGAAATGTGTTGGTCCGTGGCAAAATTGGAGGCAGAAGATATCAAGCTCATCTTATCGTCCGATAGTCCTTTCTAAAGCGATGAATTATTGTATCAGCCCCTTATAAGTAAATCCCTTAATGGAATTTCACAAATTGCAATTAAGTACTAAAGTATTATTTTGTAGAGGAAAAATGAGCAGAGTAGCATATTTTCTACGGCCTTCGGCTGTTCTCTTCAGAGAAACACCCACCAATATACAGAACAAGATGTGAAGCGACACAAAGTCAAAGAGTTAGAGCGGTCAACTCAAAGGTGAATTCCTTTTGTTTGCACATCGGTGGATCGAGCTTCATAATGCACATAGCCTCTTTGATTCACAGCAGACGGTGCGTCTTTCCTAATGCAATGTCAGGGAAGCGTTCTCTCGCATTCGTGACGTCACTGCAAGTACATTTCAAAAGATGCGAAGTGACAGCAGTGCGCTGACAACCAGTGCACCCTTTCAAAAGCCATAGCGGTCCATGCTCTTTAATGCGACCTGCCATACACACAGAATTAGACAAATCGTCTCTTCTTCCGTTTGACTAGAAAGGAAGCATTGGAACATTGTAATTCTGTGGCCATACATCTCCTTATCAATCCGATACAGACGCAATCGGATTGCAACAAAGGAACGAAGTCTACGATGAATAGCTGCATAGATGCTTCCATGCGGAGGGTAAATGCAGTTAGTGAGACAAAGCTACAGTGCTTCATTTTGATTGGCTGTTGCAACTGTCACAGCATTGGAGTTAAAAAGTTTTTATATTTCGAAAAGACTACTCGTGACTTCAAGTGGAAAGTTCAGAGCGCTCCACTAACTAGATTTCCTTAGATTTTTCGATATGTTGATAAGGGATCTTTCTCTAAAAGGTAAACCAACTTTTAAAACTATTGCAACATGTGGCGGATTAAAATATATATTGCCGGGACTAATCATGTCTACATACAATCGAAGCACTGACCATAATTTTGCTCAATCCTAAGTAATATAGTTCTACTTAAATCTAGATCAGAGCCGTAACTATAGCCCACCCCCTACCTGCTCGGCATTGAGTCGGCTGAGTAGTGATCTAAAATTAGGCGATCAGATCTGTGAGATATGACAAATTTGTTTTATCGTTTGTAGTTCTCACAATCTTATATTTCCTTTGGATGATGCACAATATATGGAACTCTGATCCCACAAGTGAAGTCTCTCTACTCGAAACAACGGATGACGAAGCTGAAGCTGAATCAGTAGATGCCGGTTACTAGTCAGATGAATAGAGGAACACAATCTTGTCACATTATAAGATTCTTCTTTAGATTTCTTCTTAAGATTCTTCTTTATTAGATTCCTTTTTACAAGAGTTTACTTAGAATTAAATTCTACAAAAAATATCTTATCTTTTATTTCCTTTTATGAAATATGACAGAAAATTTGGCACAATACTTCATTGTCATGAGAAATTTGAATGTTGGAATATTTTGGCTGATTTCGCTATATATTCACTTTTAATGTATATCGCGGCATCATTTCTTGATGAAACAAGTTGAGATCAACTAAAGGATTCTTCCTATTAAAATAGAGATAGATCTCGCTGCCGGACTATGAGGTGTACATCATTCTGTGAAAGTCTCATTGTCGGCCTCGTTCCCTGCAGAAACTCGTGCTGGCTGCTGGACTATGAGGTGTACATCATTCTGTGAAAGTCTCATTGTCGGCCTCGTTCCCTGCACAAACTCGTGCTGGCTGCCGGACAATGAGGTGTACATCATTCTGTAAAGTCACATTGTCGGCCTCGTTCCCTGCACAAACTCGTATTGGCTGCCGGACTATGAGGTGTACATCATTCTGTGAAAGTCTCATTGTCGGCCTCGTTCCCTGCAGATACTCGTGCTGTCTGCCGGACTATGAGGTGTACATCATTCTGTGAAAGTCTCATTGTCGGCATCGTTCCCTGCATAAACTCGTGCTGGCTGCCGGACTATGAGGTGTACATCATTCTGTGAAAGTCTCATTGTCGGCCTCGTTCCCTGCAGATACTCGTGCTGTCTGCCGGACTATGAGTTGTACATCATTATGTGAAAGTCTCATTGTCGGCCTCGTTCCCTGCACAAACTCGTGCTGTCTGCCGGACTATGAGGTGTACATCATTCTGTGAAAGTCTCATTGTCGGCCTCGTTCCCTGCAGATACTCGTGCTGGCTGCCGGACTATGAGGTGTACATCATTCTGTGAAAGTCTCATTTTCCGCCTCATTCCCTACAGAAACTCGTGCTGGCCGCCGGACTATGAGGTGTACATCATTCTGCGAAAGTCTCATTCTCGTCCTCCTTCCCTGCACAAACTCGTGCTGGCTGCCGTACTGTGAGGTGTACAACATTCTGTGAAAGTCTCATTGTCGGCCTCGCTCCCTGCACAAACTCGTGCTGGCTGCCGGACTATGAGGTGTACATCATTCTTCTGATATCCTTATTCAGGTAAATGGGAAATCAAGCGAAGCGGGGGTTTGATTATCTTCAAATATATGCACATTATCATAATGATAAAAAGCAAATGTAGTAAAGACGTCAAAAACTCCCGATTGTCTTAAAATGTGCTATTTTCTTACAGAGAAGTCATTTTTGTCTTTACGCACATCACACCTCATTGCTGATAAATCGTCCCAAAATTATGTCATGAAAAGTACGGTCTCCTAGATCTCGACTAGCATAAGGACTTTGATACATGTGTAGCTATTGATAGACTGATTTTATGAGCATGTTTATGAGCCTTGTCAGCCATCAAGTTGAAATTCTATCATAAGAATGCAACTCCCGGATAACTTGCTGATGTAACACCACTAATATCAAAGTGTACACAGTTGTCTTTACACGTTGAATAACTTTATGACCAGGTATTCAACATAATTTCATATAAAACAAAATTCTTCGTTTAGAATAACTTTATTTTTCACTCAAGACTCTCAAAGCATCAACACAGTATTGACAATGCTCAGGTAAGAGTTTGAGAATAATTTCTGGATCGGCCGATTGGTAGATTCCCTAGAGGTATTCCAGTAGCCAGAACGAATTTCTGCTGTGAATCTGTCAATAATGAGACTCTCACAAAATAATGTGCATCATATCACTATTACGAATCTTCACGCCTGCCGTGTTCTGCGCGGTTCCTCTGTTTATCACAGAGCATGAAAGAAAAACTCATGCAAAACCAGTGAAAATCAGGATAGAATGATAAAAGCTGGTATTCAATCTGATATGTTTGAAAAAATGCAGCAAACCGAACAAGTAAAAACTGATTTTGAAAAAACTATGAAACCATTTAAAACTCTTGAAAAAGAACTTGTAAATAATGATAAACAAATTAATATAACAGATCCAGAGCACAAAACTATATTAGATGACTATGGATTACTAGAATCAAACATTAATAAGAAATTACCAAAAACTATGCAATTTGAACATTCTATTTCATTTATAGACGGAAAAACAATACCTAGATTTTATCTCGGACAAAAAGAAATATTTCCACAACCTTTTCGAGGTTTAATTTTTTCACCAGATAAATATGCTTTTAATTCAGATAAAAATTTTGTTGATCTTTTAAGCGGAGCAGATTTAAATAATTATGCTGTAGAAGATCTCATAAAATATAAAGCTATGTTAGATAGAGTTGGTGCAGTAAAAACTCTTAGACGTTATAAACAATTAGAAAATTTATTATCAACGGGAGTTAAAGTAGGAACAGGATTACAAAAAAAAAACAACTGTATTTTTACCAGATGATCCACAACAATTACTAAATATATTAAATATTTTAATATCGGCAATAAAAGAAGGACATAATTCTAGTTTCAATGAAATTCATGCTATATTAAAAAGACTGTTAGAAAAGAAGATTCTGAATGAAGAGGATTATAAAAGTATAACGAACCGATGGTTCTAGGGCTTCGCCCGTGGCTGAAATATGTTGATGTTTTTAATTTTTTTATAAAAAAATATTTATTCAAAATTTTAACTAAAAAATGTCTTCGAAAGAATTATCATCAGCAGATTTAGACAAAATTAATAATCATTTAGAAAATCTAACAGAGATTTTGGGTTCATCAAAATTTAGTACGACGTTAAAAATTATAACAACTACTTCATCACACACTTTTAATTTAGAACCCATTCTACATTTAGAAAAAAATAAAAATTATCAAATTGCATTGACTAGTTTCTCCACATTTAACACTATTCAAAATGTTATAAAAGATGTGAATGATCAATTTAGATATTCTACTGATAAAGGTAAAACGTGGAAAATACTAACTTTTCTTCCTGGTTCTTACGAAGTTGAATCAATATCAAATGAAATTAAGAGACAAGTAGGTATACCATTTAAAGATAAGAAACAATTACATTTTGCAGTTGAACCGGCAGTTAATAGATTTTCTCTTACTTTAGACGAAAATCATCAAGTTGATTTTAATCATGATAGATCATTGTCAAAGCTATTAGGATTTAATAAACAAAACTATAGTCAAGGTTATCATTTAGGTGAGAAGATTCCAAAAATAACTGAAATAAATTCAATTGTTGTACATTGTGACATTATTGAAGGAGGATATATAAATGGTAAATTGTCAAATTTAATATTCAGTTTTCCAGCTTTTACTGTACCCATTGGTTATAGAATAAATGTAATTCCACAAACATTAATATATTTCCCTATTACAAGAAAAACTATTAACAACATTAACATAAAAATCGCTGATGAGAAAGGACAAGAAATAAATGTTGGAGGTGAAGAGATTATGATAGATCTTTTGGTTCGGGAGGTATAAACTTCCGTTCGGGAGGTATAAACTCCCGTTCGAGAGGTATAAACTCCCACGCGAAGCTAGAGAAGTTTAATTTTCTTCCTATTATTATTATTCTTCTTATTTTTCTTCTTTAGAAACAAAAAAATTAAAAGAATTAAAGATAAAATTTTTTTTATAAAAAATGAGTGAAGTGCCCCCATTAGATAAAAAAACTTAGATTTAATCATCATCCAAATTTATCTAATAAAGTTTTGTCAGTTATTTGTGGAAGATCAGGATGTGGAAAAACGTATCTATTATTTAAAATTTTCACGACTCCAAATTTTTTGGATTATAACAATCTTATAATTTATACAACAACAGCAGAACAACCCGTCTATCAATTTTTAAAATATGGATTTGAAAATAATCTTAAAAAAACAGCAATTGCTTCATTATTCAAAGAATATGAAAAATCTGAAGATGAAGAAGAAATAAGTTCGTGGTGTGAAGAAGCAGCAAAAAATAATCAGTTAGTTGAATCCAATAAAAATAAGCATATAAAGATACAATTAATAGATGATAGTGGTAATATGCAAGATCCTAGTAAACTAGATAAAACAATGAAACATTGTGTAATTTTTGATGATTGTGTTAATGATAGAAATCAGTCAGTTCAGAGAATTTTTTTCACAAGAGGTAGACATAACAACTGTAGTGTATTCTATTTAACAAAAAATATGTATTCATTAGACGGTAGTGTTATTAGAAAGAATGCAAATATATTTATACTATTTGAAATAAATGCAAGAAACTTAAGTGATTTGTTAAGAGATTTATGTGTAAGAAATAAAGATGAATTTAAACAATCGTGTAACAATGCTTGGTCAAAAGATTATGGCTTCATTACAATTAATATTGATAAAAAAATTCATGATAGAGTTATCGAACAATTGTTCTCTGACTAGGCTTCGCCTCGACTGAAAGTCGATAGATCATTTGTTTACCGAGTGATAAAAATATACAAATATAGTGTTATAATATTTTATTTTTTCATTTTGTATATATATCAAATTTGTCTATCTTAGAAATTAGAAAATTAAAAAGGTGAAGTAGTTATTCCATCAGGTAAAATTTTTCTTTTATCATCAAATGGATCTAATGCTAATTTATGTTCTTCTTTTAAATACCTTTTATGTTTCTTCGAATTAAGTCTATAATTACATGCTGTTTTTATTTCATTATTAAATAATACATTTTTATGATCTTGAAATGTTATTTGATTAGCCACTGATGCCTTTGAAATTCCTTTTAATGTTTTATGTGTTTTAATATTATTAGTTGTATTATAACAATAACATTTAGATTTTAAAAATATAGCTTCTGTTATCATATCTTCATTTCCTTCTAATTCATATTTTACTTTACATAAATCAGAAGGATGAATGATATCTTTTATTTTATTAATTTCTTCATCAAGTGAAGAATTATACGGTATTGTTAATTCCAAGAAAACAGAATCGGTATCTGTAAAGTGTAATTTATAGTTTTTGCCATAAGCAGGTGCTAAATAATCATATATAAATTTATACATAAATAGTTTAGCTAATTCTAATATAGTGAATCCAATAAAATTAAACTTATCATGTTTTACGCTAATTCGACGTAAATGTACAGCACATAGTTCATCACTAAATCTAGTAGTTCTTTTATATGTAGGTTTCCTTGTTAAATTTTGAAACCTATCTTTATCATAAACTATTTCAATATTTTGTCTATTACGCACATTTTCTAAAGTCTTACCATAAAATGCATTATTCATTAATTTGAAGAACACGTTTCCAAAATCATCTTTATTTTTTTAGCTATTTTACGTTTTTCAATATTAAACTCTATATAATTTTTTAACCATTTAGATTTTTGATAAAATAGTTTTCGATGTATTTTGATGAGAATCATTCCATGTTCTAAATACCAATCTAGCATTCTTCCTTCAACAACATACTTTCCTTTATTACTTTGTGTTAACATAAGTTTTTTTGTTGGTCTGTATTTCTTAGGAATTATAGATTTTTGATAATCTGAAAAATCTTCTATATTGGGAATTTTGTTTTCGGGACAGAAAGGAAAATATTTTGTTTTATCTTTTATCTCATCAGGGTATACTAAATCAACTTCATATATATAACCATGATTATAATTTCCATCATATGTTTTTTGATAATCTAGAATATTACACCATTCCATCTCACCTGTTGGTAATTCTTGTATCATGCAAGAAGAATATAAGCTATTAAAATCATAATATAACAAATAGTTTTCTCTCATGATTTTATCAACTGCTGCTTGACTATCTTCATTTGATATAAGTCCTTCTATATTTTGATGAAACAATTTTATAAACTGATCGCTTTTTTCTGGATTTAAAATTATTAAATAACCATAATCATCAGGATTTACTATCTTATTGCAACACTGTACATAACGATTACCTAAAACTGATGAAACTCCACCTCTAATTCCAGATTCAAAAAATAATAATTTATCATATGTATTTTCTTTATAATGTTTAAGTTTAACACCAGTATGTTTTAATCCTGCCAACCATGTTAAACCTGGTGTAGAATAACAATAACATGGATCTATTCCGTAATATTCTAACCACATATCACGAAAGTTTTCAAAAAGATCAGCTAGTATTAATACATCTATCTGAAGATATTTCATTGTATAATCATGCATTGTTTTACAATTTAACTCTCTCCAATTCTTTTCAGCTTCTGCATAGTCTTCTTCAGATAATTGTGATTGTTTTAATGTTGCTTTAAATTTATTTATTGGAGGAAGTTTTTGTTCTTTCATTATTTCATTTATTCTATCTATATCTCCAGTGATATATTCATACGGAAATATTCCTTTCAAAGGTATTAAATTATATTTATTTAACATTTTACATTGTTCAGGTTTCAAAGTTTTTCCCATAACATCTAATGAATAAGGAGTAAAAAATCTAAATGCATCTAAAATTCTAATACAACCTAATTGCATTGAAAAATATTCTTCTTCTGTTTTACATAGTACATTTATTTGTTGTTGTTGTAATTTTTCAGATGAAAATAAATCTTTCATTACTAGATGGAAATCATATTTAGAACCATTATAGAAATATAAAGGAACAAAGTTATATTTAAATTTATTAGCATTAAGATTACAAGAATTATGTGCTGCACCTCTATATAATCCATTTAGATGATCATGATATTTTACTTTGTCGGCAGAGCCGTCGCTTCGCTTATCAATATATCTACCCTTGCCATTTTTATAATTTTTTGCAAATTCTTTTCCACAGTAAAAACATTTTGTTTCATTAATAAAATTTAATTTTTCTTTTTCTGTTAATGGCATCATTGGTATATTTATTTCAAGCAATTGTGAAAAATAATTTTGTAATTCTTCTACTTTCTTTGTAAACATTTCTGAACTATCTTCACCATAGTATTGATAATATTCTGATTTAAATAATTCAGGATAATTTGAATGAATGTACATTTCCCAACATAATGGTTTTTGTTCAAATAAATATTTTTCTTTACTTTGTTCAGGTGCACTTTTTTCATAATTATCATTTTCAAATTTTGTGTCATGTTAACATTATATGCTTCGAAATCACAATAAATAGTAAAGGGTACTTTATTTTTCAAATAATGTTTATTATATATTAAATAATCATTTTTAGGAAAAGTATTTTCAACTGCTTCGTTTTGCTGACAATTCTCCAAAGTTTTTTCATTTCTTCTTTAGTTCTAAAGCTCGTCATACATTGGAGACAGGGAAAATTAGCATTATCTGAAGTTTTTTTTTAAATATAGAAACATCTTTACACAATATAAATGACCCTGATAATATAATATATTTGCTTGCGCTGATTGTTTTGTGTGTTCTAGTTTTTCAAATTTATCTTGATATATTTCATGTGTTAAATCAATTTGTCTTCGTAAATCTTTTTCAGACTGTTGATAATTTTGATTTAATATTTGTAGCTGATAAATATATTCTTTATCATATTGTTCTTTATATTTTTGTTGACATTTTTTTAAACATTCATTTATTTTTTGATTGGTTTCATTTTCTTCATTATTTAATTCTTTATTGTCTTCATTTAATTTTTGTATCGGTTCTATCTTATTTTGATATTTATGGCCATATTCTTGTACTAATATTTTTGTTTCTTGTTGATAATCTGTTTTACATTTTTGTAAACTTTCATTTAAATTTTATAATTCTTGTTGATATTCTAAAGATAAATAATCGGAATCATAATTATAATTACGTCCTATATAATTATTATGATTAATCATTATTGGTGATAATGTTTTAACAATTTCAAATTTTTTTAGTACATATTATATTTCCTTGGTAAAAAATATTATGATGCATGTAATTTCCTTTATCATTATATACTATTTCTGATTGACATAAATTTTTATTATTCAAATAAAATTTTTTTGAATCTGAGTATAGTGGAGTAATTTTACCAAAAGAAACATAATTCACATTTACTTCAAAAAGATTTACTTCTATTAAATTTTTATTCTTTTTATGAAACTTTATTAACCTATTATAATCATATGGAAATTCATCTAAGGCATCAGAGAGATCAAATTCATTTCTGTATTCTTCTTTATTATAATGACTTAGTCTTTCTTTATGATATTCTGCAGGATGTAAATGTGCTATAATACTCCACAGAAAACAATAATCATCTTCATTTTTTATGTTAATTATTTGTGGTGACCTGAAAGGTAAAGGAACATAACTACCACCAGTATTATTTTTATATTTATCAATTACTATTTTCTTAGATAGTATTTTAACAAATCTCCAACCAGATTCACGTAACTGGGCTTCAATTATACAATTTTCTAATTTATTTATCATCGATTCAAATATGGGTTGTATATCATTTATATTATGAATTTCTTGTGAATTTGTAAAATGTCCTTGTATTATTTCTTCAGGAATTCCATCAGGTCCATTTTTTGTATAAAGTAATTCTACATTCATATAACATTTGAAAGATTTCTTAAATATATTATAAAAGTTGGATAGAATATTAGAAAAAGTTTTATCGGTTTCATTATGTTCAACGGGCGAAGCCCTAGAACCTTCGGTTCGCACAGATTCATTAAATAAATATTTTATATCTGTTACGGCTTCATCAAATTCATCTATTTCGTCAAATTCATCAGTATCGCTAAATAAATATCTCCCATCTGGTAGGGTCTCATCTTCACTATTAAAAACTTTTTTATATTCCGAATGTGAATGATCATCAAACATTTTTTTAACTTGTATATCAGTAGGCAATGTTTCTAGATAGTTTTTATAACTATTTAATTTTAATATATTTCCTTCATCAACTCGATCTACATTTTGTAAATGTATTTTACTATTTAAATGAGATTGATAACTTCTTTTTGTTTGCAACTTTTTTTTACATAAGTTACAATAAAACTTGGTAATTTCAATTTTTTTTATTTTTTAAAGAAAAAATTTGTGTTTTAATTTTAGATATAAACATTCTAAGGTCTTGAGTGTTATTTTATATTATTATATATTTCACGTTCTTTAGTTATTTTATTTTCTTTATCATATAATGTTTTATCACATTAATTTTTATCATATAACGTTTTATCAAAAGATAATTTAAATTTATTTTCACTAACTATTGATTCTTCATCATTATAAATTGATTCTTCATCATCATCATAAATTGATTCTTCATCATCATCATAAATTACACTTTTTGGGATTAAATGCCATTCTCTTATTGGTATATCTAATTCTAAATTACATTTTTTATCTGATAATAATATAATAGAGAAAAATATTGGTCTTTGATCTCTTTTGGAAAATTTAATAACACCACCATAATCTGACACATTTTTAGTTTTTATTAAAGATAAAATTTTAAATTTATTAGATGTAAATCCTAATTTAAATTTTGTAGACCCGACACATAGTTGTCTAACAGTATCTCCAACTATGCCATCATTATTTTTTTCAATTGTAAGAAAATGAAATTTAGATAAATTTTGATTATATGTAGTATTAATATCATGTACATCAGCGTGAGATATAAATTTTTCTTCACTTAAATTTTTATAATTACTAATATTTTTATAATCTTTTTTACCATTTACACCTTTTTCAGATGTTTCAGAATCATCATTTATATTATCATCATCTATGTTATTATCATTATTATTATTATTATTATAAGATTCTTTAAGATCGGGCAAAGCCCTAGAACCTTCGGTTCGTTTATTGTTATTGGATTCTTTTAAGTTATTATGATTGTGATTATGGTCATTGTTAATAGTATAAGGTGTAGTCCACGTATAAGGTGTCGTCCACATATAAATTTTCTCTTGTTGAGATAAGCCATTTATGTAAGATTTTAACAAATTAATATTTAAGTTTGAATATAATCCTATATCTGTATCATTATCATATCTTTGCGGCATTCCTAATGTTTCTTGTTTATAAATTGTCTCTATAATAAACTTGACATAATAATTCTTCGTTATGTTTTTACACTCTATATGAATATTATATTGGTTTTGTTCATCAACAAATAATCTAATTTTTTCTTTGGAAAAGGATTTTAATTTTTTAACTAACTCTCTAATATTGATATAATTAATAATTTTATTTTCTATCCAATCAGTATTACTAATCGGCAACACTGCTCTAATAAATCCGTAAACATTATTATGTCCTATTATAACTATATTTTCTTTATTTAATTCTACATATGCAACATCATTATATTTACTTACAATCTCCATAAATTTAATAAATGGATCACCTGGAAATATACAATAGTTAGTTTCTATAGAAGGTAAACCTTCTGTTTGTTCTTTAAATATTTCGGCTTGTAATTCAAATAAAATATTAACATCTATACATGGATTATTATTATTATTATTATCAAAACATTTATTTTCAAATCCCGTTGATCTCGTCGAATAAGAAGAACAGCATGATGCGGAAGAATATAATTTTTTTAAATTTGCTTTATCCATTTTTTTATTTTTATTAGAAAAAATTTTATTTTTTTATTTTTATTAGAAAAAAATTTATTTTTTTATTTTTATTAGAAAAAAATTTATTTTTTTCTCATTATATAAAAAATTTTATTTTTTTATTGTTAAAAAATGATGTTACCAAACGTTGGTGGAGGTGCATATATCCCGAATAATCGTGAATTAGATATAGAAATAGAAAATTATATCATGAAAACTGGAGACGTTTTATCTGGTCCATTGCATCTTCCTATTCTTCCGCAACAAAATACAGACTTAACAAATAAACAATATGTTGATACACAAATCAATGACTTAAAAGAAAAATATATAAACGATGTTTTGGTTCCACTGATGAATGAATTAAAGTTGCTAAAACTTAATGACAAATCATTAAGCGAAAAATTATTAAAACTTGATAAAAAGGATAGAGAGCTAGAAGTAGATATAGCAAAACTTTTTAAAAAGATTTCAGAACAATCAAAAATTTTAATATTACTTTCGATAAATTTAAAATTTGCAGTCATTAAAAATAAACATCAGATAAAAATGTTAAAAGATCAATTAGGAGATGAAATAGAAAAACTACCTGAAAGAATTAAAAAAAGTTTAAAGCAGTTACAAACTACATTCCAGAAAAGTGTGGATGAATTAAGTTCTAAAATTACTCAACAAATGAAAAAGATGAATAGAATAATAAATGAAGTAAACTCGCTTAATCAAAAAGTTGATAAAATGAAAACTCTTAAAATCAATTTAGAAAATGAATTAAAAAAATAAATTATCAATCTAATGCTTCGATTTGTAACAATTGGTGAAAATAATAAAAAGCATGAAATCGAAGGTTGGTTTCCTGATACCAATGATGGTATAATTGTTGATGATTTAACTCACGCTGGAACAGATGCAGCAGGAATTGCGAAAGATGTAGAAAATATTGCAAAACATTTAAATAAAACAAACAATAGTGCATATAAAGAAAGACGTGAATTTAACAAGAAAAGTAAACAGACAGTAAATTGGTCATTGTCTCCATTATTCGGATATTTAGATTATGATAAAATATCATATCAATTAAAATTTAAATTAATAATTCATCGCACGGCAAATAATGAATTAATCTTTTTTGGTAAGACTGGAAAAAAAACATATTTAAAAGTTGATAGGCTTGAATGGTGGATTAAGCATATTACTCCTAGTTTAGAGGTTGAAACAGCTATTGCAAAAATATTAAATACTAACAAACCAATTCCAGTAAATTTTCTAAAGCGTACTGCTAGTTCAGTAACCTTTTCCGAACAAAGATTTAACTGGCATTTTACTCGAACTGCGAATACTCCAAGATATTTATTACTAACTTTTCAAAGAAATCCAAGTTTTGATAAGAACAATAATCTTTTTCATATTGATACAATTCGCAGTTAACAGGTTTCATTATATCAAACCCGATATCCAATTGATCCATTAAGATTCGATGATACCAATAATCAATTTATGGAGGGATATGATTCTTATCGAAATCTTTTGTATGGAATTTGGAGTTGAACCACAATTAACTCCTGGAGATTGGAGACATTTATATCCTGTTTTCTGTTTCGATTTAAGTGCACAATCTGAAGATATTATTAAAAATGGTTGTGATGCAACAATTAATATTGAAAAGAAAGATTCCACAACTTCATTGATGGTTTATGGTTTATTGCTAGAAGATGTAAAATATTCCATTGAAATTCTTAATGGAAAGATGGCTAGGATAGGCTAAAGCCGGAGGAGCTTCGATCCGATTGGTTAATAATCTGAGGACCCTTGGTCCGATCGGCTGAAGCCTCGAGGAGCTTCGCTCCGATAAGTTAATTAAAATTCTTAGATTAAAGTTTTTCCTAATTCAAAATTTATTCATGACTAGAATAGATCAAAATTTTTGATAACTTAAATTTTTTTATTAAAAATGTCGCAAGCGAAAAATAATAATAATAAAACTGTTGAATTAAAATTACGTAATATTGTTGACAAAAATACACCTAAAACTATTACGATTAACAAAAAAAGTATTACATTAGTAAACCAATGATAGAGAATATTCAATTACAAGAAGAAAAGAATGGTGGAATTCTCCCATTAATTCCACAATAGGAGGTATAGCAGCTGCAGGAAGTGGTGCAGGTGGGACAGCTGGTATTGTCCAAGCAGTAAATAAAAATAAATCAGAGAAGGCAGCATTAGAAGAACAAAAACGTCATAATAGAGAGCTAGAGAAAGTTGCTAGGGATAAAGGAGTAGTCGATAATTTCATTAGTAAACTAAATTTAGTTGATGAAGGAAAACGAGTTCTTAAAAATATTCTCCGCAATGTTGATGATTTAATTGAAATTAAAGAAACTAAAGATGGTTCTGGAATATATCTAAGTCCTAGTATGATTCGGTAATAACCTCAGAACCTTTGGTCCTATAGGTTAGTAACCTGAGGACCTTTGGTCCGATTCGGTAAAACATTTATTTTATCTTTTAAAATGAATTCTACAAATTCCGAAAATTTAATTAAATTAAAAATTTCTAATTTAGATTTATTGAATTATCTCTTAAAAGTACATAAAACCTCAAATTATCAGCATATTGGAGGTGACATACAAAAAGCATTAGAAAACTTTCCTGGATTTATTTTGAGTAAATATTCAAAAGAAAAACATCTTCCTGGTCATTCATATACCAGTCCAGGAACTCGATTAGATATAAGACTAGATGAGAATAATAATCCGAAACCAGGTGAAGAACCAATAAATAGAGTAGATGCCGCGGCTTACCGACATGATTTAGCTTATCGAAATCATGACCTAAAATCTCGTCATGCAGCTGATAAGAAGATGATTCAAGAATTAGATAGTATTCAAAATCCTACATTTAGAGAAAAAATTGAAAGAATGTTTGTTAAGAAAGCTTTACAAGATAAAATATTATTCGGCCAGGGTTTAAATGAAACGACAGCAAAGCTGTCTGAGAGCAACGCTCGAACCTACGCGTCCGAAATCCACAAGGAATATAGAAAGCCGAAATATTTATTGAAAGTAAAAGTATTTAATAAAGATGATATTTGGAGCGCTGATCTTATTCATATGCCGAATGATTCTGATTATAAATACGCATTCACCGTTATAGATTTATATACACGATACGCTTGGGTAAAGCCTTTAAAAAATAAAAGTGGTCTATCAGTTAAATATGCGTTTGAAGAAATCTTTAAAGAAACTAATAGAAAGCCAAAAAAATTGTTTGCTGATAAAGGGTCGGAATTTTATAACCGAAATGTTCAGCCACTATTTGAAACTGTTTATTCCACAGAAAATGCTGGAAAGGCTGTAGTAATAGAGCGTTTCAATAGATCATTAAAAAATAAAATTTTCAAGGAATTTACTCAGCAAGGAAATCAGAAATGGTTGAAGATATTACCAGGAATTGTAGAACAGTACAATAATAAAGTTCATTCAGGTATTGAAGAAACTCCAAAGAATGCTTCTGACGATCCTGATTTAATACGAAAGAAAATATTCGAAAATAATTAATCAAATGAGAGTAATCCGAATTTGCAGAAACTTAAGCCGAAATTTAAAATTGGAGATAGAGTTAGAATATTTAAGTACAAAAATAAATTTGAAATAGGCTTTGTTGGCTATTGGACTAAAGAAATATTTGAAGTTTGTAAAATAAATCAAACTTATCCGATTACTTACGAAATAAAAGATTTAGATGATGAAGATATCAGAGGCCGATTTCATCAGAATGAATTACAACGAAGCGATTTTTAATTCTTGGAACTAACGTTTTTCGGGAATTAAATTCCCTTATTCAATTCTAACATAATATCTAGAAATGGTACTCCTTCCTGTAATTTCAATAAAACATAAAGACATAATTGCCACAATAAGTAGTTCCCGGTTTTTGAATTTGAAATGTATTATAAGCTCCATTGCTTAATTTCTTAGCTTCATTTGTAGGTGGAAGTCCATAAGAGTCAAAATAATAATTATCTTTGTTTTTATTAAAGATACCTGCTGACCAATGTACGCCTTTTTGATCTGACGTGTGGAGATTGGTTACGAAATTTACAGTTGGCTTATTTTTGATCAATTGTAATTCGTCTCTCATTAGGACATGAAAATTCTTTATTCCTAATCGATTAGCGATTTTCTTTAGGTCGAAATTTGTCGTGCTTTGTTTGCCGTATTGTTTTAGGAACTCAGTCAGACTTGTCATTTTAAATGAAACAAAAATCCAAATTGTCAACGTCCATTGTCACTTTTCGTCCAATATTTACATGAAAACAGAAATCCAAATTGCCAATGCCATTGTCACTTTTCAATCTCCACTCAAATAAGTTGCAATAAATGTTACTACTTGTTACTTATGAAGTAGAGTCCAACATTTATATGAAAACAGAAATCCAAATTGCCAATGCCATTGTCACTTTTCAATCTCCACTCAAATAAGTTGCAATAAATGTTACTACTTGTTACTTATGAAGTAGAGTCCAACATTTATATGATAACAGAAATCCAAATTGCCAATGCCATTGTCACTTTTCAATCTCCACTCAAATAAGTTGCAATAAATGTTACTACTTGTTACTTATGAAGTAGAGTCCAACATTTATATGAAAACGGAAATCCAAATTGCCAATGCCATTGTCACTTTTCAATCTCCACTCAAATAAGTTGCAATAAATGTTACTACTTGTTACTTATGAAGTAGAGACCAACATTTATAAGTCCTCTAATTCCTGCGTGAGACCAGTATGCTGCACAGGTTGTTGCTCAGTTTGTTGCACATTGGGTGAATCAAATATGGATTCTGCTAATCTTCGCTTTTCTTCTTCTTTCTCATGATCAATGAAATCTCCAAGATATGTAAAATGCTTCATCACAAAGTGAATCGATAAGGAGGAATTAGCTAAATTTGGATAATGTCTTGACATTTTGAACAATTTGATTAATAATGTTATATATGAACGTGAAAATTTAATGTTATGAGTCTCATTCAACTCTTTCACAAATTTCCCATGATTCTTATTGGTCAGTGACTCAGTCGCTGAAGCACTTCTCCTTACGAAACATAGCAACGTAGAAGATTCTGATGTGTCATTTTCTCGAAAGCAATGAGTTTATTCAATGACGAGATGCACGATGAAACACTTAAAGAATCTTTTTCGTCGAGAAATGTAAGTAAATTGTTGCTGTCAACATCCTTGAATGAATCTCGGATTATTTCAAACACTTCTCTCTTTTTATCTTCTTCGTTTCCACTCGTTTTCTGTTCCTTTCTTAGTGATTCAAGAATAAATTTTGTTGATATCGTTTTGAAGAAATCCAGATGGTCTGGTGAAATAAGAGGCAAAACGTGATCCACGAAGCAACAAAATTCTCTCTCTATTTTGCTGACGGAAGACATTGCAAATGAGAACTTTGCTTCTAGCCCACACGGAACAATGACAGAAGAGAGAGAAATGAAAACAGCTGCCAGATGCTTTGACGTCATGCAGTTGTGCTGACGTGCTGGTAAGAATTAAAACAACTTGCCTAACGTACAACTAAAATCTAATTGTATCACAAAGCTGTAGCAACAACAGGAATTGTAAGAACGCCAGATGAAATGACAATTGTTAAAGCACCTAAACTTATTGTTAAGAATATGCCAATTCCTTGTGTTACATTATCAACTTTAGACCATCTCTTTCTTAATTTTTTATAATGCTCTAATCTTAATAATAATTGAGATTCCTTATCTTTCATATAGCGTACTCTATCTTTGTGTTTTTCTTTATTCAATTCACTTATTTTTAACTGTGATAACGAAGGATATATTCTTGCGGTTTCTTCCACTTTTGTTTCATCCATTTTTAAAGAAATATTATTAGACACATAATTTTAGTTATCTCATATTTTAAAAAAAGTGAAAAATGGATAAAATTCATGAATTTGAAATTCTCAATTTTTATGATTTTCGGTGTCCTGGAACGGTCATGATTTTGGGAGTAAAATGTCATAATCACAAATTTGAGTTTCTTAACTTTTATGATTTTTTCGGTGTCCTGGAACGGTCATGATTTAAGCGAGAAAATTGTAATTCTCAAATTTTGAGATTCTTAACTTTTATGATTTTTTCGGTGTCCTGGAACGGTCATGATTTTGGGAGTAAAACTTGTAATTCTCAAATTTTGAGATTTTGAAAAATTTGAAAAATCGGTATCTTTAAAAACGACTAAATTCATGAATTTAGGTCTTAAAACCTGAAAAAGGGTCAAAATTCATGAATTTATGTCGTTTTTAAAGATACTATTTTTTTGAATTTTATGGTGTCCTGGAACGGTCTTTTGCCCATTACTGATGATAGCGAAATTTATGCTTCTTTTATTGTCGTAGACACTGAAAAATCATATGGACTTATAGAAAGGGACATAGTTGACGTAGAAAATTCAAAGGTTGAGATGAAGGCTACAGAAGAAACCTCCGTTTTACCAACAATAAAGAATTTTACTGCGAAAATAGTTCTTACAAATGAAAACCAACATCTAAAATTCTGCCATGCTCGCACTGTTCCAATTCATCTGCGTGAAAGATAACGAATTGTCAAGATTAGAAAAACGGTATAATAAGTCCAACATCTCATGCTACACATGCTAACCCTGTAGTGTGGGTAAAAACAGCAAGATGGCGGATATCGTATGTGCGTAGATTTTAAGGCAACTTTGAATCGTCATATACAATCTGACGCATATCCTCTTCTATCTACAGAAGATATATTTGGTAGGATAGGCAATGCTTCAATTTTTGCTAAAATTGATCTGAAGTCTGCCTACTGACAAATTGCCTTAGATGAAAAATCTAAAACATTGGCCGTAATTAATACACACAAAGGACTGTAAACACTCAATCGTTTCATAATGGGCATGAAAAATGCCAGTGCGATCTTTCAGCGCTGTATGGAACAAATATTGAAGGGACTAGCCGGGACAATTGTGTATCAAGATAGCATCATGATATGCGCATCTTTGGAGGGGCAGTTAAAACGACGAATCAAACATGTACGCAAATGATAGTTATAACTAACTAACACATAGATACTTCATAGATTACCTGATGCAAAGAGAAGGAATAGATAAAACGTCTTAATTTGTCTTTCAATCTTCTATGAACTTTGATCTTGAAATTCCAATGCTGCAGCTGAACAAGTTCAATGAGGTTGATGATTGAGCGACATCACACTTGTATCATCCTCAACAAAAAGTGCACGATTTTCATTTTTTAACTTTCTACTCCTTCCTGGGGCATCAAGAAAACTTCAAGTCTTTCCAAAGTTTGAAATTCGACGAGTGATATTGCAGTGGCCAATACCTCTCTTATCTTACATGCACACAAAGTTTGAGAGGCGCATCTTTTATTTGCATAGAATAGTTGGACAATTTCTAGCCCAGTTATTAAGTTTGTCATGATTCTTGACTAAATTATATCTTGCAATCAACCATCAATGAAAACTATTATTGTTTTGTATCGTTTTTGTAACGATCTAGTTTTCTACCGGCAACTTGCGACTCGGTTGGATGGCTGGATATCGGTAAAGTATCAATGAAGTTTTCGACAACATCTGAAATTTATCATTGTGATGAAGATTCAGAAGCTTTTTGTCAAATTGTATCTGGTGTGCGTTTTAATCGCAGACCAATCAGAGAAGTCGTATTATTTGTGTCACGCATGACCCAACATTGTGGTTATCAGGTATGCTTCTGATACTTTTATTACAACCTCACACCTATTATATTGATATAAATGGCGATATTGCTTTTCGAAGATGAACATTCTTTTGAACAATTTCTCTAAATAGTAAAACCTCATAATAATTCTATTCACTTTTCGGTCGATAATTCATCTTTGAACGGAAAGTCTCGTTCTCACACCAAAATCAAAAACTGCGCTAATTTTTGGGCACTCTCATCCATCTTGTGTAGTACGCTGTTATCATGCTTTCGATCGATGTGCAAGAATGTTCTTAAATGTGACTAAAACCGCTGTGCTTGCCGACACTGGGCTGATTGCAAAGTCTGAATGTATTTAGTTTTGTAGACACAGGCTCATTCATGAGTTCATAGTTTGATTACTTTTCATGTCAATTTTATGACTTAATACTCTCTTTACTTAATCAGAAAAGATACAGAATCTCCTTTTCACCCAAATGCACAACCTTCTTGACATTGGATGTGCTGATGTTATTTTTTGATTTTGTCTAACATGTGGAGAAGCGGGATAGAACTCGGCAGACGCGCAGATTTGTAGAAGTCAAGGTGTAGACAATTATTGTGAGGGTCTCTTTCTGCCTCGCTCCCTTCAAAAACTCGGAGAAAAGTAGTTGATAAGTTAGGCTGTCCGCAAACGATTCAAGCAATTGTCCGATACAATGGCAAGTATGTCCGGCTTTGAATGACTCAAACTGCCCAAAAACATCTAGAACAAAATCTGCGTGTTAGATGAACAACAGACTGCTCAACATCTTCGGCGAGTGACTTACTTTTGGGTGAGAGATTATTGATTGTCAGTTCTTCGGATGTATGTTTTCGTTCAAAGTGTCAACATGATAGAGCCTATTCGTAAGTAAACACAGAGAATACTTTCCTTGTTTACACATAGAATCGAATTATTCATGCAGTCTGACCTTTGATTTGATTAGCTTTTCTAACTGCTTCTCTCCTCCACAGTAAAGTCTCAATGCTTGTATGTTTTTGGAATGATTAACCTGAGGACATTTCATAACATCATTGACCCTTTGTATCTTGGTGCTGCTCCAATTGCTCAAGTGCTTCGGTAATTTACAGAATGTAAAGCTTTAAATTCGTATCTAAGCATGATGACTCAGCTTCACAATATTAAAAGCTGTCGAGAAGCCATCACGCCAACCAAAGTTAAACACATACCTTTCTCTATTCACTGACTCATTATGGATTAGGACGCATAAATTGTTCGACAATTGCTATTCCCCCAATCACTGCAGTCATTGGTTCAGTTCTTACCCAGTCATTTACGAAATTCTAGAAAAAGCAGCATAGTACATGAGATACTACGACTGCATACCTGTTACATTACATGTTTTAATTCAATTTATTGTTTATACGCAGAACCGACCCGATATGGACAAAGGCCCTCATTGTGGTCATAGTCGTCGTCGCTAGCAGCACCATCGCCCTCTGTGCATCGGCCGCTAATCGGAGAACAACCCAGCCTCTTCCATCACAAGAAAACAAGGCATGTACCACTCGTCGCTGTCGCAACGTCGGTAAGTAAACCAATTTCAAAGATAATGAATAATAATAATAATCATGATAGTGTATATGCTGATGATACTATTCGTGCATGCATGTGTGCAATAATTACAGTATATTCCACTTGACGTTCACTCAGAATTTGACATAATATTTCAATATTACAATAAACAACTAAAAGCCAAAGATGAAAATATATCCAACTGCAGTAATAAAGAGCATGTAAGTAAAGGTAGCAGAAAATGACCTGCACAATAAAACAAATCAAACATAGAATGTAGTACATGTATGTTATATAAATCAATATTCACCTTCAAGAATGTCTTAGAATTAATTAAGTTAGCGGCCGACACTTTGGCATGCCGCTTCAAGGACGGTCATTAGGCAAGAAATATGTCGATATTCATATAGAAATGCATTATAAAATTTTCGATATTGTTTGATATTGATATTTCTTACAATGAAATATTTGCTAAAAGAATTGGAGGAAAATTCAAATTTTATACATACGAGGGATAGAGAAATACTAGCAGCATTAAATAAGCCAATAGACAATCGGTAGAAGAAAAACCTTTATAATTTTGTAGCTGTTTCATCAAATGCATGCGTTTTGGAAAAGAAAATAAATATTCTATACCTTTTCAACATTAAATTGAGAATAGTCCAGATTGAAATGAGAATTGTCAATATCAAAATGAGAATAGTTAAAATTGAAATGAGAATTATTTTAATGATTTTTTCCCTACTTTTGAAAGTTTATCCTCACTAAAATCATACACAAGACAGGCCAAGACGGTAGAGGAGGATATGTGGATGTTGATAATGACTGTAGCTCATAGTTTTTATCATAAGTATGTTTATGAAACTCACTATCTTAATTTCAAAGCATGATGTACATGTACTAAAGTATATCGACACAAAATCATTAAAAAAAATCTTATTTCAATGTTGACTATTCTCAATTTAATGTTGAAAAGGTATAGAGATACATCAGATGCTTATGTAGCTATTGTAATCATGGGCTAATGCGAATGGCGCAAACCATAGAGTAAATGATAATTAGCCTTTCCACAGCTTGTTTAGTGTGACTCCGATATAAGAGAGCATTTCAGCTGTGTGGACTCTGTGTAATACTCGTACTCAGTGGCGTAGCGTGCTTCTAAACGTTTCCGGGGCTAAAATCACAGGCTCTCGACCTGTTCACAAACAATAGCAATTCTTCTCGCTATAGCTACTGGCGCTGGCGTCCGATAAGGGGATCAGCAGCTATGAAGCAACAAACTTCCAATCACTAATTAATTACTTCATATAATTATACAAACCACACTGTGTCCTAAGCCTAGTGTATCGACTGGTCAAGTGAATAAATCTAGTAATTAATCAATTATGAGCACACGATTAAATGTTATTAGAATAAGTAAAAGATAAAAGAGCTTTTCGTAGTCTGCAACCATTTAGGAAACGGACCTTATAGTAAAGTACCCGGCTCTGATCTAGGATTCACTTTGATCTTCTCAAAAAATGATGAAAGAATGAAGGTATGCACGTGTTAACTATTAACTACGCGTTTGTCAGACTCGCCGTGATTAGCCAGCCAGTGTGTGTGTAAGCAAAACTCGCAAAAAATTCCCTGTCTTCGCCGGGGTTAAATCAAAGAGATGGATTCCTTCTTCGTGGGTTGCATGCAGTGGCCGCAACGAGCTGAAAGGCGTCGCCGAGCTGCTCTGGCGCGTGCGAACTGCACATTGATAGATTGGCTGATTTGTCGATGAAATCAACTAGCCATTGCTGATTATGTGTGGCTCGTGTTAGATTTTGGCCAATCGGTGCAATCTCGGCGACACTCCGACGACTGCCCCTAAGAGAGAGAGAGGAAGAATGAGAGAGAAAGCCATCCATCTACACTTACACATCCATCCGCTGGAAAGATGAAATAAAGACTGAAAGATTGGCCTAAGATGTAGCGTTTGGTCAGTGGCTACATTGATATAGATTGTATATGATAAAAATATGTTGGGGGATTTATCTATTATCTTCGGGGGGGGACTGCCCCGAAAGCCCCAATGGACGCTGCGCCCCTGCTCGTACTTATAAACGGCGTGAGCATCTGAAGATCGCAAATGATCAAACGTATGACCAATACATCATGTACATGGATAAATTACAGTACGCCGCATAGGAAATTATGCAGCAAAAACGAACCACTAAACCGCATTGAAAATATGCGGCAAAATACTGCCATTCAGAATTTTGAAATGCATGTTGTGTATTTAAAGCGAGATTATCATTATCATCAAATGGTTATATACATGTAAATTGTCTAAACTTATGGACTTAATCCTTTCACCGCCACAAGCAATCTTTATGGATGATCCTGAAAATATTTGATGTATAGGAGCCATAATCTAGGGACTGCCATAATCTAGGAGCCATAATCATGTTTGCGTTACACGGTGTGCTATTACAGGCGGTTTAATTTTGAAAATTTCCCATTATATTTCTTATGTAATTTTGTATGAAAATGTCGAAAATCATGGTTTAAATACCACACGACTAGCCCTTTCCGAGAAAATTACGAAAATTCAGAAAAAGTACGATAGAAAACCTTGTAACAACCGGAGTGGTGGACTGAAAAAGAGCTGCCAAAAAAACCCCATTTCTAAATACGATATCAAGAGTGCTATCTATGGTGTTGTCTCGCTACCTGGAACGGTCAATACGTAGAACTTTTCTTCTCTTGATGTTGTCAAGATTCGCAATATGATTGTGGAGAAGATCTCCTCGGAAAACTTTGCCTCTTCCTCTGCATTCCGGAAATTGGACATGTCGATAGTAAATCGTTTCATTTTTTTAGAATCTTTGTAGTGTTTGCAAAGCCTTCAGTAACAATCAAATCATTTCGACGCGCAGACTTTAATATGGTGAACGTTAATAGTGTCACAAATCCCAGTGTCTTCACAAACATTCTGTAGTTACAAAGCGTAGTTTATTGATTGGTATAGCTGGCTAAGTAGGCCTAAATCGCAAACAAAAATGAGCTCAAATTTGAATTTTTTATGATCTGATTCGAGATTGAATTTCAAAATTCGCTGTTTCGTAAGTCCCTTTTGCATTCTATTCATGTACGAGTATAAACTAAATACAGAGTGAGAGAGATGCTACATTTTAGTGTCTGACCTGGCTGCCGCACTATGAGGTGTACATCATTCTGTGAAAGTCTCATTTTCGGCCTCGTTCCCTGCACAAACTCGTGCTGGCTGCCGGACTATGAGGTGTACATCATTCTGCGAAAGTCTCATTGTCGACCTTGTTCCCTGCACAAACTCGTGCTGGCTGCCGGACTATGAGGTGTACATCATTCTGCGAAAGTCTCATTGTCGGCCTCGTTCCCTGCACAAACTCGTGCTGGCTGCCGGACTATGAGGTGTACATCATTCTGTGAAAGTCTCATTTTCGGCTTCGTTCCCTGCACAAACTCGTGCTGGCTGCCACACCATTGCTCCAATATCTTTAGTTTGGCCATTTCAAGTGGAATCTCACTCACAAGAATGCGCATCTTTATGTCGGAATTTCAAGGGAATTTCTAAGTGAATATTAAAAACAGAATCAGATGCTATATTAAAAAATGAAGTATTTGATTCCATCAGTGGCGGATCTTTGAAATCAGGCGCCCGGGGCAGAACCTATAATAATTGCGCCCCTACATAATAGTGCATTTCTCTTCAAGAAAGGTCTTTGTTGGATCATTAATTATACATAAACACCGGTAGTAGTAGCCTACCTATGAAATTTCATCTAACTTAGAACAGCAGCTTAACTAGACAAATCTCTGTACGTCTGTGATGACCTCACAACCATAAGGGAGTATGACACATTTCCCGCTTATCGACATGAGCGGTTCTGGTATCTCTGGCGTACAATGTGCATAATTGTTCAGTTTTATGAAATAAATGTACATCTCATTTTAATACGTCGATGACATTCGTGGATGTCATTATTCTATTCATTCAAAAAAGATGAAGACACTTCAGAGAAATCTCATCATCCCAAATACTGTATGCATTCGGTTAAATAAAAACAACTGTGATGGTGTTGATAAATTACTGTAATTATCAGCTATTAGAAAGAAGAAATAATAACGACACTTACATGTATGTAAATAGCTTACAATCGCGGGGACTTAGGGTCAGGGCAGACTAGCAGAGATTGTCAACTCCAGCAAATTTTTGAAATCTAGTACTAGTATCTATGATTTGGAGCAATATTTCTGTGGTAATTTGCATCTTCGTAATGCTACATATAAGTCCGATTTCTCCGTTTTGGAGTGCAAAATTATTGTCAAAAGTTTAACATTGAATCACAATCTTTAGAGCTGTCAATCTTCATTTGAGTCGGGGCACACAAGAACAGAGCAACTACAATCTACTTCAATGTGATCAGAAAGCGGAAAGTTCTATCACTTGTTCTAAAACGTTTATAATTTGCTATTCAATCCCCTTCGACCCCTCTTTTTCGAGAAAAATTCATTGAGAACATCTTACTCTGAAAGGGCAGTTGTCAATTCACTTTCAATGCCTAGGATAGCAAGTGCACTAAGTCGATCTTGCTTCATGCTGCTGCGATGATCATTTGCAAGTATCTTCAATTTAGAGAATAATCTCTCGCATGAGGCCACTGAAACTGCAGTTGTCAAAAGAATTTTGATGGCTTTCAGCATGTTAGGGAAAGCATTTGTACCGAATGCGAGCACGTGTTCCATCAAAAAATCTGCATTTACGCTAGCATTGGTTTCCAGTTTTTTTTCTAAAACCTTGAAATCGGTTATTTCTTGAGACAACTCTGTAGAAAGAAAATCGGGATAGTCTGCCACAAAGAAATTAGCTGCCTCTGTCAGGTCAACGTCAGAGTCAAAGTTAAGCAGAAAATTAAACTTCTTGCTGACAGAAATAAGACGATTGCTGCGACTAGCTATTTCATTGTGAAGATGATCTAGAGCGCTGTACATCGTGCGCCTCACCATCTGTTCTGATGTGAGGACGGTGTCCTCAGCCAACTCCTAGGCATTTTCTTTATTTTCCTCCTTCTTTTTGATTCAACTTGTACTCCAAGCTTCTCACAGATCTTCTTTGTTGCAACGACGGTTCTTTCCACAATTAGTGTTCTTTGTTCTTTGATATGTAAAGCAACATTTCCCATGCTCTCACAAGCTACGAGAAGGCTGGTCTGCGGAGACTGTAATTTCTTCTGGCAACGATTAACGGGAGACAATACTTCGTCCCAAAATGATATGAAAGAGATGAAGTTAAATTCTTGTATTTCATTAAGGACACGAGATGAATCTGATCGTGTTTCGCTGTTGTATGGTTCTTGAGTCATAATCTCTAAAGTCTCGATGATAGTTATCAAGTTTTCGCGAATCACACGAACAGCATCGTGATGAGATGACCATCTCGTGGGACATGAACGTTTCATGTGTACTCCATTGCTGCTCAGTGCTTGCCACCTGATCGTTGAATTTGAAAAGAACGCATAAACGCTATCGATCCGAGAAAAAAATGTGACCATGTCGACCTCAGATTTTACTGCAGCAACACAACAGAGATTCAATGAATGATTCGAGCAGGTAATGAATACTGCAGACGGTGAAACCTCTTGAAAACGTGTCTGAACTCCGGAAAGTTCCCCTTCCATGACGGCTGCGTTGTCGTAGCTTTGACCTACACACTTCCTTAGATCTACTCCGTCAGATCGCAGTTTATCGACAATCGACTGGAAGATGACTTCTGCAGTTTTTCGTTCACCTTTAATTGGTACGAAATCTATGAAAAGCTCCCTTATTTGAAACGAACCACTTTCAAAATCAACAGTGACGTATCGAAGTATCTGACTCATTTGTTCTTCATGACTTTTGTCTGGTGTAGTGTCAACCATCAGTCCATAAGCACCAGCATCGTTAACCGCATGCAGTATGGATCGTCGAACCATATTTGCCATTAGCAAAATTAGCTCGTTCTGTATGGTCTTGGACATATAACTCGTTTCATTCCGCTTCAGCGATGACATGTGTTTAGATAGGAAAGGATCAAATTCGCTGATCAAAGTCATCGTTTCTAAAAAATTCCCGTGGTTGAGACCATCCTTCCCAATCAAAGGAAAAGATTCATTTGATTCTCCACAATGACCTCGAAAAGCTTGGTATTGTCGAGCCAAATATTTTATCACTTTAATAGCTCGATATAGAACTTCTCTGCGTTCTTTCTCAACGGCTTCACATTGCTCGAGGAGACTACTTCGTATAGTGCACCCTTTCTTAATACGTTTCCTGATTTCCAAAAATCTAAGGTAGCACTCTCTGTGCGATGCAAAAGTTTCGTGATCCTTCACTCGATTTGAATCAATCGATGCGCCAATTTGAGAAGCCTGTCACACTAGAAAAGATGAAACTGACTGAACCACGGCGTGCGATTTCTCTGCATATAACCAACATGGAATACAGTAGCAGGCATTTCTGCTTGGAGAATATACAAGCCATTCTCGACGACTGCGAGTCCCGTCCGGTAGACTTCGATAAAACCATTCTACTGAGAAATGTCTAACTTCACTATCACGAATTTGATTGACACTCGATTCTCCGCACAAGTCCTCATGGTCAAGGTGGCGAATAAATCCCTCAGTGTCTGTAATTTTACCCGTTTTTATGTAATTTGCGAAGTATTTCTCAACACTATCTCCATGACTTTCATCGACAAGAGTGTCTTCGACTTGGGTCTCGACAACGCTGCCTTCTTCCGTATCTCCAGATATACTTGACAACTTTCGATTTTGAATTTCAAAAATATACTCTTTCGACGCAGATCCAGTTAATACGGGACTATTCTGAGAAATTTCTTTGTCAATGTTTGTTTCGGTAACGCTGCTTTCCTCTGTATCTTCAAGCAATTTTGATGTCTCTTCTTCTAAGACTTCAGAATGCTCTTTTGAAGTAGATCCAGTAACCGCAGGATCCTGAGAAATGTCATTGTTATTAGACTTGCTAGCTGCACCTCACACTAGAAATTTATCCAGAAATTCCGCTGATTTCTGAGTCTCAGCTGTAACAATTTTACGACGCTTTGCATAATCCGCACCAGATGGCTTCTTCTTCCTGAACATCTGAAAAAATCATTCTTTTATTAAGATGGTTATAGCTACCACCGATTGATAGAAGTGCAATACAGCAGAAATGTACCCAGACCAAATGTTCAGAGGAGCCCGTGATTTAATGAGGGGAAGAAAATTTTTATCTTTGTGGTAAATATAGATAACTCTGAGTACTTGGTTCGACACTGTCTGTTGCTTACTTTTGCCTGGTTCAAAATTTTATGAAACATAATGCATATAATAAGAAGCTGTTCTTTCAGTTCAGTCATTTAATTTTAAACAACAAATGGTCAATATATCAACAGTTTTAAAAAATTTGAGCAGGGCTTCGTTCTCCTATCAGGGAGACCTCTCCCTGGCGTTCATCTCATTAGAAATGGGAATGGTCATTGGTCAATCCAAATTGCTGATCATATCATTTAACAAGAGATTTAAAAAATTGTGCGACTAGTTATCCTAGTTGTTTACCATAGAGTATGGGCCTGGCCTACACATAAGTTGAATATAGGAACTATATTTACTTTTTTATGCATATGCGACGTATTTTTCTATTCTTATAGACGAGGATTTAAAAACACTCCTCTGCTTGCAGTCTAAAAAGGTACGATTTTGGAAATGAATGAATGTTGGTAGTTTCTCATGAATATGCGCATACATAGTACGATTAATAGATTATAAAAACGTTGCATGATGAGCTGATTGAACGTTCAATGGTAGAAGACAAATGCACTTTATCACTTGATGAGCAATATAGACACCGAATGCCGTCTAGACGCGAAGAAAAAATAATTCTCATTGAAACGTTCAAATACGGCCGTCAGGGGCCAATCCTCTTTAAATCTTATTCGACAACTTACCTTAGTGAGGTCGACGTCATATTTGCTGTCCATGGATGACGAATATTTCGAAGCTAATCGATGCGAAACGCTTTGTGTGAATGCACGCGCACACACGCAGGATCAGAAGTCGAGGCACATACTGCGATGAGTGAAAATGAAACAATCTCATGCTTTTATTAACGAGTACTAATTCAGTAGCAATGTACCAACTCGCTGTTCAACTTACCTTCATCTAATCCTTTAAATCAAAATTTTTAAACTACGTTCTTTATCAGCTGGAAGCATTGAAAAGGTTTTTTTATGAAAAATACTACCGAATACCGATACATGTTCCAATAGAATATTAGACAAGTCTAAGTATGTCTAACAATTTTAGATTGAATGAATTATCTAATATCAAAACCAATTTCATTCTCTGAATACCATTTAGACTAGGTCAGTCTAATCAAAAAATTATTTCATTGATTCAATAGAACATTCATTCCAATTGTACCTGAATACAATATAGATTACATTGATATTATTTTTGACTCCGCATACGGCCCCTAATCTCAATTTCTCAACAAATACGTTGCTATGTGTTTCTTCTCACATTTCATGAATGCAGTCTATTTGTAAGCTTATGTATTTACAGAATTGATGGATAATTTTAAACATAATGAATCTCTGAGTGGGACATTCCACGATCACTCGGATCAGACTAAATTATAAGAAGTCTTCGTCAAATTATGAATATAAGATGAAGTTGTCTTGTCAATGTGGCGCCCACACAAACCCGGCGCGGTCTCCCCCCCTCGCCCCCCATACGTCCGCCACTGGATTCTATGATCAAATAACCCGAGCAGTGAAGAGTTAAGAGTTGCAAACAGCATCTGCTTGCTTTTCCATTCTTTGCAGCCATACACATTCGTAATTGGATGAACCAATCTGTCGATCCGTGTGAAAATTTCTATAAATTCGCCTGTGGAAAATGGTTGGAACGGGAGATCCCGAAAGAAAAAAAATACATTTCCGTTAATGCCGAGGTAAAAGGCATCTTTCTAGGAAAGGTCAAGAGTGAGTTCCATTTATTTTCAATTATTGTTTTCTTTTGTAATTCTTCTGAGAGATTGATTACTGCATGTCATTTTGTGTCGTTTGTATCATGTTCATGCAGATTTCACATGTATATGTACGTTGCATCTATGTTTGGATATAGTCCAACTGCCTTGGACCACAATTCTTCATTCGAGTCAGAAATATACAAATGCTTTATTATTCTGCCTATCCGCAACTATTCAGCGACGAATTTGTATGTAGTCTGAATATGATGTCTATTATAAATATTTCATCACAATGATAACCTCCCATTGAGATTGTTCATCACATTTTTACCCACCATCAGATTTCCGAGAAAAACTTCCATTTCCTCTCCACAAATTGGTGGCGATGTGACTTCAGGACCAGGCGGAGCTGGTGTCGCCCGCTCCATAGCCTGATGACCAGGTGGAGCTGGTGTCTCCCTCTCCACAGTCTGATGACCAGGCGGAGCTGGTGTCGCCCGCTCCAAAGCTTGATGACC
Source organism: Prostheceraeus crozeri (assembly GCA_907163375.1). Taxonomy (NCBI): domain Eukaryota; kingdom Metazoa; phylum Platyhelminthes; order Polycladida; family Euryleptidae; genus Prostheceraeus; species Prostheceraeus crozeri. Next base: position 193,710 of record CAJQUW010016821.1, on the reverse strand, counting down.
AGGCGGAGCTGGTGTCGCCCGCTCCAAAGCTTGATGACCAGGCGGAGCTGGTGTCGCCCGCTCCATAGCTTGATGACCAGGTGGAGCTGGTGTCGCCCGCTCCAAAGCTTGATGACCAGGCGGAGCTGGTGTCACCCACTCCACAGCCTGATGACTAGGCGGAGCTGACTTCTTCGTGTTTATCTCATTGACAAACCTGTTTAATTCCAGCTATCTATTTTTTGCCTACGGATCCTTGCTAACTCAACGATATTCACTAGGCTTACCTGAACTTATCTTTAGTGCTTTAGTGATCATTGCTGTATCAGTTACCAATCATTTTCGATGATAGTTGATCAAATGTCGCTTTCAGTTGGATGCATGCGACTCTGCTCCTCCCATCTTGTTGATGTGTGCTTCACACGAGTTTTCTCCAGTCTCTACCAGGCAGGAAAATCCCATCCTTCTCCACACAATTTGAGTACATTTTCGAGTTTGATATGCGCTTTAGAGGAGCCATCACATACGCGATTAACGTGAGGGTAAGAGGTAATGTTCTCAAACAAACTAGCATTTCATTTTTGTCTCTGATGTGACCGTTGGTGCGTAGGTGTGATCGAGGCTAGGAAGGCTTGTCTTCTCTACTAAATCACCGATTGAAAAGACAATCCTTTTTCACTATCACGATTCATCCCCTCAACTATTACGAGCTTGCATGCACTGCTGTCTCTGTACTTTTGTTTGACCAAGAAAGTTGACATCAAGACAGTGACAGCTATGAACGTGGATAAATAATTGTTTGCATTATAATTCGGGTCTAGTAATAGGCCGGATTCCTATCATTTGATAAGACTCCGGGACTCCGACTCCGCAATCCTGCCCTCCCCATACACGTCCGCAAATGTCTGCATTTGCCAACGCCCTCCCTCAAGTTACGGACGTCCTTTATGGATGGCCCCTTAGTCCAATCGATTTCAATGTAATTTACGTTCTTAGCAGTGCCAGTTAAAATTTCATATATTCTTCTTTAGCACCTCTCACATCTTGTCTTAGATTCTTTGAACTAGATGCTGGGTTCTTCGAGGTTGAACGCCACTTTTGCCAAAGAATCGTGTTTGGCGCGCAGGAAATGGCTGAACCATCGTAACCTAGTTTCGCGCATTTTGTCTGCAATCGGGGCAACAACATTTCGTCTGCAGTATCCGTGTTTCGGACGTTCTCCAAGCTGATGATGCCGGTGCTCCAGCGTAGTATCCCGCTTATGATTGTAAGCTCTAGATATTAGCATGGATGATGAATAAAAATCTCTTGAAGCATGCAGATAGAGTTGAAATTACACACCATCTTTCTCTTTACGACATGAAATACGTCCTTTGTCGTTCAACGTAAACTATGTAGGCCTATTGCAGTTCTGTTCTCAATTTTTTTGATCTATTATATTCTTTGGATGACACATTGTTTCTTATAAGTAAAATGCTGAATTTGTGAGCTCTACGTGCTTCCTGGGACTGACTGTGATTTCTTTCGTAAATTAATCAATTGGACTGTCTATCTGTTAACGTTCGCATGCAGTTCATCCGAAATAATCGATTTTTGCTTTCAGTTTCATAGCCAAATTATTATCCCTAAAGACATATTTCTTGCAGATATTTACTTCAGAAGATGATAAGTTCGCCCTTCTTCCATTCAGATGTGCGCATATCCTCACCATAAATTCCGCAAATCAGGTCCTCTTTTTTGGTCTCATATTCCGTCAAGTATTTCCCTCATCGGTGGTATTACTGCAAGGCTGTCCTTACTCATTTCCTAACCATAAGTCCTTCATTCCCTGATTCCATCACTGCAAGACTGTCCATTCTTATTTCCTAATTTCAAGTCGTTGACTCCATAATCCTACGACTTGAAGATTGACATGCTTGATCTATCATTATCGACATCATTGTCAAAGTATAGCTGATCTCATCTTCAATAATAGATTGAGTAGAGGAGAAATAATAGGATTGGGGCAACGTTGAGCCATTTTATGTGCAATGTTTTCACAAGCAGTCTGATTCGTATTCTTCTTTTTCTTCTTTAGCGTTTATCACACACGCTCGAGGGGTCCGCTGCGGTGGTCCGTTGTCTCCACTTCACTCGGTCATCAGCTTGGTCGGGGTGGGCGACTTAGTCTTCTACTTTCGTCTTCGAGGTTGTACGCCACTTTTGCCAAAGAATCGTGTTTGGCGCGCAGAAAATGGCCAGACCATCGTAACCTAGTTTCGCGCATTTTGTCTGCAATCGGGGCAACAACATTTCGTCTGCGGTTTTCCGTGTTTCGGACGTTCTGCAAGCTGATGATGCCGGTGCTCCAGCGTAGTATTTTCGTCTCCATGATTGCAAGTTGGTGTTCCACATCCTGCGTTGAAGGTCAGCAGTCCTCACTATAGAGTGCCACAGGGTGCGGCAAATTTTCGACTTCCGGCGGTCGCTTATTCATCACAGCTTACACCAATACTCCATTTCAGCCATGCGGAATTTATGCGGAGAGGCCTCTTAAGACAGATCGCTGTCGACAGAGATGGTCGATCCGAGACATTTAAAGGTAGTTGTTATTCCGATGCTATTATGATGTCGTCCACGTAAAGGCGGCGGGTCGTTGAAGATTCCGGGTGACAGTAATCATGAGCAGGATAAACAGCAGCGGGGACAGGATCAATCCCGGGTCAACACGGGTGATGCAAAAATCCTCCGATGTTCCTGCAGCGGCTTGTACGCGACTTCTTCGACCTTCATACAGAAGCTTCACCCATGGAATCAGCTCTTCTGGGTCCTCGTGGGAGCTTGTACGTCTTCTGGTTCCAAATCACAGGATCCAAATCTACTCACAACTGATCAGGCCCAACAGGTTGAAGCATTTCTCGGAGCAGTCACATCTGTTGAGACTTGATGAGCTTATGCAACAATATCAATGAAGAACAGATTTAGGGGTTGATGCTAACACATTTATATGAGTATGTACCTGTCGATAATTTGTTGTCCTGGATGATGCACTCTGAGAATGCCTACGCGTTGCTTATTCAAATGCATGTCATTGTTTCGTGTATTTAAAAGTACTGCTCTAATCATTCTATTTTTCAGAGCTTCTTGAATCAGACGTGCTAACAACAGATCCGAAGGCTAATCGCATGATAACGAAGATGAGGAGATACTACAACAATTGCCTTGCGAGAGGTATTGTAGAATTTATTGTACAAGTAGAACACTTGAAATTCTTTCAGATTTCATGACTGTTTTATAATTTTATATCAGAGATATATGATACATTAATGACAGCTAGTATAACACCATTAAAAGTTCTAAACCCATCCATGCATGGATATCGAAATACTTGGAGATAGAGGCTTAATATTTGGTAGCAGATGTTCATTTAGAGTAAATATCCTTTGTTAATAAATTCAACCCACTCGCACCAACAGATTTTCAAAATTTGAGCATGTGTTTGAACACACATCTATGTTGCAGTTGAAAATTTTACATAGGTATCAATTAAGTAGTTGATTATATCATTCCTGCTCATAAAGAATAAACGAATGCATTTTTCATTAGCACTGCCTTCATATTGATGAATTGAGTAAAATAATAACGTTCATTGCTTGAAGCAAGCCAAGCTTGTTTTGTGTGAAACAATTAAAGCAAACTTTCTAGTGTGACCACTTCTGGCACTTTTTACAAATGAAGTTTTTGCATTTTGAACAGACGGCGCACCTTCCTTGTTTCTCTTTGTGTAAGATCATATTGTGAAATTTGTCAAATCGAAGACTTTTTGGTACAGCCGTGGTTGCTCTTCGCCCTTTAGTATGGAGGCAGCTTCCTTTCAGCTCTGAAGGATGCAAGTCAACACTAGAACTTCTTAATCGAAAAATATAAATTGATTAAACAATGCGACTTGACAGTGACTGAAAATAGATTTCTTTTCTTAATAATGAATCTAATACTAACTGTTGTGTATGTAGCATATGTCAGGCTTTAATTAATGTAGGGATCGTTTTATTGTTTATCAATACATTTGTTCACAATGTGTTGAATTTCACTTGGGTAAAGCTGCTCGGATGTTCATGACTAGACACCAGGAACACAAGCGTGCTATAGAAAATTAAAAGCAGCAGTAGCGCTCTATGTCAACATATCAAAGATAAGCACGACGATTTAGGAGCAGAGCTCGATTAATCGAACAAAATCTTAATCAATTAACTTTTTGAGGCTAATCATGATCAGAATCAAAATCACGTCATTCAAATTTAGTTCAATCATTAGTCTCTATCACAATCAAAATTTTGAATAATTTAATCAATCAATAGTCATAATCAAAATCACATTAATTAATCAGCAAATTTGATTCAAGTTGATTTTTGTCATCCGAACATCAGTTGAGATCAGAACTCGGCCGCCGATGGCAGAATGACAGACTACGTCAGGGGAAAGTACACAATGTCACACAGTTCCGATCATTGATGCGCGGTCATGAACATGCGTTCGTCATGGAATCTCTTCTCTACATGTCACTACATGGCATCATCATGTTCAACCTACCCAGCGCTCACGATAAAACGTCTGACGACGTTAGTCACAATTTCAAAAACCTAAATCACTCATAATCACAATCAAACTTTTGAACACTTAAATCATAATCTCAATCAACATTTTTGAAAATTGCCTATGATCAAGATTCACAAAATTTGTAAGTTTCATTTCTTGAATCTGAAGAGTGATGTGGACCCATTTACATCTTTCAACGATAATTGAAATCATTGTCTTTGATTATGTGATTCTGCTCTGCGAGTGGCAGTTTGCCTGTGATATGATCACGCTTAAGAAAATACTCATGAGAATCAGCATGATAATAGGAATCCATCGAATTGCTAATTCAAAAAACGTTACCTCTCCAAGGCTATCATGACAAGGAGAATATGTAAAATACCATCATTCCTTCTGCTTTACAATCATGATCACTCAATTCTGTGGCAATTTCTTCAAAACTGCAAAAATTTGCATTTCTCACATTTGGTAACAATTACCGATTCAATAAATGCGGAGATACCCCTCTACCATATATATACCACCTACTCTACGGTGACAAATGGCACCAATGGGCATTACACAGCGGTTCACACAGTTACAATTTTCATTACAAATTTAGCAAAATTATTAGTAGCTTGTCTATAATCGCAAAACTGCTCCACTTGAAAGAAGATTTCAATGTACCGGTATCTTGAAAAGATGTGATGTATTTACACGTGTCTCTGGTATAGCTGCATAGGACTTATAATTACCGATATAGTATCACGAATTCGCAATGTTACCGTCCTGTTATTCCAGCTATGGAAACTTTTGTTTCGGTTTTTAACTTCATTTATTCATTAGGCTTGGATGATATTAGGTATCAATATTATGAAGAAACTGATGTGTGACGTCATCCACGCTCTGTAGCGCAGCCTACATGTCTGCTTTTTGCTGACTCGGCATCGACGAAGGAATGCAATGGCGTTTGAGCGAAATACCTTCCTGGGGAATTGGCTTGAGATTCCCCAGCACCGCTTGTCTCTTTGCCAACAGAAGTTATCATTTTATTTGCTGTATTGAAAGATCCTCTACAACACCGCAATGGAGACTGCGAGTGCCATGTGCCGGCAACGTGGGGCACCAGCAAGAAGTAGGCCTACAACCTTTCAGCGTGGCCGAGCATTTGAAATGACGCAATAATCCACTCATCGCATTAGGGTACACCGCTAAGCTTCACAGAAAATATCCGCAAATATCTGTTAAAATGATGACGTCACAACGTGATGAGTGATGACGTATCAGTTAAAATCGATTGATATCAGATGAAACAAACATCTGTTTTTGCGAATATTTGCAGTTCAGACTGCAGAAAACTGAGAAACTAATGTCAGCTGTTAATTGCAACGGATATCTACGTTTTACAGTTGCAGTGTGTATTGAAGTAGATGAAATATAAGATAAATTCACGAAGGCTTGGTCATTGCAGGCGCACTAACTTAGGCGATTTGACAGTAGTGTGTTTAAAGCGATATTTAATGAATGCCCATTGAAATTTGACAAATTTACCCGTTCAAGGTTGCGAATTGAAATGGGAGTTGTGTCAATGTTGAGAGATGTGGACTAGGCCTGCTGATGATTCCTGATATTGGATGAAATAGCAGCTCTTCAGGTCTGTTCCCAGTTTTCAACTGAGGATGCAACTCAATATTTAATTCTTCTATTTTTCTATTTGCATCTTGAACGCATTTTATGTGTGACTGTGGATGTTGAGTCGAAATGATATTGCAATTGTTGAGCGACACATTTCAGCGTATTCAACAAATTCTGAATAATTTCAAATATTGATTCCACAGATGTACCACCAGCGTATGGAATTTCATCAAGTACAATATTGCGACAAATCTTTTCATTTCTGCCACTCCCATATATCAATACAACTGGCTGGAAGATAAGTGAACGGAACTTCGAGGAATTCATCGCTGATACAGAAATCTATGGAGAAAGCGTCCTTGTATCTTCACTTGTGGTATCCGATGCGCAGAATCGTAGCCGAGCTGTGCTTTCAGTAAGTGAACTGATGATGTCCGAACTACGTTTTTTGCTACGATTGTCTTAACCCATTGAAGGCCGCCTATGTAAATATTGGCAAATTTTCTATAAAAACGGTGGTAAGTATTTCAGAGTGTTATAATTAAGAATAATATATGATGACCAGTTCATTACAATAACCCTATCTTATAAATTAAAGCCGTAATGATTTCGTTACGATGGCGTCATATGATGTCAAAATATACCAAAGCATGTTTTTTTCAAATGCAGCTTATGAATTGCTCCAAGAAATTCCTGCCGAAGTAATGAGTCATAGCTACAGCATGAAAGCTCTCCATCATATTTCAGAGGTATTTGTCGAAACTGTGAATTAGCAATTTAATCAAAGGCCTGCTTTATGCTACTTGTCGTTGCTGTTTGCTGTGAAGTCGTTATCGTTGAAATGAGAACAAGTTTTTATATTTCGAAATTCATGTCGAGAAATTGATTCTCTTTCTGCATCAACTCCAAATTCATGGTAGAGTTGGAGACGCCTCGGTCATTCGCAATGTCCACATAATATAGAACATCAAGAAATGAGCGCATTTGAGATTGTTTAGTATTATGTAGGCCTAAACAATTCTTTTGTCCCGGGTAGTCACTGGTTTCTGCCACTGAGGTCGATAAGACCATCAGCATGCCTATCAAGCATCTCATAAAAATTCTTGCCTTGAAATGCATCCAGAGTTTGTTTGTCTTATCTGCGAAGATGGAAATTACCAATATTTGCCACTATGTTGACTGCTTTTTCTGTTTACTGAAATGATCATTCAAATCATATTTCGCTTCAATCTTACACTGCCTTACACTGCCTCACTAACCTCTGAGATATTGTTTGAGAGACTTACCCCTGAGACACATAAACTCATCATCGTCTCAAAACTCTGACGAAGCATTTACTTATGGAGGTTTTGTGGCAACATTCATATACCGTGATCGTCGGCATTAGGCCTATTGCATATTTCAGTAACTTCTTTATCCATAGTTAGCAACAGCTTGGGTATTGTCTTCAGATAGCTACACAGGTTGATGTAATCAAGCTAAGCCCTTATAGATATTTTAAACCAGTTTGGGCCATCTCGAGCCCCTGGCGTGCCCTTGTAGGGAGAGACGCATCGTATACAGCCAAAGAAGTTTTGGATTGAAATTGCTCGAGTCGGAGGACATCTTTGTATTCTATGCCCAGGCGAACTGGCACCTTGCGATGTTTATGATTAAGCTATAAGAGAAAATGCTTGAGATTTGATCTCTCTTTGACTTGCTTCTGTACATGAGCTAACAAGTCTAATGTTGAGGAAATTACTACGGCAATTGACCTCGGTTGGTTTTGTGACGAGAAAGCCATAGACTATAAATAGCAACAAGCATTGCAGACTCATAGAATACACTAAGAATGCAATATTCCAATGAAATTGTTCGTTTTCAGTATTCAGCAAACATTAGTTTTAAAGAAAATTGATAGTATTCACCACCATTTACTTCATTTATATTGTTGCTGTATTTAATATTTGTATATCATATTACGCCAGTGTAACTAAAAAGTTACGGTTCAAAAAAATTACGTGCCATGTCATGAATGAATATCCGAGCAAGTATTGATTGCTATTTTCGGTATTTGATGGATAATGAGATCACGCAAATGACATTGACAGTAAATTACATGTGGACGTTCATACACTGAGCCTATCAGTATATTAGCAGATTTTAAGCCCATTTTTTGTCTAACTTCGTGATAAAATATAAGCACTAAAAAGTGATAAATTTTGAATTGGCGATTGTTTACCTGAAAATATGTGATAAATAATGTATGGTAATCAAAATATTGTATCATATGTCGCAAGCTGGAGAAGACAGTAGATTCCGAAAAGTGCTGTAACGAAAGCGCTAAATGGGTTAAGACAGTCAAAAAACGATGTATCGTTGGCCTCATGCAAAGTGATAGAGAACAGCGTACACTGTACGATACCAAAGCTACTTACGAAAGTGATGTACAAAACGAGAACAGCAAAATGTACGAAAACACAATTGTTCGTCCTCATACGCTACGAAAGCGATTGGCTTTCCTGTTAGATTATCTTTATCATCCAATATGAAAGCCAATCGCTTTGGTATTGCATGAGCACGAACAATAGCGCTTCCGTACATTTTGTTATTCTCGTTTTGTACATTATCAAACCAGTTCAATAGTTGTTGGTCTAGCATCTTTCAATGTTTTACAAACACCTTGCAGGCTTAACAAAGATTCAAAGCTCTAGTCAAGTCAATTCTGCAACTGCAGGTGACACACAGACGTTGGACGCATTTGGATACTATCGTACCAAAGTTCACAACAGAAACAATGGTTTATAGCTCAATTCTATATGGAAACCTCTCATCTCAAAATATGGCAGTCAATTTCTTCTTTGACATTTCAGCATTTAATCCTCTTACTTCTTTGAACATTTTCAATAGTCATTTGTTTATGCCTTTTTTGTTAAAGAGATACAATTAATTCTCAGTGCTCTCGCACATTCATCTATGCTCTCCTGAATGTCTGATTCAATCTGTTCCATGCATTAGATTGTTTAAGCGCATCACTTTGCTAAAAGTGCAAACAGATTCAAAACACCGGCACATGAAGGGATCTTATTAAGTAGGCAAAAAGGAATTTTTAATACCTTGCAGAGATAAGAAAGATAGTCGTGCGTCGATTGAGGATTGCTGTGAATTCCTTCAAAATGCTCCGATCGCCACGATTCCTTTTGATTCAAGAATTCAGATCATCGTGCAAAAGTTTTCTCGATAATGTCGGTCCATCCGATCATTATTTAAAAAGTTTCCAGGTGCACAAAAAACGTTCAGAACCTTCTCTGGAGAACTTGACATCAACTCTGTTTCTTTGCTGTGTGATCCGTTTGATAGCAGTCACTGAAATACGCACAATTTTAAGGTTGTGTTTAAAATGTGGCGTGTTTTCAGAATTCTTAGATGGTCAAAGATACACTGTCTGCCTTTCATTATTGCTAGCACCTCTGAAAATTAAGTTTTTGCGGGTATTTTAACATCAGTTATTTTCGAAACGCATACTAATGGATACAAAACATACTAAAAAATATTTTGGTATGCATTTTTCGCATGTAGTTTTTTTGTGGCGAGTGATCTACAATGTACTGGTAGTGTTATAGACCTACGCTCCATTCTGGTTACCTGTACTTTAACCCTCAGAGACCTGAGGGGGGTCCACTGAGGCTGTAGAAGTTCCCATCACAAAGTTTTTGTAATAAGATGAAAAATGATTTCGGACATTTCCACGATGGTGCATAAAGAGTGGAAGTAATTTATTCATTATTTACATCATGCTCGGAGATGTGCATTGTGCTAAAAGATCGCAATGTGAATATTCTGATTTCGCATGTGATCTCGCGTGACTGGTTGGCCTATATGAACAACTCGGCATAAATCAATGTCCGAAATGAAGTTATTATTATATTTATAGTTGAGCACCTAAACCAGACTGCTGACAGACTTTTCACAACAGTAATGATGAGTTTGAGATCTCCACAGCTGTTTTTTAGGTTCTAAAGTGCAGCAATTTTGACTCATTTTAGGCCTATTTCTGACAGCTTTGGATAAATTTTAAAGAATGGACAAATGGAAAGTTTTGCTGCATGGATTAAATCAATTTCATTAAAATCAACTATCTCAGGGTTTATGGTGACGGAAAATGTCGTGAAGCCGCCTCCTCTTAGTACAGATGATGCTGTCCTGAATGTGGTTGACTTATAAAAACACAATATTTTCGCATGTGTTTACTGAGAAGGCTGAAAGACGCTCAGAGGATCTACACGCAAACATCATTGTTTTGCTGAAAGTCAATCCTCCTAATGTTCTGATATCGATTTAAGCAGGTAAACTAAGAATGTGTGAAAGGGGTGAAGAAGATGAGGTTTCTGATGGTTAATCAATGCCTAATTAATCATAGTTGCAACATGTTGATTGTAGTTATCCCTTTTACTGCACTTCGCCATCAATCAGCCATCATTTTCACATTTTCAGGTGGGCCAGCCTCAGCATGAATTAACATCTCTAAACAACGAATCTGTTGAAGCTCATAAAGAATTGATGGAAACGGTTCTGAAGAAAGTGTATTCAGATCTTAATGTTACTGTCGAGGTGAACATTGAGGAATTAGTTGCTTTGGAAATCGCTATTGTAAATGCATCCATGTCCGCTGCATATGGAAGAGATGCTGACAGAACAGAAAATAGATGGACTGTGAGACAACTGAAGGAATCGGCAAACAAAGTGAGTGTTTTGAAGCATCTATGATGACCAATGCTTTCGAAATGAAAGCGACAACAACAAGTTCATGCGACCTTATTCATATGCCTTTCATATGTAGATCTTTAAGTCACCTAGCAAAAATATTACATGTATGACATACTACTTTCAAATAACTTCTGCCAGTAATATCAGTCATATACATTCTTATGGATGGCGTGGCATTTAGAGTATTTGATCTAGACTCGATTTACTGTGATACTCGATGCCGCATGCCTAATAACATTCATGTGACTCATAATTTGCTCAACTCCATGAATAAAGTTGATAAACATCATTTCAATAAATCGATAACTTTCGAGCTACCATGTTGACTTATGTATCTCAAACATAACTATATTTGCGTTCATGAATTATAATGTGTTTTTATTTCGGATTGATAATATGCTTAGTTCCAAAATTACATAATGCATAATTGTTAATGGTTGAATACTTATTGATTATTCATAAATGCATCAGACTTACGTGTATACTAATTACAAAACAGTAGCAAGTGTCATGCGACCTTAAAGCGATCTTTATTGACAAAAGGCCTTAAATAATACGAAAGGCATACAAACACCAAAACATATAATAATAATAATAATAACTGTATTTGAAGAATTTTCGCATGAGACAAGTTAAAGTTACAGAGAATGCACTACAAATACAAAGCCCATTTCGGGCTCAAACAAATCTGTGGATGCATGAAAATAGAACGTTGCACGCATATCTGGGAAATTACCAAATATCACAACGTGAGAAATAGGTAGACACAGTTCTTTTGAAGCTTGCCAATGAAGTAGCCGAGATTTCGTCGTTTGACAGGGTGTTCCAGTGACGAGTGAACTTAAGGTCAAGCTTGAACATGTTACCACGGCTGCTGTTGCGCTTTGAAAATTGAAAAAGACTTTCAAAATCAAGATCGGCATACCCATGGAACATTTTGTACATAAAAATCAGACGGTAACGGACGGTCGACGAGCGCGTAGGCTCATGAGGTTCAACTTCTTTAGACGAACTTTGTATGGTAGGGGACGGAGGTTTGGGAAGAAATACGTGAATCTTTTCTGGACTTTCTCGATTGCTTTGTCGATGTATTTGTATTGTGGAAACCATATGACGGATCCGAATTCGAGTATAGAGCGCACATTGCTGGTATAAATCTTTGTAAGGACATAATGATCTCTTTTTCTGAAAGCCTTCTTTATAATTCCGAGAATTCTGTTTGCCTTAGCAACAATACTAAGACAATTATTATACTTTATTCAATATTTATTTAGATTTTATTTTTATAGATTTATTCAACAAGGCAGTTGGAGATTGTATATGGGGAGCATAAATTCTTGTTACCGAAATGAACGACGCAGGTTTTGGAGAGATTTACGTTCATTAAGTTCTTCGAACACCAGTTGTGAAGTCTATCCAAGTCTGCTTGAAGAGATTCAGATGCCCTGGCCTGGTCGATATCGTCGTTACGAAAGGTTATCCAGATCTTGATATCGTCGGCGTATTTTTGGATTCTGCATTGTTGAATAACTTCATCGAGGTCGTTCACAAATAATAAGAATAACACCTTATACAGTATACCAAAAAATTATCTTGGCATGCATCCTTTGTATGTGATTGGTATCGACCGATTTACAACGCATGCGTTGGAGAAAAGATATTCTGCACTAAAACGGCATTCGTTCATAAATTTGAAGACATTCATAAGCAGAGATAGACATCAATTTTGAAAAGCACGAAAAGGTTTAAATGAATATATCAAAATCGACAAAGACATTCAGCTAAATTTCAGATGTAAAGCAAATGATAATGATATATAGCGTCGAATTACACAAGAGTGAGTAAAAAGGAGAAACAATGCCAACAAAAAGATAATAAAGAATACTTGAAATTTTTCAATCAGATCTTGAAGAATGTTTGAATGATGCATGTAACTTCCCATGCTACCACTGTCCGCACAGGTGTTCCAAAAGTAGTGTTAGAACCCTCATCTGCATAGGCGCAACATTTTGCTACAATTCCATCTTTAGATACCTGGAATATTTTGTGTATAGAAAGAGTTCAGAGTTTGGATCCTAAAATGATGATTCTGTGACATTTATATTCATTATCATTAGCAAGGTTCTGTTGAATATCGTTTTCATGTAATGCTGTAAACAGCTTTACGAAGTTCTACACCCACATCTTCCAACATGTTTTGTCAAAAACTAATCTTCAGCTCTGCATTAATGTTTGGAGAAAAGTTTCTACTGCATAGATCATGTGCTACTGTTTTCTGACTGCTGAGCAATAGCATGGACGTTTAGATATATGTAATTTACTCAGGACGCCGAACTATGCAATATCTGCAATTTGTTTGGAAGGCTGAATGAATATACCCCGTTATTCTTTACATTTTGGGAGGATGATTCATTATTGTGGAACTCATGGTTAATCATCTTGCAGAGAATAGAAGTTGAAGAATATTAAAGAGCAATTAACTTTAATATTAAATCAATCATTACCCTACATGTATTGTCAAGCATGTTTTGATAACACTTGCTATTTGTAGTTGCATTATTTGAGTCGAAAGCCATTACTCTTACACCTCATTCATTTGTAATCCCTAATGCAAGATCAGTTGGTGATGTAAATATTCCCCTGCTGAAGTATAAATATATTTAAAACATAGTCTGACTTCTTCTTCCCGTCGAACCCTTCTGTAATTACTGTTAATTATGCTCATTTTGTATTTTGTATTTGTTTTACTAAATTGTATTCCTTTTAATGATGTGAAAAAAATAAAAATAAATTAATTAATAAATTTTTAAAAAATTGACGATTATTTTAATAACTAATTTTGTTATTCGTGACAATTGAACTTTAAAACAGAGGAGAAAACATCACTTTTATTCAATATGACAGCTCAAATAGTTCGCACATGCTTCTCGCAATCATCAGAAGTCTTGACGATCAAATTTCCACCACGAAAACGGACTCAAAGATCGATATGAAATTCATTGAATGAACAGGATCTCTACATACGGTGAATTTTTTAAACCTCACGGTGTATCGGGCTTCGCTATCACTTCCAGCGAATCCAACGCTTCCAACTCTCTTTCGAATGGTGTCAGGATGAGGTTAACACAAACTGTTTCTTGGGCCAGACATGGACTAGAATATGCATTTCTATTTCTCAAAAAAATGGGTAAAAGTCTTCATTGTTGTAGTTCCTATAGGGCTTATATCTCTTCCCTTCTGGTTTCGGGTAAATAAACATAAAAAAGGAAGTAAATGAATTAGGCTTGCTCATACTCGGAAGCGCGTCAGGCATGGAGCATGCTCTTCCATTTTATCCCACTCAGTATTGATCGGTTTTGCTTGTTCAAATAAGAAATTGCACTATCTTTGTTCTACACTTCCGCGCTTGAAGCGTAAAGATTATTTTGTAATATAGTGATCACTTCTGTTAGGTTACTTCAGCATAATCGCCCAGTTCTTGGCTTTTGGTTTTATTAGACAATGGCCTGCAAATGAGACCAGTGCTCTTATCTCCATTAGTATCCAAGTAAACCCCAAATGTTCACGGGGTTTTGGAGAGTGTGGCTTTGCCTTTGTAGTCAGAGGCATTGTCAATCATGTGATCTGTATCAAATTGTTTCAACAAAGTATATGACTATCGCCGAGTTGTCTCTACATGATATGAAAATGCCATTATCGGAAGTAAGACATGATAACCTTTCTACGATGTTGGTTTGTCCAACATCATTTCACACGCAACCTAGAAATCATTCATCGAGTCATGAATATCAAAATTGTCAGTTCCATACTCATTAGTATCAAGTAAATCACAAATATAACCGAATAACACCAGCGATCTGCCTTTCTAGAGCCTAGCTATCAACTGCTAGTATCTTACTGACACTATTACCAAATCATTGACATCAAAATTTAGACTCAATAGCCATTTGTCGATCTGTCAGCAATTTAATGCCCGTGAATTATGATAATAGCGAATTATCTCTCAACTTGGTCTTGATAATATTGATTGTGAAAAAGCATTTGATCTTGACTAATCTACCGCCATCAATAGAGTTATATAAAGGTCAGATTCTGATGTTTCCAATGTCCAACTATGCTGTAATTTGGATTGACCATTAGAAAGACTTAGAGCTAGAAACTTAAAGGCACAAAGTGAGCAATATCGAAAATAGAGAGCCCCGGGTAAAATAATCGACATGCTTGTACATGCAGTTTAAATATTTAATGAATTTTCTTGCAGTTTAACTGGGGAAAATATCTTCAGCGCCGATTGAATAGAACTAGTCCTGTTCCCGACACTTTTGAGTTAGTTGTCAAGTCTCCTGAATATATAAGAAACCTTGATGCATTACTGGCTAGCACTGAAAAGTGAGTAGTATATCAAACAGCAATTGTCTTTTCTGATTTAGAATAAAGTGACATTTTCAGATACAAAGAAAAGCTTGGACAGCTGTTTACATACAAGATGGTGAGAAAATTTAAAACTTCCATGCCAAAAGACTATCGTGATGTATTCGCTGATTTCAAAAAAGTAAGTTATTTTGTACTATTTTTCTATTACTATTATGGATAATAATAGATCATAGCTTTATTGAGTGCATCAATGGCTATGTATGTAAACAAATATTATTTTGTAATGTTTGACTCTCCGCAAAGGCGACTGAAATCACAACTTAAGAAATTATAAGAAGTTCGTGCTCGAATTTAGGAAGAAAATGCCAGTAGCTCTCACACTAAATACTTTAGGATGCATATCAAAGCTTTGACCATATGGCCTGGCTATCAGAGCTATTGAAGTCTAGAGAGGACAGAAGATAATTATGATGGCGCCAGTTTGGTCTCCTACAGGGATCTACAAAAACACTTGTTGTCATTACATTGATACCTAACATTTCTGCACAGAGCAAGATGCACCTGCAAGATCCTCAATTACAGACAGAAAATCTGATGACTATGAGACGTTTGATAATCTGGCACAGGAGATAGGTGATGTGAATAACTCTGATGATTGTAATATACCTCGCATTGGGAAGTAAGATAGAACAAGTCCCGCTTGCTGAAAATGCTAAGTTCAAATCCTGAAAAGAGGGAAAATGCTATGTTTGAGAAAAGCAAGCGTAGTTATGGAACGTGTGACAGGAGCTGAAAATAAGAAACTGTCATGGAGTTGACGCTGTCATTTATATGAATGCAATGGAGTGATGCCACGCAATGACATAACGGATTTGCAGTAAGTCCTTCAGGTGGGCACTGGAAAGCCGTTCCCTGAACTTCTCGGTCGGTGTTTTGTATGAACACTCAACCGACTTTTCCAAGATGGATATTAATGATTTTACATTAATTTTGATTATTATTGTCTGTTTTGTGGCCTGCGAATCCTGATTTCATTAGCATAAGGCATTATTCATGACTCATATACCTGGCTGTGTTTGTTATCGAGATGACATGAATGATGGCGTGGATGGATGAGTTGGCATTTGGCCGACATATGCATTTTGCCCTGAAGAAGTCTAATTATAGGAAATTCTGATGTAGAAATAGCAGCTGTAGAGCTGAAATCTATAATTTTCTGATTAATTGTCACTTTCCTCGAATTGTTTCTGTAGTCATCAAACTATATCAAATTTTGTGATTTACTTCATTAATTCACTCTTGGATAATTCCTATTCTGCGATATCATTTTGTGTGGTGACATGAACAGATGAATAATATTTTTCATATTTAAAGAAAAACATTGTTGGATGTTTAACAATTATTTCAAATTAAATGATGACAAGACTGAAGCAACGATTGTTGGTTCTTAAGTTCAACTTGAGAAATCGAAAACTACTTTGTGAAAGTTGGTGATTCAATAATTATGCATTCAGAATCTGTAAGGAATTTAGGATTCCAAATAAATCACAAAATGAAAGTCGATACACAAGTTTCCAGTGTAATGTGTACTTTCATGGTGTAACCTTTCTCACATCATTTCATTTGTTAAAACATAAGATGCAGACAGAGGCGTCGCTAAGGACACATCATTGGGGGGGGGGGTGTTTGCTAAATTTTACCTGATTTACAACTAAGAACCAAAATTTACCTGATTACTGCACACACGCATACTCACACACACATTCCAACATGTTTCATGATTATATCCTGCAGAAGAGGTACCTAGTCATCTAATCGGCCGGAAATGACGCCTATAAATGAAAAATAATTTAATTGGTGGTTCATACGAATATTATTTATATTGAGTAGTCTCGACTGCTAAGGAAATTTTCGATGGTGTTTGCATCGAGAAAGTTAACACGCTGTTAACAATAAACTTCTACGCACAGAGAGGACGGTGTGCCTTATTCATGCCGTGCGCTTTCCGCGGTGTGCGTGTGACTGACGCGGTATGAGGAAGGTTCGATGAAATCCACCGTAGAGATGACGTCATCTCCTCAAGGGACAACGCAATAGCCAGAACTTATATGAATCAACGGCTAAATATACACTACACAGCTAGGCAGAATGAGTTGCAGGCGTTTCAGCGTCAGGTGATTCAGTGCCAATATTCACTGGCCACATTATAGGTATGGTACTGGAATTACATTTCAATTGCACTTAGATATTTTAAATTTAGCAGAGCTAACTCACATCGCCTTATGCTCCAATTTTTAAGAAAATGCGAGGCAACTGTTCCTCCCACAGAATTAGATTCATCTGCGCGGGCTTCGGTTTCCTAGAAAGGAAGAGTTATATGTAACCTTAATATCGAAATGGTACATCACAGAATTAGACAACTTGCTCCTTCTCGAATGGATAATTCGTGTATCGCTTGCTATTGGAAATGGCAAACAATAAGCTGTCAGCAGAGGACAACAGAGCCAGTGAGAGATGCGTGCGTGCTGTGATATCACTCCTCGCACACACCAAAACACACATCGATGCCTGGCTTCCATTCAATGTATGCACCATACAGTGAGCAATGCCGAGGAGAGGATGTGAAATCATCAAGTGAACTAATTTTCGTACGCCTGCTACTTTCTTTAATAATGATCGGAAGGGCCAATATTATGGAGAAAACTTGTGGCAATGATCTGAATTCTTCGAATCTGAAGGAATTTTGGCAATCGAACACTTTGCTGGAACTCACATTAATCCTTTTAATCCTCACATTCACATTAATCACTTTTTTTCCTATCTCTGTAAGGTATAAGGAATTCCTTTTTGCCCACCTAATAGCTTCCTCAATGTGCCGTTCATCACATTCATTAATCACACTTCTAGCAAACCGAAGCAGATAAACAAAATGTTTAATTCTGTGGTTCCTCCTGCTCGCATATACAGTCATCCCGGGTAGAGGTCGTTTTCAGCGCGCTATGTTTGACCGCTTTCGCGTGACAAATCAATATCATCGACAGCAACTAACCATATACTTTCTGGTGTCTAGAAAGGGTAAGAATTTCCCGACATTATGAATTGTTTTTGTGACAAGACGTGTTTTTGTGGCTAAGAACAGCGGCAGTGAATATTGGAGCTGAATCGCCGGCAAACCGGCGGTTTACCTGACATTTCTCATTTTACCTGAATCTTTTAATAATTTCATATTGGGGGGTGTCACGGTCCCCCATACCCCCCCGGTCGCGACGCCTCTGGATGCAGACCATTGAACGACATTGCTCATGCGTCAACTTCGCAGTTCGATGAGCCATGATGAAAATGACAAGCAGATTGCAATCACGCGATGATTCTTCGCCGAAGGAATGTCGGTCATCCAATTGAATGTCGTGCTGAGTCAGCAAGGCGTGCGCATGTACACATGTGAAAACTCGATGAATTTTTTTAAAATTGACATTTCTCGACTACATAGACAGTACGTCCAGAAACTGCAAAAAAATGTTTTAATGGAGAATGTGTTAGGTGACAATCGAATACAAACTCACCGTGTGCTATAAAGTGTGTACACGTTCACCAATATACCAATTACAATTTTGGAGTGCAGAACCTGGTCTCGTACATTTTATTAATTAGGTCAGTGTCAGCATACGATTCAAGGCAGGTGAAGTTCTCAGAGAATACATGTATGTTATTTCTCAATTATTGTGCTTATTCAAGAATGTCACATTGTAGAAGTGGAGAGATGGCACGAGATGGAAACAATGTGCAAACAAAATCAACAGCACATATTTCGTTGATGTGATCAGTCGAATCTACGCACAAGAATACTTTGACCAGGCAGCAAAGGCCAATGCATTGAATATGACAAAGTACATACGCAATGCATTTTATAAACTTTTAAAGACAAGCAAGTGGATGGATGCAGAAACTCAGGCAATTGCTGCAGAGAAGGTATTTCAGAAGAAATTAACATCTGCATATACCTTACATGTAAAGTATGCTTACATGAATACTTCCACATTTTAGGCAAAAAAGATGGCTTTTGAAATCGGATTCCCGGAATATGTCTACAATGGAACTTATCTGGAGAAGATGTGCGGTGAAGTAAGTGGTTCATTTCTAATCAAAATAAGGAACATGCGGCTTATTCTGGTGTAATAATGACCATCTTCTGATGGTAAATATACCGATAGTGATTTTTCAGAAAAGGTAGCCTTCATAGCAAAAATAAAACATTGAATATAATTAAGAAATGGATATAATGTATCAAACTTACATCACACGCAGGAAGTGAAAGGAATAACCAACAAACTTCTCAATGCCTCGATGGTCTCTTTCAGCCGTTGAGAAGCCTGCCAGTCCGGCAGAATCCGGTTGGGCATTATATATTTACTGGCTTTTCCTTTTACTTTCTCCGTGTGATTTACATATATAATTTTATCCATTTTCAACTAAGTGTCAAAATTCGCCCTCTCTTACAGAATCTTTAGACCAGTATGCTATTTGCAAACAAAGACAAAGTGCCTGCCGAGCTCAAGTCAAACATTGTCTACAAGTATTCTCGTGAGCACTGTGACAAGTGCTACATCGATAGCCCGGTCAGGCATTCTATCACTAGGATGAATGAACACTTGAAGGGCTACCCAATGCCTGCTGAAATTAGCCTGCATGTTTTCTCTCCTAATTAAAGTTTTGAATATTGAAACCTTTAAGATAATTCAAGGTCGCTTCTCAGACGAAGTACCCTAGATATCTGGAATCTATTGTTTTAAAGAAATCGGGCAATAGCCTGATGAATGAACGGGGAAGCTCCATGAATCTATGCCTAAATTTGTAGTTGTAAATAGAATTGATTTTATTTATGATTCTACGAGTATCTTCAACTGTGACTGCTGTAAATGACCAATCCATTGATTTTAGCGATTGATTTAACTCTTGAAAGATTTTTATGCTGTACATACTTTTATTCACCTGAGGATGGCATTGTAAATGTACGAAACATGTCGTGCGTCTAAATACGAATTGTTTTCAATTATACTGACAGACATGCACATATATAATAGAAAAAATGTCTAGAAACTTTATTTTCTTGCGCAAGCGCTTTCATGTATTCCATGCAACCTTCAGGTGCATAAAGCGACATCAGAATACTTCAGAATCATTCATACATAAAATTCTGATAAAAATTCATAAATCACTCTTGGCGTTCTATTTAGGATAGAATAAATCAATGAAATATCTCTCTCTCAGGCATTTCTGGAAATATCTGTGGCAGCATGCATTTTTAAAATCGGAAGATGGTAAAACGTCCATGGCTGGATTCAGCTAAATGCTTACTTAGGCTTAAGTGGCATTCCGAGATGCTTATTTGCTCGTTGTGGATTCTACACAGGTCTCTTATCGTGCTGCCTGTTTCTGCAATATTAAACGCATTGCAACCAGTGCACACAATCTCATAAACGACGTTTTGAGTTGAGCAATTCATTTTTGATTTCAAATGAATTTTCATAGAAGTAGTGTGTGTTGCCTTCTTTCAAATAATCACATACTTCACGTCATGCATTTGTTTACCATGTATTCATTTGTACAAAACTTCGATTTACGTGTATTTCGACGGTTGTCGCTTGTTATTGATTTTCTTATTTTCAAATATGTGTTTACTTTGCTGATCAGTTTTCAAATCTGTATTTACAGAACTATCATCAGAGTTATGCCACTGTCTCTGGGATTATGTGTAGATATCACGGTTGGAACCGGCCCCCGGCAGGCTTAGTTTTTTCGTGTTGAAGTCTTCAATTTTGATAAACGGTGTACCATATTAACTCTTATATTCCACAGATTATTTTGAAATACATTTTGGTTTCATAAATGGTCAGCTGTGGTCCGGAGACCTTCCGAAAGAAAGTCGAGCGTTTTCTTTGATGCAGTATTTAAATATGAAGACGACAGAATTTTTTAATGAAAGTTGACAGATAGTGTGACCTATTATTCAGCTTGATCATGATGTCGGACATGTTTTTCCTCATTGATAAAGATGCTCAATTTCATTTTATTTGGCAGGCAACACCGTTTCATGAACCAATTGAGTGTCTCGGCTCAGCAAGTGAATAACTTAAGTTATGAATTAAATGTGATTACGGTTAAATTTGATGAGAATATGCAAGAATTAAAGGGCCTTTCCGGTTCTGCAACAATTTAGGAAACGGACTGCGTACTTAATTATTCTCCGGACAAAATCGCCCGTGAGGCAGACGTCCATGCAAAAGCAGAAATCTGAACGAAGCAAGGCAGATGGAGTTTCGTAATAATTTGTTAATGATAATAGTTTTTACAATAAAACGCACCCCTCCATCTGCCCT
This sequence comes from Prostheceraeus crozeri, assembly GCA_907163375.1. Lineage (NCBI taxonomy): Eukaryota > Metazoa > Platyhelminthes > Polycladida > Euryleptidae > Prostheceraeus > Prostheceraeus crozeri. The sequence goes on along the minus strand of CAJQUW010016821.1, from coordinate 172,045 downwards.
CTGATTTAAGAAAATACATGAAAGAAAGGGCCACGCCTAGCCACCTGCTGAATAATCTTCGTACTCATCATATCATTGCTGGACCAGTTGTTGCAGTTTTTGTTGTACGGGTTGTTGCAGGTCCGGAGTCCTCCGCGGTTAGATGGATTGTGTCATCCACTTGAGTGACTTCGGGGTAGCTGATCACGCTGCCTTCGCGACTGTCTCTCTCCACGTCCACCTGATCTACGGCTGCGTTGGGTCTGACTAGAGGTGCGATGGGAATCCCATCGCGGTGGCGTCATTGCAGGCGGTCTACGGCCAACCGCACCGACCGACGACGTGGAGAAAACTCTCTAGTCCAGGCAATCTACAGCAAATCGTACCTCAGCCAACCAAAAATTGCAATAGTTTCGAGAGTGGCCTCATCTTATAGAGAAAATATTCGGTTTTAGCATTGCAAAAATATAGTTTGTGGAACACCCTGGGTTGACCTCACTGTTAGGCTAACAATTCTTGAACAGCATCACTCACCCATTGAAATTTGCTTGTCACTTTCAGCTCACTATCTAATACTGTTTATATGCGGTCCCCCAAACTTTCCATTCGAATTCACGAGAATCGAAGTTGCGAGTTTTCGAAATATAGAAGCACGTTTATTCCAATGAAGCCGCTGCCAATTCCATGCAATTCAGCGGACAATATTGCCGACTACGGCATTGCTGTCAGATGATTATTGATGCAGAAATCGACAGGGATTTCTCCTTCATTGGAATAGATTATTCTGTATATAGGACGGAATTCTCATTCTAGTAATATGAGCCAGGAGCGAGGTCCGTAGTACACAGTAAGGTTTTACCCAGGACTTTGGGTTGTTTCGTGAGATGTCTGTTCATACTCTCTAACTTAGACTTCACGATTTGTAGGCCTATATACATGTAAACCGAATTTTGTATGCATTTCAACTTTCGTTGTTACGGAATTCAATGCCTCCGGCTTTTCACGAACTCGAGAAGATTTTTCTATGCGCCCTGTTGCTGGCACCACCATGAAAAATGGCTTGCCAGCTGGGAATCGAACCCAGTCCTCGAAATGCCTACGCGGCACGAAGATCCCCAAGACCAGCGAAGCACACCCTCCATGACTGTGTCAGCAACAGGCATAGCTCTAAGCGCCGAGGTCGCTTAGGAGGATGATGTCATATTGCGGAATCGATACTCCTAGGTCACCGGGATGCAGTTGCTATTCTTTGTACCGCTGATTCTGAAACATGAAGCTGTTTGTAGTATACATATTACTTTATTATTTTGTTGTCTTTAATGGGCTTGAGTAGACCCCAGTTTATATTGTGAAATCCTATATGCCTTGTACCCATCGTAAAAGACTAAAGTCATGTTATAATTCTTCATGCATTATTTCAGTATCCAGTTACAAGTGCAAGAAATCACGTCATGAATGAAATGAAAATTCTCTTCATTCTAAACAGGAGATCCATAAAGCGTCTGAACGATGGGTTTGACAAAAACATGTAAGTTGACCACTTCCACTTCTCTTTTTATTGTCAACATAGTTTTTCGTGACATCTGCAATTTGCCATTCATAGCTCATTGCAGATCGGTTGACTCTAGAGCTATTCACTAAAAATTCATATTTATGCATAATGCGCGAGAAAATTAAGCAGGAATTTTTTGGCAGATATATTGCATATGTTCTAAAATGTACCCCTTCATAGCCCATTATCATCTTTACACATGTGCTAATTCGAAAAATATGTCCTGTAGTGAGGAGTACAGTATGCATCAGGGTTGAAACCAGACTGGGGTTAGATATCTACATGTCATTCGATTTCTATATTCCATGTATGAAACTCATTGATGGTGGGCCTGCCCGCACCTCGCCTAATCGCTACACCAAACAATGGAATCGAAGACAGACAAAGGATAGGAAAGACAAAGTCAGGACGTAATGTTTCTGTGTACTGAAATCGGGGTTAAAATACTTAATAACAAGGGATTCTAATATGCGCAGCCTCATAAAATACTGGGAGCGGTACAATTCTGTGAACGGTCACGAGCACCCGAAACAACTAATGAGCACACTTGGAGATGGCGAGTAATAGCACTCGCAGGAATGCGTGTAGAACGCGGCGCGCACTTGGCATCAGAAAAGATCCAGTGCGGTGCGCACCACGTGCTCTCCAACTCTCTCTCGCAGACATCTGGTTCTCCCCACATACTCACATCCGCAAGCACATTTGTATTTGTAAATAACACTAGAGGTGGAGATTTCCTGGAGTCGAAGAGACACCTCACCAAACTGATTTTGCCTTGAGCAGAGAGCATTAATCGAACAATCGGACAGACAATTATCGATGGCATTGATTTCAACTCTTCTACAGGTAGAATTCATGATACAATATTACGAAACTTATTTGATTTACAGTTACGTATGTTTTATCAACATGCTTGCGCGATTAGAAGAAAGAGAAGCATCTGATAGAACCATGTAGCTCTGGTAGCTTTGCTGCCAAACAGTGAAAAACGCTACCAAATGAAAAGCAATACAGCATTTGGTAGCAAGCATTTACTCGTATTGACAGCGCACGGTTTACAGTGTAGTTGGTGTAGAGTCATGTGGACGTCGGTTTGCGGTACATTGATACTAGAAATCTGTCGGTCCAGCTTCACGTACAAGAAATGACTGATATCTACAACGCTGAAGGACGCTGTATGTCTGTCGAATCAGCTGTGCAGTTCTTCCACATTCATCTCCAGCTAGCTGCGAAATCTTGAATTGGACAACTTTTTTCATACTCGTGCATCCCGCGATGTCATATTTGGGTGAATTTCAATAAGAAGCGCCAATTGAGATATTTTTTCCTAAAATTTGAAGTTCGTCGGTTTTGATATTTTTTACAAATATGGTGCATGAAAAGGTCTTGCCTGTAATATTATCATTCAAACCTCCTTACTTTACTAATTATCGAGTTTTTATTAAATGATGGCATTTCAGCAACTAACTTTCGTTAAATAATTTTGGTTAAATGCCTTTGGATCATTGCGGAATGAAGATGAGCATCGAGTCGGATTCCAAAAATTTACAGTGTACATGACAAAATTCGGAATCTTTACAAAAAAATCGACTGCTTCGCTACTTCGCGATATATTATAGGTGTTGCAGAATACTCCTTCAAAACTCTGATTGAGACACTTTGACTCTCAATGTTAATGAAGATGTCAAGGTCCGAGCAGCTGAACTGCATCACTACATGCATTAACATAATTCTGCAGATAGATGATAAAATTTCAATTACATAATATTTGATGTGTAGTTAAGCTTCCGTTCCTATGTAAAGCTTATCTCAAATTAAATTTCATTTCTTTCCGTCCATCCTGCGAGCCACGATCTACATGTCATTATGAGAATGAGGCCTTTAGAGACCACAAGAACAGATTCAATTAATTTGATGATAATCTGTCGTTGTTTTAGAAGCAAAATATGTAGCGCGAAGTATTTTATTAGATCAATAATTCACAATGAGAATAATGTGATGCGCCACAATTTCTTGAAAAACTTCATTAAACTACGGGTGCACATGAAACAGTACTAACTTCACAGAAAATATTTTTCAAAGTTCTAAACATTTTTCAAATTTGTATGCTTCAACCGGAAAAAAAACCCGAGTTCGGGTTATTTCAGGTTTTAGATAAAAGAGATAAATAATCCTACCCGACCCGAGTTCTTATTTGCTCTACCCGAACCCTAGCATTCGGGTCGGGTTCTGATAGGGTTTCGGGTAGGATCGCTCATCTCTATTGCGGAAAGTCTGAATTCACATGAATTCGCAGCTTGACTTTTATGAAGATATTTTTGATGTATCCGCGATTCCTCTCGCCCCGCGACTCTTTACCCGTCGCAGCTTGACTTTTATGAAGATATTTTTGATGTATTTCAGCCTTGTTACAATATAAACAAAATTTGATTTAATCACCATTTTCTGCCACTACCCTTTTGGTAATATTGTGTCTTACATATGCACTTCTATTATACTCAGTCTATATTTCCAGAGTCCTAAAACATATAATTTCACTTCCCATCTGCAAAGACAACATATGTGTGATGTAATGAAATAGCAACTTAAACGATTAAAATATATAACTCTTCCTAATACTACCTATAATCATTTAACAAAACCTAATTTTCAAATCGAGTTGTCAGTGTACAATTAAGTCTTGTCAAACCCAGAATATGATGTTGTAATGTGAGCTTATCAGTCACACTTGAGCCTACGAATTTCTGAAATATCCTCACTGTGTCGTATACAGTGCATAATGTAGCGATTGTGACTGCTCAAGACTGCGACAAGTCATACGAAATTGTGAAGGACTTATAGCCCATAGGCCTAAATATTTATAGACTTGTATTACCAACACAAAATCATCTGCGTGATTGAAAATAAATTTTAGCATTGATGAGCTAGAAGCGCAGAAGACACTTTTGGGGAATTAAACTTCAGCACTTCAGCACTTCAACTTAACAGATTCTTCATATTTCAGTGACTTTATTTTGAGGTAATTTAACTTTTTTCAAAATCAAGCAACAATTGAAAATGAATTTTACAATGAAATATCGAAGAGTGTCATCAGAAATGACTTCGCAGAAATCGATTCGAAAGCCGAATTGATTCGATTACTTCAGATAGCTTTTTCACTAACTTACGTTATATAACGTAAGTTAGTCTGTCAGAAGCTAACGCAAGTCAGTTTTGAGAACAAAAATTTGAATCATTTGTAATATACGAATGTATTAAAATTGTTGATGATTGCATAATCATTGGGACAGAATAAGACTATCTGTACTACAGCAGCAGTTTCTTAATCGTATTGAATCATCTAGAAAACTGTTTAACGAAAGTTAATTCCTTATCCATAACCTTAGCTTGTTCCACTAGATAGAATACCATCATCGTGTTCACTGAAATGATTGAGGAATCAATTTATTGAAATTCGTCTATTAATTCTTATACCATGAAGCTCTGTAAGTTAATCTACTGATCAGCAGTTATGTTTTTGTGTTTAAGAAAACTGCGATATATGTGATTTAACGTAAGTTAGTCTTGAAATGGGGACAGGTACATTTATCGATCCCTCAATTGATTCCGATGAAATAAACATCAAAAACATTAACTGTCTATGGAACAATTACAGCGGCAACACTCACACCATTCGGCGTCAGGCTCTCCACGATGCCTCATGCGAAGACAACCGATTTCCACGTGATATCAGTGACTCACTCTGATACGTTGGCTCAGCATCGAAGCAGAAATGAAGACCATAGATAGCTACAGCTTCATGAATGTCCTTCGATCGCTCACACCAATTGCACTTTTGAATGAAAAACACTACTAACAGGCACTGTCAGGGGACTTGAAGTCGCTCAATTGGCATTTCTAATTGAAATTCACCCTTTACTGAGAACTTAAGGGAGCGCATTTGGATTAGGTAAACTAGCTATTATGACGCTGATTGTAATGACTGTATTTCGCTTCCTTCACGCGATGGCGATGATGCAATCAATAGTCATTCCCGTTTGCGTTGTTGATTCGTAGACTTCGCTGAATTATCACGAATTGTCTCCAGTTTTCATCATTCACGATGTCGACTTTGAATTGCAGTTGGCGTTATCCAGCAGTGATGTTCTATGCTGCCTACATGTACAAATTCAATTCGATATGTAAGTTTTAAACCTTGTCTTTATTTTGCCCTTTTCAATGGCTAACCACTTGTACGAGTAAAAATCAGCCCCAGAATCTAGTACTCTTTGAGTTCGAAAGCACAGTACTCAATTCGTACTCATTTTAGTGCCCATTCAATGAGTTGCGTGGGACCAGCATCCCACCAATCGATAAATGCCATGGGCATATCTAACCCGCTGTATATTCAATATGCACGTTTTGTACATCGCTTTAGTAAGAAGCTTTGGTATTGCAGAGCTTACATAGTAGATAGTAGGCAGATTATCGACTCAAAAGAAACATCAGCATACAGTGAAAAGTTTTGAATCAGAAGATTCAGCTTCTTTACGGAGATCACGTTCCTGTGGTCTAAAAAAATATTTGATCATGTTTAAAGAGCTATATTTTTGCAAAGCATTCTTCAGTTTATATGCTAGCAATTTGTTACCTCTATATGCATGAAAGTAGCATGAATGTTGTCTAATCGGTCACTGCGGCACGCATCTTAACCCTCATTGGTATAGCTAAATCAGAAAACCTGATCGGTATACGTGTTACATTTTGTAACAACTGAAATTATGGCAATAATATCAGTAAATGAAGCGCTCAATATTACCCAGATTACGTTCCTGGATAGAGACCTGGATAATTAATTATTGAAATCTTTATTTCTGTAACAAATGCACTTCTTATTACCTAGATATGCTTTCTGGATGTAGGCATATATTGAATGCTATTTTTGTCGTCTATTTATCAATAATTGATAATTGAATAACTACCACTGATTACACTTTTAGGAAATTGAGTGAAAAAGCTAAAAATCCAAAAGGAAGAATTTTTGTTGTTCATTGACAGAAGTCGCAAGCAAATTGTGTCGTGAGATTGCGGTGTGTTGGACAAACAAATTTGTCTCATCGGTCACTGCGGCTGGTTTTCCCACGGAATCTGCAGCGACCAACGGCAGCTGCTCTCTGCTGAGCCGCAGTTGCCCGCTAACTATGGATGAAACCCAAACGAATGACTGTCTTCTTTGAAGAACGTGGCAGGCGCGTATTCCTTCTGAATCTTTCAACAACACTGCTTTAACATAGCTGCTTCGAAAGAGATTTTAACAGTTGTTTGCTCGCTGAAGTCCTTGCGGAATCGAAAAGTTGAACTCAAAGCTCCTTAACAACATTTTTCGTAAGGCTTCTATGAGTTTTTTCCTGTTCTGTCTAGACCTCCTGCCATCCCAGCTCCTTCAACCATATCGTCTGTTTCTCCATCACTTTCTGATTCAGAAGAATAATTCTCGTCATGCTCATCGGCCGCTGTTTGTAGTGTGAGCTGCAAAACTCAAGATGCTGTTAACCCTTGCTGACACTGCATGATGAATGACTGCAGCATGCTTATTTTGATTCTGTAGTATATACTGGTATCGATCTGTGCGCTCTAAACCCATGCGTGAGACATGACCCGTCGACTGAATGTGTAAGAGACAAGTTGCAGTTCACGCACGCTTTTCTCTACCTGTCTGCCAAAGACGTACACGCGCTTGGAAGCACACATGATGCCGAATACACACTCTCATAATACAACGTGACTTTCCGGAGTAGCTTGTATATTCGCTGCCTGCCACAAAACTTTGACAATTATTAGAGATATGCACTCTTATATGAGCAGAAACCTGCATTTTACAAAATGTAAAACACGCACAGCTCTACGGTACACTATCGATGTAGAAAAACTATACTTTTCAGTGCTGATCAGTTGAGTGCCCATAAAGGTATGATAATTGACGATCGTCAAGAAACATCCATTTTTAAAACTCATTAGTTTTGTGCTTCATTTGTTACCATATGTAACACGTACACCGATGAGGGTTAATTAAGCAGAAATTCAGTTGATTATCAACGAAATTTCATGAACCACATTATATCCAACTAGCAGTAAGTTGGGTAAAAAGTGCTCAAGTGGGACTGAGATATTCAAGCCTGTCCAAGTTGATTTTGTCACAATTTTTGAATGTATGCGTTTGCTCGTTATGATGCAAAACTCAGCAAAACTCACCTATATACCAAATTTGGTGAGATGCGAGCGTGAGGAACAAATTCCATTTGCGTCAAAAAGTCTGACTGTGTCAAAATGTCCAACTTGGCGTCATTTTGTCTGACTTGCGTCATCTCCTGACTCTAAGGCATCTCATTGAATTGCTAGCTTAACAAACAACTTCAAGGTTGTCATGACACAGAGGATTTGTAAAATACAATTATTCCTTCTGTACCAGTCAATTTCTTCAAAAGTACAAAAATTTGCTTATCTCACATTTGGTGATGGGTTTCATCTCGAGTTCATTTAATAAAATCGAAACTGCATTCACATTGGGGATTTAATTAATGCTCAGTTGCTTCTCTGCCTAATATACTTACTCTATGGAAAAGGACGGCAGATTCATCAATTGAGGAGCAAATGTCTATTTTAGGATAGTAAATATCATCATTTGTTGCATTGTTTTGAAGAAATCAAGTGACGAGAACTGAAAATTATCGAATACATCGCTACTGACTCCAAAACTATGAGACAGAATTTCTTTGGCATGAATTCTTTAGCGAATAGTCTCTCCGACGTTCTCTCCAACGTTCTTACCGAGAAGTTCGATGTTGACGGTGCTTTCTATTTCATCAGTATCATTTGATAACAAATTGTTGATTGACTGCCAACGTCTAGATAAAAGAAGTTATCCATAATCTCAAAAATCACTCTTTTCGATATCTGAATCTTTCAAACTTTCAATGTAGCCCGTCGATTTTCAATGTGGAAACCACAGAATTAGATTGTTTACGTGTATCGATTTGATGGAAGTGCAAACTGATTCAAAACGATGGCACATGCAGGAACTTGCTAAGTGGACAAAAATAAATTTTTAATACCTTACAGAGATAGGAAAAATAGTCGTGCGTCACTTGCGGATTGCTTTGAATTCCTTCAAAATGCTCCGATCATCACGATTCCTTCAGATTCGAAGAATTCAGATCATTGCGACAAATGTTTTCTCGATAATGTTTGGCCCTCCGATCATTATTTAAAAAGTTAGCAGGTGCATGAAAAAACGTTCACAAACTTCTCTGTAGAACTTGACATCGTCTGTGTCTCTTTGCTGTGTGACCCCGGTTGATAAATCACTGAAACTTCGCACGCTTTGGCGTGTTTAATGTTGAACTGGCTGCTCATTGTTCGATTGCTATGGTGTCATGTCAGCAGATTGTGCCATTTCATTTACGTTAGATGTTCCAATGTTTCCCTTCTAGTCAAACGGAAGAAGAGACGACCTGTCTAATTCTGTGTGTCCAAAGAATGTTGATTTAAGGCCTTTTGTCAATAAATTTCACACTAATGTTACTACTGTTCTGCAAGTAGTGAGATAATGATATTCAACAGTCATACTTTCAATACTGAATTCGATTTTAATACACTTAAGTCTAAAGCTCCATTCACACAGGCGACAGCGACACGACAGCGACACCTTGATATTTACAGCGACACAAACAGCTGTTGCCCATTCTATGTCATGTCATGACGATTTTTAGAGTCGCAGGACCGAGGGAGGGGCACAAAGTACTCCACCCAAATTTTCCATGTTGCGATGGATATGACTAATTGAAGGTATTGAGGTAATGTATATTTTGAGCATTCTCTTTCGAATGCCTATTTTGCATGATTGGACGACCTTCATACCAAAAATTTTAGTTTAAGATTTGAATTTCCGAATTTTGTCATTTTTTATGAATCTGTGCATATGTTTTGTTTCTTCAACAATTGTTCATTACAACTTAAGTGTTTCTGCAAACTTTTACTCAAACATATCGCTATGGTGTCATAAGTATAATATTCTACGTTAACCTCGACCAAATGTGGAGAATTCATACAATCCTATCAAGAAGACGGGAACTTTGAAAGTGTTCTTACCTTCGTTTGAATTGCTTCATGTTTACTTTTAAAAAGCAGCCTGAAATTGACATTGCAAATGTTCCATTATTCATGAAAAAGCATCAAGCTCAAGAATGTGCATAATACTTAACACAGCTGATAGATTTTTATGTCGCCAGCTACATGCATCTTAGCGAATTCTTAGGTAAATTTTCTCTGACTAAAAGGCAATTTGATTTGCAGTTCTTCCAATGGGAATCATGACTCATCCTTTCTTTCACGTAGAAAATCCAAAGTAAGTCACTTGTGTTGAAATATTGGTTTAGGTTAGACACAAAGAATCCGGCAATGCCGAAAAAAAGTTGTTCTTTAGCAGAGAGTAAATGAAGTACATGTAGATAAAAAATCTTTCCGCTATAGATTGAAGTGACCTTTTAAACAGTTCGCCCTCTTGTTGATTGAGCAATCTCCAAACTGCACTATGATTGTCTGAACTTCCGTGTCTGTTTGCAGAGAAATGTTGGGCTCACAGAATTACATTGTTTAAGAGCATCACTTTGCTAGAAGTACAAACTGATTCAATTGAAGAAACCTGCCCCTAAAGCGCCAAACTCTAGACTTAGGAGGGGTTCCGTTGGAATAGGATGTTGACTTACTAAAGGAAACAACAACGCCTAGACGCACTAAAATGCTTTGCTTTAGGCTTTTTTATTAGTTCCGGTAGTCGCTTCCTTCAGGAGGTACTGGTTTACAGTACAGAATTTCTGTTTCGTGGCGAACTCGTATCCAGTCGTTTACAATGAAATCATCATAGCATAATCGTTTGCAAACATCTTGATGTTAACATCAATCATTCACTGTACATTTTAATCTCTAAAAAAGTATATCCTAAAATCTGCTGATGCTACGCTATGAAGTACGATTCGCTTATTCTGAAACAACTAGAGAAGATTTCGACCAATTACAGACTAATGGGTGGGTTGCTCAACTCAGTCGTAACTCTATTTTCGACGTAAATTTACTACAAGCTTTGCTACCAGCTTTGCGATCGGCTTCTTACAATGCAGATTTTACCAGCTATGCGACTGACTTTGCTATAGACTTGTCTCTCAACACCGATAGTAACTGCGGTGACGTCACGCGCTTGCTACTGATCGGAGTTATAACAATGGAATTGACTGCAACTGGAAATTTCAGTAGCAAATCAATTCAATTGTAGGAAACTCGCATTGACCATGGATGTCTTCGATGCTTGAGACGTCTACGACAATGTCTGCGAACAGCGACGACGAACCCTTTGAAGTCGAGTCAACCCTCAATATTGTTTCACAGCGACGAAGAATCTAGAAACTGTTATAGAATGACTGGAGTTGTTTTTAAAATTTTGGGATCTCATACGCACCGTATATGGAAGAAAGGAAGAAGACTTGGGGTCTATCAGAGCACAGTATTCGGCCTGTTTTATCAGATTTTCACGATGTGCATAAGGGTACGGTTTGTAAATTAATCAATCAAACAACAATCACGATTAGTAATCTTCGAGGTCAAATGATTAGACGGTTTTGAAAATTTAGTTCTAAGATTTGAACTGGATTATAATCCGTCGCCAGGTGTCTTGCTAGTTGATAATGGTTATCCCTGCCGAAGATATATATTAACACCACTACTGAATCCTGTCACTCGTCAACAGAAACGGTACAACAAGTCACACAAAGAACCGGTATTATTATTGAAAGATCATTTGAGTAGTAATCCCGTTGCAAAAGGAAGTCCAGTGCGGTGCAGTCCATGCTGACTCAGCCCCCCCTCTGGAAGGAAGGAAGATAGGTAAGGGAAGTGGCCAAGGAGGTGCTGGGAAGAATGGGTCCGTGAGGAGAAAACTTCCATTCCCCCCCTCTGGAAAGAAGGAAGGAAGAGTTTTCCAGCAAGGAGTGGAATCTCGGAAGGAAGGCGTTAGGAATCTCGGAAGGATAGAGTGAGGAAAGGGTGGGTTTTGGTGGGTTTTGGGATGAGAAAAGTCGTTTTTTGTCATAAAGGAGGGCTCGGATGGGAAATTGGAGGTCAGATTCGGAGTCTACGTGAAATGTTTGGTTGGGAAGGAAGGCAGGAGGAGTTTTCTTGAGAGGCAAGGGGTGGAACGGCAGAGTTGGAAAAAGGCGGGTGTTGATGGTTTTGGGATGAGAAAAGTCATTTTTCGGTATGAAGGAGTGCTCGGATGGGAAAACGGAGGGCAGATTCGGAATCTACGTGAAATTTTGGGTTAGGAAGGATGTTTCCAGCAACATCGGAGAGAAAAAATTTTGAGGACGTCCTCTCTCGACGAAACTTCCAACTTTGGTTCTAGAGATCGTAGAAAGTCGTGTGATAAATCATTTCAAAGCTAAGAGTAAGACAAATTCAGTGGAAGAAACGGCTTGTTCCTATCTGCCTTCGTTTAGATGTGAAACGCCATTGAAAATTTTGGACATTGACGAAAAAACGACAGAATTAGAATTTTTATGAAAATGGCTCTAGCGAATGAACGAAGCCTCGGACGGGAAAACAGAAACCACCCGATTAACCAAAATCTATGGCACTCCTATAGGAAACTCATCCTTGACTATAGGATGATCCCCTCACTATAGTGAGGTGATATCCTCACTATAGGGCACACTCATCCTTGAAGCAGCTAAGCTTCGCTTTATTTGAGGTAGAGTAAAGCGGATGGTCAGTGGGATAGTTGGAAGTATCAAACTTGGGTGCTAAATATTTTATAATGTCTTCCTACTTGACTTGGTTAGTGTTTGTCAAAGCTAGGAAGAAGCTGTCTGTATCGCCTCCTACTAATTTCACATGTTGGATCAATGGACAAGTTTTAAAGGTGTGGTAAAACAACTTGTACATTTCTAACTTGGAGTGATCCAAGACAGCTTGACCGACATAAATGGGCTTGCAAAGTTCTACTTTAGATTTTAGCATTTTAAAACCAGTGATGTCTTCGGAAATGACATCATGGTGGCAAAACAACGGCGAGCGATATAACTTGATACTCGTTTCCGGATCGGTCACGATACGATAGTCCATGCGCTTTCTTACATCCTCCATGGTTTTACCAAAGAGGGCATTATTCTTAAATTTAAAGAAGTCCTTTTCGAAAGGATTCTTGGATTCAGCCCGTTTCTTACTATTAAATTCTATATACGGTTTTAGAAAGGGCTTCTGCCTAAACTGGATAGCGCGATGGACTTTGTCAAGTTGCATCCCCATACCTAGATAGAATTTGAGGATAGAATAGTGCACGATGTAATGCTGCTTGTTCAATTGGGTGAGCAATGACTTCCTAGTGGGTTTATATTTTAAGTCATTTTCCGCCTCATACTTTGTTCTTCCATAAAGGGAGAGAACATATCTGGACTGACTATGCCAGATTCCGGTGCGAGAGGAAAATCAACGGTCCTATTCTTAATACATTCTGGATAGATGAGGTCGACTTCAAATAAATAACCTATGTCGGCCTCACCTCCCAGTGCCATGATGTGTGCTGGATTGGAGAAGTATTTAATGTCATGGGGCTCTACTTATTGGAAGTCAGACTGTGGCAAAGGCTTGGATAATGCACTCCCATTCAAATTATTTTGGTCTATGTACATTAAATGCGTGGTCGATCCTATGTCTTGGGTGCTGTTGACAACATGTTTGTTAACAAATGTTAAGCCTCCCCTAATACCACGTTCAAATAACGTGTACATTTCTGCATCTTGCAGTAAATGAATGCTCTCTTTCGTCATCTTGAAGGCTGACTGATAGGACAGACCCGGCAGACTAACAAAATGGACGGGGTCTAAGGCGTCCTGTTCTAATGTGACTTTCCTAAAAGTCTCAAACACGTCAGCCAACAGATAGACGTCTAATTTTAAGTAGGCAAGCATGTAGTCACCAAAACTGTAACACCTAAATTCTAACCATGCTTGCTCTGCATGCCTATAATCATCCGGCGAACAGTCCTCACCCGTCAAATCATTTTTAAATTTATCGATGGACGGAAGGGATGTCTCCTTCAATGTGTCTATTGAACTAAAATAACTATAAGGAAACACCCCTTTCATAGAATGGAAATGACACCCATGTCGTAGAAGACAGGCTTCCCCTCCTTCGTCTTATCTACTTGAACTTTGGCAGTGATGCACATAAATTTTTCCTTTGTGCAATCACTTTGGATGACCAGGATTTCATTTTACCAAATCCATGGCGAATGATGATGTGAACATCATAACATTTAAAGTTATGGAGGATGACGGGGAACGTTCGCCGTTTGAGCCTAAGTTTCATATTGCATTTACTGCATAAGGCAGACCTAAATTTATCACTGAGATGGCAATGGTCCCTCACTTTCTTATGTTGCTGATCATCAAAGGATGAACAGCAGCGGGGACATCCGTGGTCCTATCAAATTTGATTTTATCGGCTTCTGTGAAGCACATGGGTTTCCTGGTCAGCTCCGTTTCATACCGTTGATGAAAATGGGCTTTCCTATCTAAAAAGTTGAGGAAGTTTTCAACGCACTCCTCGCTTTGCCACACATGCATTTTAGTTTGATTCCTATAATATGGATGCCAAACGTCATAACAGGCAATGGCTGCTGGCTCATGACTTAGGTCTTCTTGTTCGATGTAACATTCAATGTCCGCATAGATGGTACATATGGGACTGAGCTCATTGCCGTTTTCCTCATACCTATAAAATTTATCTTTAGGCATGACTTCAATTTGAAGTTTACCCCGAGAGCACCACTCGTAATGCTGTTCAAAATATGGTTTAGATGTGAAACGCCGCGAGCAGCGATCACAGTAATAATGTTGGTTATCATAACTTTGCTGGTGGCGATATAACTTTGAAATTTTAGGAATGCCACAATAATGCCATTCTGGGTGGTTGTCGCTATACACTAGGAGAAGATTGACAACCCGGTCGAAGTTACTTTGGCGGTTGTTATACCTAACGCCCTTCAGACCTTTTCCTAGAGATGGACGACAATCTTACTGTTATTGGGTTTTTCAAATTAAAATTTAAAAATTTCAAATTTGAAAGTTTTGATCACTTTGCAAGATGGGTAGGGTTAGAAATAAAGTTGATGATTGTAAAGTTAGAAATAAAGTTATAACCATGTCGCTGTTTGTAAGATAGGTGAAATATAAATGAAGTCAGAATCACTTCACTGTTTGTAAAGTTAGAAGTAAAGTTGACGTTTATAAACTCTATAATAAAGTTGCTGTTTGTAAAGTTTGTAAGATAGGTGAAGAATAAAAAAAGTCATAAGTATTTCACTGTAAAGCTTGCAAGATAGGTAAAGTATAAAATAAAGTGACAAGCATTTCAGTGTTTGCCACATAGGTAAAGTATAAAATAGAGTCAAAACCATGTCACAGTTTGTAAGTTATCATCCTCACAAACGAATGTGACATCATGACAATTTCTTCGGCTTAGGAAACATCAACCACTTTGCTGACTCATGTCTATAAATAGCTCTGACTCATGAAGTGGTAAAGCACCAGTCAGTTAGATAAGAATCTAATCAGTCTTGTTCAACCTTTTCACCGACACGTGTTTGGGCATCATTTCATGTCTGTAAATAGCGCTGACTCATCATGAAGCGATCAACCTTGTTGATGACCTTTTCACCGACACGTGTGTGGGCGATAGTTCATTGCGATGACTCATTCAAAACGTATCATGTGATTAACACGATTCTATTAACTGTGATTCACACAGATAACGCATTAGAGATTTAACAATGTCAGCTACTTTACTGATATCACGTAAACCAGTCATGATACAATGTATGTTGTGTAACACTGCAATATGTACAGGATGCCACTTCCGAATTAGAGCAGCAGGAAAATGTTCAGTTTCATAAGATATACAATGATTACTGGTTTTAATGTTGGCTAGATTCACTAGCATCTTCAATTGAACAGACACTACTATATTCTTCAATGTCAGGGGACTGAGGCGCAGATGAGGCATGAGTGTTCGAATTTTCTTGACGACTTCATAGCACATGGACTGCATCACGAAATGAAAAAGGTTTCCTAGGACTTGGATTTTGCCGCAGCGAAAGATTTGAAGATTTCGACTGTTGCTCATGCGAATGATCAACATTTGTGGATGACCGCGATGATAGACTGAATCGGGACGATGTGTATGCAACTGTTCTAAATCGATGTCTCTTCTGAGATTCATTTCGCGCATAGAGTTGATGATGATGATGCGGATGGGGAGCATGATTCACAAATGACATGAGGGGGGTGAGTGAATTTCGCTTTTATACTTTTCCCATGAGGGTTTTGGAATCACAGTGCAGCAGCGATCATTATGTAGAATCATCTCTTGAATGCGAATAAATACAATGCCGTCTCCTACGCTAATGACACGGCAAGAGTTGGATAGGATAGCGCGATGTAGCCTTCGTAGTTGAAAGCGTTCTAGAGTTATATGAAGTTGACGTTTCGTATCATGAAATGTAACACACTGACTTTTCCATGATACACAGAGGCATGCTGATAATTTCCACATGATTCAAACCTGAGTGAAGAATGGCATGCCTAAGAAAGAAGGAGAGAGTCATGTTCATGTGCGGCATGGTGAGTGTACATTTTCTTTCTTGATACGGTGGCCGTTAGGCCTTGGTCTCATAAAGACCGATGATGCTTTATCAGTGTGTGGAGAGTGTTAGTGTAGTTGATCATCAACATGGACATCATTTTTAAAGGTTATGGAGACAAGATAGGGATTCAACGTAAACAACCTTCCGTCCCTGCGTGGACCCATGTAGATGGTTTGAATTTTAATTTCGAAGGAGTAGAATCCTTTTCCCAAAATGGGGAGTGGTTTGCAATTGAGTAAGTCGAATTCGATGCCCTCCTTTTCATGGATGATGAGACAGTGTCTATACATATGCACATACATGTATCGTCTTTCCATGATGGGAACTTGTGGCCGCTTCTCATAGTGTCGAACAATTTTTTTGGGAATAGTGAGATTTTCTTTCAGGAATGTTTCAAGAGTATTGAATTGTAACCGTGTCCAATAGTCTAACGGCACACACACGGCCAGTCCATACTTTTTTGACATAACCTTTAGATAATCTATCCGATGACTTGGAGTTTTTATGGTCACGGCTTCTCCATGATGAGTTATTTTTTGATTGAAAGCATTTTTACCCGATGCTAAAGTAAGGGACTTCAGTGTACTCAGTGCGAGAGCAGAGGAGTTGATGGCTTCGAGCAACTGCATGGTTATCGCAAGGACGGAAATAATTGCCATGAGCTCAGTCGTCTGTTTTAAAACCAAACCTAGCACCAATCACATGCGTTTCCCTTTTCACGTTTTCCCTGTCTTTGTTACGTGACAAAGAGTTATCGCACGTGAACTTTTGACTGCGAGGGTGGAAACCTTTCCCATTTATACACAAAGTCGGTCTAGTCCTCACAAAGACTTTAGTGACACACCCCTTCTAGCGAACAAAGACGCATTCATTTATCTAACAAAGCGCAATGACTAATGTTGCTCTATACACCATTGCAAAATACTCAGTGAAAAGAAATCTTTATTGCATCTACACAATGTGTCGAGCATCAAACAAAGTCGTGGATGTAAACACACTCAGTTGAATCATGATATGTTTGACAACGTACGCATTTCCTTCCATCGTCTACTATTCTCTCCATAATTTTCTCCTATATGACGACCATAAAATTGATCACTAAGAGTAAACCATTCTGTCCAATAAGATCCAAAACGAAGTGGTTTTTGCAAATCTTTCAACTCTATATAAGCAACGAGTCGACCCTTTACATC
This sequence comes from Prostheceraeus crozeri, assembly GCA_907163375.1. Lineage (NCBI taxonomy): Eukaryota > Metazoa > Platyhelminthes > Polycladida > Euryleptidae > Prostheceraeus > Prostheceraeus crozeri. Next base: position 154,590 of record CAJQUW010016821.1, on the reverse strand, counting down.
TTGAGGTTGTAAACTCTCCATCAATCTTTTGAAGAGAGGAAGGCTTTCAGTTAGCACTACTTTAATATCATTCATCTTCATTTAAATGTAAGTTTCCAATCTTGTAAAAATCCATCGAATCCTTGTTGATCAAGTGTCAAATGACACATGTAGTTACTTAGTGTACGATGCGCCATCATAAACGTTGTAACTATGGATTTCATATTGCTTCAATGACTTCCACTATGAATAAAACAGAAATAAATCATGTTCCACTGTAAGTTCATTTAACACCAGACAAAATTTACAAGTACAGAATACACTTCATAAAATCATCATCACTCATTCACAAGGAGTAAAACATGTTTTACATATACCCATGCTGTTGACAATAATATAGATACAGTTCATAAACGTCATAGAGACTACAATGCCAGCGTGAAGAGAGTTTTGCAATGTAGGTGGCCTTATTTCTAGTAGTACAATGGGATGTTGGTCTGTAACGAAAGAATACCACTAAGTACATTCATGATCATCACAGAAAAGAAAATCCTTAGCTTAGCAGTGACATATGAGGTGGCCCTTAAGAGGACCTTTTGAAACGTTCACATGATTTAAAGCTTATCACCAAAGTCCAAGTCTTCGTCATCGTCCAGTAAATTAAATGTCTTGGGCTTAGGACCCGAATTAAGTTTCAATTCCCTAAAAGACTTAAACGTAAAGCGTCTAGGTGGTGGAGGCGGTGATGGCAATGGTTCAACAAAATAAGCTTGCACAATCATCGGCCACACACTCTCCCGCATCTCTCTTCTAAAATGTTGGTAAGGTTTTGGCCATACAGTCATGACACTCACTTGTAAAATTGCAAACAGGATTGATCAGACAAAACTGAGACGGAGAATGGCTTGAGCAAGTCACACACGCTTTCCAAGTCAAGAGAATGAAATGAAGAGAAAATGGGGAGACGTCTGCTTTTATAGTCTACTGCGAATCCACATTTGACACTATGAGAGCCAATCAGAGACCTCTTTTTCTCCGCTGACTTCGTTGGGGCAGGGAAAAGGAGGCACGCGGACGACTGACTCATGATTACTTTTCCCAAATCTTGTAGTCAAATCTAGTTTAGCACATTGAGTTGAATATGAATGTGTTTTATGCGACATAAGAGCAAGTTGGATCCATGCTCTTGAAATGAATCTAGTCGAGATGCAATTTCGCCATGTGTCGCTGATGGAAATCTTTTGGATCATGTATCGTCTCTGCAGAATAGGATGCAAAATGAAACACTACACGTTCACCTGCATGTTCATCAGTCACTTTCTCAAATTCAATCTCTGCAGCTAATCAACCTTTCACATTTTTATTTATCAAACTGCCCATGAGCAGTTGGAAAACGAAGTAACCTTTAGCTATAGCAAATTCTAAGTCTGTCTTTTCATGATGAAATGAGATGATGTAGTCCCTAATCACACCATTAAGACTTTGTCGATGAAAACGTAGTGAACAAAATTCATTCGTAAACTCTACTGCATCTGTCATCTTTCTTCCTTTCACTTCGGAGACATAGCATGAATGACATTCAGGTGTAAAATGGCACGCTGATTCCAAATCTGGTTTCTGTTTTCCCGTCCGAGGCTTGGTTCACCCGATGGATCGATTTTCATAAAAATCTAACTCTATCGTTTTTTTCGCCAATGTCCAACATTTTCAATGGCATTTCACATCTAAACGAAGGCAGATATGAACAAGCCATTTCTTCCACTGAATTTTTCTCACTCTTAGCTTTCAAATGATCTATTGAACGACTTTCTACGATCTCTAGAACTAAAGTTGGAAGTCTCGTCCAGAGGGGGGGACGTGCTGAAAACTTTTTCTCTCCGATTGAGCTGGAAAGAAGTTCCTAGACCCAAAATTGGCCAAAAAGTCCGAATTTGCACTCCATTTTCCCATCCGAGCACTCCTTCATGTCGAAAAACGACTTCACAGCTATCACACGACTTTCTACGATCTCTAGAACCAAAGTTGGAAGATCGCTGCCGAGGGGGGGGGTCAGAACTTTTTCTCACCGATTGAGCTGGAAAGAAGTTCTTAAACCCAAAATTGGTCAAAACGTCAGAATTTGCACTCCGTTTTCCCATCCGAGGCCTCCTTTATGTCGAAAAATGGACTTTCTCATCCAAAAACATCCAAAACCTGCCTTTTCCAACTCTGACGTTTTCCTGCCATTTTCCTCTCTAAACCCAGGAAAATAGGAGCAAACTGAGATTTTCATTGCATTTTTCATCCTCTTAGCTTTCAAATGAGCTATCACACGACTTTCTACGATCTCTACAACCAAAGTTGAAAGTCTGACAGGAGGGGGGGACGTCCTCGAAATTTTTTCTCCCGATGTCGCTGGAAACATCCTTCCCAACCCAACATTTCACATAGATTCCGAATCTGACTTCCGTTTTTACATCCGAGCCCTCCTTCATGACGAAAAACGACTTTTCTCATCCCAAAACCACCAAAACCCACCCTTTCCTCACTCTATCCTTCCGAGATTCCTACCGCCTTCCTTCCGAGATTCCACCCCTTGCTGGAAAACTCTTCCTTCCTTCCTTCCAGAGGGGAGGTAGGGAACGGTTTCCTCCTCACGGACCCATTCCTCCCAGCACATCCTTGGCCATCTCCCTCACCTTCCTTCCAGAGGGGGGCTGAGTCAGCATGATGACTCATCGTTGCACATTTTGGACTTGCGCCTGGGATGGGATTACTACTCATTTGGTGTTTTAAAGCACTGATTTCTTTGTTTGCATGTCGGCATGCGATTTCGTCCAGCTAGATGTTGTCGTATTATAATAGCATCTATTCTGCATAATTTTATCATTACCAACAATGACTCTGACAACGAAAACACTGATGTTGAATTATAACCGACGATGTCAGTGGCAGCCTTATTCGACAAAATTCTATTGATGGGCATTTTTAGACATTTCGATGTATTGTTACTGGTAGCAGCGCATCGTTTCTTCCAATCTAAAGATTGAATTGAAAATAACATGTCATATTCGATAGAATGCCTTTTTATTCAGCCTTTTTTACGTTAATGAGAAATACGCAGAGAAGAGCAAATTCGAAATCAAGATATGCCTTGTAAACGAATCCTTTTAAATCCACTAATATGGTTAATAATGGCAAGAAATGCAAATTTTAGTAAAATATAGACTACAATATTTATTATTGCTCTTGGGCTGATGTTGATGCTGAGGCAATATATCAATTACAGCCTGACAAATCGGATCGATTTCATTTTCCTCCACTCGTCTTCAGACGTTTTTGCTTCCGTTTTGTGAATCTATCTATAGTGCGAGATTTCAAATCGCGCCAAAGAACGTACAGCTGCTTCAATGTTCTACGGAAAATGATGGAGAATTTTTCAAGATTCATTCTTTCTTCTTCTCTTTTTCTTCTTCGACTTTTTCTTCTTCTTCTTTTTATGCATAGTTTCTTATCCATAATGGTTCTTATCCATAAATATCTTTCTCTTGATCAGTGAAATTTTTTTTCGACTCGTTTCGGTCCGGTTCTTTTTTTTTTTTTTTATGTGCAGATACACACAGGACAGAGATGAGACACATGTGTGTGCACACAATGTTTGATGTATGATGATCGATGTCACGTGCTAGTCACGTGCTAAATGCCATGTTACATTGGTTACCTACCGACTTTACGTTTTTTTTTGTTTTTACCTTGTTACTGTGTTGAAAACTCCAATTCACTACCCTAGAGTCGGGTGTAACTAGACCAACTTAAATTTTACTACGTCGTAACTTACGACCGAGTTGAGCAACCTACCCAATATGTGACAAAATAGATGATGACAATGTCTACGTCTTCGTGAGCGTCCCTCTTTCTACATAGATTTTGATAATAAATGATTTAGTTTGATCTATGAATATATCTGAATCATAACATTTTTTAGGAAATCATTGATTGAAAATTTTAATCTAATAATAATCTAACCTCGAAAAATGCTATCTGACATTTCTTCCAGCAGATATATTAAAAACCTTGGCACTGCTATCTATCCATGGCAAGCTGAATATAAGTACGATGTTCTTCTTATTAATATTATTCTTATATCTCAGAAGTGACGGAGCCACACCCATGTCGCTTACTAGAATGTCTGACTTCTCTTTCGATCAAGTTTTTAGATAGAAAATTCTCGCTTTTTATTGACAGCATCATGTCGCACTCTTTATTTTGTATCAATCATGTTAATGAATATAATGCTTGTAGATTTCTGTCATTAAATCATTTTCGGAAACTTAAATTCTGGATCAATTTCTGAGGGATCATCTGCTATAGAAAATTTAGATAGCAAAATAGTTGTTGAAATCACACAGGCATGCATCAGGGATGCGGAGTCGGAGTCCCATCAAATGATAGGAATGAAATCCCGCAGCACAGCCCCACACCGCTGTAGGTTTCGAAGGAGTTTTCCAGAGGGCAAAATTGGCTCATCCTCTTTTGAGAATAACAGTCTCATTTCTAGGTGTGGATAGAATGCCCTACACTCTAAATGAGGTCATAGATGGCTTTTATTCTCGTTCTCAGAGAGAGATGTAGATATTTTATCAGATGTTAACATCAAAGTTATCTAAGTTCTCATCTATATGCATGTTGTTTGAGATATTGACAATGTGTTGACCAATAAAATCGCTACCAATGTGTCTGTATCTCAACAGCAACAGCAAATAATGTAGCGCTCTACTTCCCTTGTTAAATTGAAGGTTAGCAAGTGGCCTACATATCATCCAACCGCGGTAGGACTCGAATCTCTGACCACCCAGGTTATCAAAAACTGTTGCTCTGCAACTTCTGGCCTTTGAAGAATTATCGCTTATTGAAGATATGTGACCCGCTGCATAATTTGCATAGAAAAGCAAGTGCAAAGGACCGATTCAAATGCTTCAAGACAAAGTGACAGTCAAAGTCAGAACACGAGGCCTTTCGTCCGCTCTAAGTCGTGTGTTGACGCGGAACTGTTGTTAATCAGAGGAACATAACTTAATCACATGCAGTGTGAGACATAGACGGCAAGTGGACAGCAACCAAGGGCAACCCAAGGCCAATTACAAACTGTTTCTGGACGCATAGGTCAGGAGCAATCGCTTGAATGGCCAGATCCTCCATGAAACAAATTATTGGTGATAGAACAGCTCAGTTTGTGAAGCGTTCTATTCGGGCTCTTCTTCAGTGCGTCCCGGTAGTGAAACCGGTTGTTACATTTTCGACCTCTCATGTTCCGACTAGTTCACCCAAGGATGAACTTCTTGTTTCTGCTCATTCTAAAGTTACTTACAAATTCGAGTGCGCTTGCAGTAGCAAGTACATTGGCAGAACAGAAAGATCCTTGGGTGAACAGGTCAAGGAGCACCCAAGCGTTTGTTGGAAGGGAGGAGTGCTCCTCCTCGATCCAAGTCTTTACCCGAGAGCTCTATTGAGCGCCATTTACTTGTCAACGGATGTGACCTCTCATGTGTCAGAGAGCGCTTTAAGATCCGATGTCAGAAGTGTGCTTTGTTTCATGGATGCTCTGGCCATTCAAACGATTTTTCATGACCTATGCGTCCGGAAGCAGTTTGTGATTGGCATTGGGTTGCCATGGCAATAGCATTGATTGCTGTCCACTTGCTGTCTATGTCATTGTCCTGGTCTCACACTGCATGTTACTAAGTTGTATTCCTCTGATTAACATCAGTTCCGCGTCAACACACGACTTAAAGCGGACGAAAGGCCTCGTGTTTTGATTTTAACTGTCACTTTATCTTAAAATAGATTAATCGGTCATTTTCACTTGCTTTTTTATACAAATTATCGGTTAATCATTTGAAATATTATCGCATTTTTGAAATTTGATACTAAATATATGAATTTCAGATACCTCAATTTTGGTGGCTTCGGCAGTGGAATTGGTCATGGAATTGCGCTAGGGTTTGATGATTATGGTATGTCGGATGGCTGAACTGCTACTTACTGGTAATGTCTCTTTTGATATTAAATAATCAGTGTGCAACAATATTTGAAATGGCCACTCCGTTTAATTCTCTCATTATTGATCAAAAGTATCGAAAACGTTGCTTCCTCCTTTTTCCATGCAATTTATATTATTTAGACTGAATGTTGTAAGGTTGAAGTTAAATTGCGATATCCGTTGATTGGCAAAGCAACTATTTAGCTACACTTGTTACAGAAATAATTAGCCTAGTCATTCTGCAGCAAGATTATGTTTCTTAACTGTAACATGCACATATTTCGATAAGCAGAATACAATTAGAATATTTATACTGATGAATGTTGCTGAAATTTACTGAATTTCATCTTATAAGCAGGCCTGGGTATGACAATAATACTTTGATGGTATTAATGAATGAAGTTGCAGTAGTATACATGGTGCTGAGCTGAATAATTGTAACATATGTAAGCAATCGTTATATGATGCCAAGTCGCGCACAATGAATGCATGCATTTAAAGCTTTTTGCTAGCATTACATGTACATGTACTTGTATATAACATGCGAGATGTGTAGATAGAAAATACATTCATGTGCGCTTGCACTGATGCGTATGTACCATTATGGCCCCATTAGAGCAGCTCATTCTACATGCACCTACATTCTTCACGCATTCTTGATATATAGGGGTCGACAGAATTATTGTGCATTTGTGAAGGCAGTTATCAAGACAAATCGATTGTTGATCAATATCTAAATACGCTTTGCTGCCACTTCCATCTATTGAGTGTTTACATGACAATTCCATAGATATAAGATTTGAGATATATTATTTGGAATATGTCCCATATATTGATTTATCAATATTATTGAGTGGATGTACATTACATGCTTTATTTTATGGTAGTCTCTATGATGATGATAAGAACTCCGTGGCAGTGAATCTGAAATTACGGATGCTTAGTGCATCAGTTGATTGCCTTTAGAGATTCATTGCCTGAGTATGGAATTCAAGTACTAATAATAAGACATGCACTTTCTCATCAAGACGCCGTCTAAATATAGCTACTAAACAACAAAGACTAATCATACTCTTTGTCAACCTTTTGGGCGGAGAAAGCATTGTGAAAGTTAGAAGAATCCAAAACTTCATCAAAGCATTCTATAAAAAGTGTGAGACGATGACGCTAGGACAGCTCCTGAATTCCCCGATCGAGAAAATTGCTGCTACGATAATGACCAATTACAGAATTGAGTGAGGATGACAATCGATTATCTTGTGACTTTCTATTAATATATTCAGAGGTACTGAAAACAGAGGTATTCATTAGACGTATTTGATTAACAAATCACTCCTTCATTGCTCGTTTGAAGGCAAATTTCAGTCATCAGGAAACTGTTGAGTCCGTCTTGTTTAGTAGACGATAACTTCATTACGGCATACAATCTACATGCAATCATGGCGTTTAATTCTGTAGCCTAAGCATTAATTAAAGCAACGTAGTTAATGATGAAATTATGCCGCAATTTGTTTTCATGCTGTAATTTTTTCATTGAAGTGTTTGCTGAAAGGCTTCTTTATCATGGATAGTGCGTCTAATTGATTTTGATGCGTGCGAAAAATCGTCACTCTCCCTGTCATCCAATGGATAACATCATTTGTCAAAATTGCTGAAGGTCGCAGTGACTGACTCAAATTGCTATCAAAATCAGTGATGAGTTTTTAATCTTTGTCGTCGGCGTTACAAACTGCAACAAAACACTTCTGTGTGAACAATTCGGTCAGGGACTGACCAATGACTGTTAGAAATGGTCATGAACAACACACTATCTGAAAGACAATGTTTTTGTCATCCTCATATGCTACATAGTGAATTCGTTTAAAATCAGTAAGATACTGTAGAAGTAAAGTGTATAAAGCATCTTAGTTGCAACCATACCTACAAGTGCATACCAATCATCTTAGTACTTCTGTGAATGTAACTTCGGTAATTTTAGCACTCTTTCGATTAGTGCTCAGATTCGTACTTAAATAGGACTTTATGATTTACAGTGCATGCAACCGAACATTGCCAAATGCGCATCTTTACCTTTGACGAATCTTTACCGAATGACTTGCTAACATTTTCTCCTTTTCATGTTCTAGCTATTTAGAAAAATTCTAGCTAAATTTAGTAACACAATTAACAAACGCTAGTACTGCTGAAGACTGTTGTGAATTGTATTTTGTTACGACATTCGAAACAGCAGCATAGAGCTGATGGGCTACAGTATGATGTCACAAGCAATCAACAAATGCGGCAGAAAGTCTGACATTTATTTTATGAAAGCGCTCCCATCTTAACACGAAATGCGTATTTTACTACTCCGAATTACGACGTACTTAACTTCTCGTGGAAATTATTCAATCTGATGGTGAAAATGTCAATCAAAATAGAGGAGTGACATCACATTTATTTCATTTAAATTCGATAAGTTTATGGCTTAAAGAAAGCAAATCTAATTACTTGAAGATTTCAAAATATCTTATAGAATTTAATTGAAATTGAAATGGAAGAGTCACTTAAAATTAATGTGAGGGACCTGAATACCGGCGTTCCTCCAACCTTGATGAGAATAGATAGAGAATCATGGGAAATAACACCTTCTTGACACAGTGAATGGTGTTCTGGATTATTCGTAAATCTAGGGATGGTCAAACAAGTCTCATGTAATTCTTTTTCCACTCCCAGGCCGCCGGTTTGATGCGAATGGAAAATCACGGAATTGGTGGCCAAATACAACCATGGAGAGTTTCAAGGAAGCTGCTGAATGTATTATTGATCAGTACAGCCAATTCAAAGTACCGTTTGAACGCAACAATCAAAGTATTTATGTAAGTAGTGAACTTCCCATGCGAATAGGGCATTATTTTTTGGATTTTTGGGACTTATTGGACATTGTAATAATCATTTTCATGAAGATTAAAAAGTCAAATATTCAGTGCGAGGAGCGATGTCGTTGTCGAGAGAGCGCAGCGATCTGAGTTCTGGATAGGGCTTTTTAATCGAGTAACGGTGATTTATTTCTATGCATACTGCTCTATCTGGAAGATGCTAAATATCTTAGCGTCTTATTTGTCGGCCAGAACATGACATAAAGATGTCTATGGCCATACCTAGAAGTACATAATATTTCTATGTATGGACTAGAAATAGACATAGGCTACGAAACAGTGGCGAAGCGTGCTTCCAGACCATAGACCTTCGCTTAGCATTGAAATAGTATTTCTATACCAGTCATTTACATTAACAACATTAATCTTTATAAAAGATGAACTTTACTACCAATTCGACCCTGTTTCCAGAACATTTCTTAGGCCAAGTGGATATGTACATGAGGCGTTAATCTCTCATGTCGCTTCATGGCCTTATTCAAGGAGCTCAGATCACATGCCTTCTATGAGTCCAGATTCCATTTTCTCGAGAAAAGATGAGCCAATTAAGGTCAACAAAAGAGTTTATTGCGTTTCTTTCAGACGGACAGACACTCACACGTTTGAAATTTTGATGTATTAAAATGTCTTGTATATTCCTTATTTCTTTCATTGTGAGTGCTTTCAATTTTTATATCAGGTGTTGTCCTACCTTGCCTAACGACTGTCATTTTTTCAGCATATTCTCTTCGGACGAAAGGCGTGGTTATTAGGTCATATACAGTACTAAACATAGCGTCACATCAATCACGCAAAAACATTCTGGAATCCTACCAAATCTGCTGTTCGAGTCAGATGTATTGCTCTGCACTCATTGGCGAACACTGATCATCTGATTGCAGTCTCTGTCTGAACGTCATCACCTGCTGTTAGTTGAGGTGTGACCTCTCTGAAAAGCAACGAAGACAGTGACAATTTGGCTGCGTTTCCCTTTATCGGCCTTTATGTACCGCACCTCAATCAACAATTGCAGATTATGCCAATGAGATAAGTAGGATTTCAGTGCGAAAATTGGAGAAGGCAAAGCATTATGTCCATCGGCGGGAAAGCCGAGATTGATGCCGCCGTGCGTTGTCTGAACATCAATGGTCCGTCTGAACACATCACTAGTGTGTGTTTCATTGTTCGAAGAAAGTAGCTGGGATTCGGGCACGCGCGTTAAAAATGTTCATTTTGAGCGTCTAATATTGACATGGAAAGCTGTACACAGGTATCACGAGTAGTTATCAAATTTGACACTTCATTTTTATAAATATTGGTAAATTACTTTTGAGTATGCGCCGAAGGCCTCGCAGGCACGGAGAAGACGCCATTGCTACTCAGCATTCCAAAAGAAGACTTCTTGAATTTAAATTTGATCACAGTTATACCTTAGTGTCCAGCATTTGTTGCATTCTATTATTTGACCAAATAGCGACTTAACCTTAAACCGTCTACCGTGCAGTATCATGAACAAACTGTCTAAGGGGCTCTCTACGTCCATATTAGTAAGATACGTGCCTAATTTCATTACTTAAGTAACCTCCTGATTATGTTTTACACAGTCACTATAAACAATTGATATCTGAATACATTGTCTTTGATAACATGGCAAAATAAGTAGGATAACGTCAACTAAAATCAAGAGCAAAAACATGATAACCAATTCAGCCAATATACGGTCTAGAAATGCGCATTTGGCGATGAAAAAATTACACTGAGAGTAGAAATAGGCAATCAATACATTTGCTATAGTCAAATAAAGTGGATGCTTTTTTGATACTTGGATACAATAGAAAATAAGTTTGTTCATTATAGTGCAATGTGGACCAAATGAAAGCTTGTGCATTATATTGAACAAACTGAAGTCATTTCCAAAATAAAAATTTAAGCAAGAATGAGTTAGAGATTAAAGTGCAGAATAATGGCAATCTAAAATATGTCTATATCAAGCCAGAAATAATATATTATTTGGAGCTATCAGAGACTGTGTCTTATAGTGAACAAACCTAAGTCATAATGAAAGTAAGTTATCTATAGAGCTAGCAAAATGTTATTGATACATATTTTCTGTTAGGCCATGGTGTGATATTGGGCCACCGCAATCTGATCTCATTCGTAGGTGAATATACAGTCAAAATTACGATGCCAGCAGAGAGAGCGTGACAGGCAATACGCACATAGGAAGTGTGAATTATTGTGATTACTTCTCAACAGAATTTCTAGCATACTGTGTGAGCAATCTAATAACAATTATGAAAGACAGAGACATCGAATTGAACGCATATGCTGACAGTAGAGACTCTTAACATGAGCTTCAGATCTGCACCATGTACAATCAGGGTTGAATCAAAAATGCACCGCCAAAATATTATTCGTGCTTTACAGACGTTCTTTAGAACTTTGATGGTAAGCTTCTCGAAAAGCGTTAAACAATGACAGCAAATCGACATAATAATCACTACAAAATCAACTGGATTTATGCTAAGTTTCTGTGTACTTGCTTACTTTACTTTCTCCTTTTAACGTCTGCTTTTCCTCCTTGGTGAGGGTTGGACGTGATGAGACTACTCCAACGGGCGCGGTCCTGTGTGTCTTCCACTGTCAGCCTCAGCCCCTCCATGTCTTCCTAGATGGTCTGCAGCCATGATCTTCTTGGTCTGCCACGTGGCCTTGGACCTTCGATAGCCACGTTGAGCACGCGATGAATCGGCTCTTCCTCTGTCCTCCGTTTCACGTGCCCGAACCACCTCAACCTGCGTTCTCTGAGTACGACCTCCAGCTGTTTGAGGCTGCACCTGCCTGCTACTTCAGCGCTATCAACTCGATCGGAGAGTGAGACACCGGTCATGTATCGCAGCATCCGTCTGTCAAGCGAACGCAGTTGTTGGGCCAAGTGTTGTGTGAGGGCCCATGATTCGGCGCCATAGAGCAGCATGGGTCTGATGCATGCGTTATACACGTGTCCGCGGCATTTGAGTGGTACGTGTCGGTTCCTGAGGAGACTTGCCACATCTTTCCATTTGCGCCATGCGGACGCAATTCTCGCTCGCTCTGATCCTCCTTTGCAGCTCAACACATCCCCGAGATAACAAAACTCTTTCACTACGTCGATCTCCACACCGTCTGTCACACATCTTTCATCTTCGTCGGTACTCCTTGCGTTGTTTACACACATCGAACACTGGAAGTTTGTGACGCCTGTGAGAGAATTCAGTCCACTGCAGCGTTTGTGACACCACTTATCACAGCTTTGGCAGAGAATAGAGTTGGCACCTACGCCGCGACCGCATACACCACAAGGAAACCTTCTTGATTGAAGAGGAGAAGATTCTTTGCTGCCACTGATCAACATCTTCGTCTTTTGGATATTCACTTTCAAACCTTTGCTTTCCATGTCCTCCTTCCATTTCTTGAACATTTCTTCCACTTCTTCCTTGCTCCCGCCTGTAAGGACCAGGTCATCTACGTACAACATCTCCATCAATCCTCCCTTTCTGCGATCTTTCGTAGCTTCTTCCATTACGAGAATGAAGAGAAGGGGGCTGAGGGCAGATCCTTGATGAACACCAACACCTATGCCGAAATCTTCTGACATTCCGCCTGCAACACACACTTTCGATGTTGTGTCTACGTACAAGGACATGACGAGGTTTATCAGGTGTTCTGGCACTTTCTGTCGTCGGAGTGCCCATCTGATGGCATCTCGTGGGACGCGATCAAAAGCTTTTTGGAGGTGGACGAAGATATGAAACAATTTCTTTTTCTTTTCCATGTATCTCTCCTGAAGTCTTCTGATGATGAAGATTGCATCATCATCATCATCATCATTGTGTAATGCGCAAGTATATGCTATGCATCACATTGATACCGACATTACTTAGTATTTCCATGAGGTCTTATAGTTCCAATTACGCTCAAACATGGATAAAGTTGTCGACATAAATGTTGCGATTTGCAAAAACTTCAGCCCACAGTCAATTCTCCACTCTTTGGGAGTTGTGTATGCCGAGTTCTATATCATATTATTCATAGACATCCCTGTCAGACATTACAGTGAGCCCCAGGCATTCTTTGATATTGCTTCAAAAACATGATAACTGTGCCATTTATGCTAGCAAGATGACCGAGTTCTAAGCAGAACACTTAAGCAAAATATGAAAGCTTGTATATTTACTTTCTGCAATGTTGCGTCCGAGTGATGAGGCATCCACTAACAACTCTTTCAACAATATTCTTTACTAATTAACATTGAAAGTCAGCCAGACTCACCACCTTAAGGGCGTAATTAAAGCCCTTACTGACTGCTGTTTCATCAATTGCGATGCTCGCTGTCTACAGGGACGCGAAATCAACTTGATGAAGTCGCTATTCAATCATAGCCACCGCATTTGTACCAGCGCAGGATTCGAACCTACGACCCCAGATTAAAACGTGTGCTCTACCAACTGAGCCACGAGCCGCTTATGCGACTGTGTCAATTGTCAGGATCAGACCCTCATCACCATCACACATCAGTTGTCATAGCAATTATGATCAATGAATAGATATTTCATCACAATTGTGACCGCCGACAGTAAGGCAAGTAGCGGGGATCGATTGTCCACCAGAGCATCTTAAAACATGTCCTGAATGCAATAAACAATAGAATGAAATGAAACAAGCGATGATATGGCTGTCAACTCATTCCGCGTTACCTCTACCTTTTACCCGTCTTACTCCTTTTAGCTTCTCTAATTGCATTTTTCGCTTTACCTACTACTTATCAGTGCTTGCTGCAAATGTCCTACAGAACTTCGTGACGTGTCAAGTTTCACCACTGTTACCCACGCTGTCATTTTCCTTCAAAGAAGCAGTAGAATCTCAGGCTAAAAATACTCAATATGAGCTTCCGAATTGTCAATCTCATTTACGGCTAGTGCATTCTGACAATTGAAAACAGAAAATTTTCTTTCAAATATGGGTTTGTTGCTTATCTGTCACGAGAGTTTTATCTCTTTTTAGCTGGATGGCAGAATCAGATTAAGAGAAAAAATTGCGAAAAATGGTGGATTAAAGCAAGCATTTGAGGTAAGCTCCTTTGAATTCCACAATATCTAATGTGCTGATAAGCCTCGATGTACGATATGATAGATGGTCATGACATGATTCAGAGACTTTCATTTATAATAAGTGCTCATATTGAAAATTATCGCTTTTTGGTAGAAGTTGTACAAAATGTTTCCAAAAAAGTGAAAAGATTCAGACGTTCAAAAAAGCATACTTTTGAAAATCATTTATAAATTTGACCTTCCTGTGGGCCCAATTCCAGCGATTCTTTGTGGGAGCATGGAATGCGCTGAAACCAAAAGTCATGAAACTATAGATTGTCTGATTTAGCTTTGCAATGACCACAACAAAATGTCTGGGGAGAATGCCACCCCGGAATGGTTATGGCTATAAGAGCAAAATTGCCTGTTATTGCAAATCACAGTAAATCAGGTAGGCTAATAGAATATTAGTATTATATAGTAGCGTAGATCATCTAGGAAATAGTACAAGATGTGAACGTACGTGGTAACATGCAGTATACTGAACCTGCGAAATATGTTTTGGAATGTGATGAATTGTGATGAAGTGCGATGGAATTACATGAAGTATTATAGACGGATGAAGAAACTGGCGATAACAAATTCAAGTGAAGAAATAGTATTTTCCATGTGTTGTCTTAGGTATAGTGTATATAGTTTCATTGCTTTCGGTGTAGTAGAATGTCATTGTAGTTCTATTGTTTACCTCCATCATCCACTTTGTGTAGTGTCAGATATAGTTCACTTGCAATCGGTGTAGTAGCATCGTTGTATTTCCATATTTTACCTCCACTTTTCCAATTTTTATTCATCGGTCTCCTGTTGTTTTATAATATCCATTTTTAATTTCCTTAACCTATGGTGACCATTGTCCTATTCTATTTCCACTATCAGCATCTGTAGTCGGTACAGTATATTAGACGTCTGTTTTGAACGTGTATGCGGTAGTGTTTGGAATCTATGGTGTTAGTATATTAACAGTAAGAATGAGTAGTGTTACAAGTCTTAAGATTTCCATTTTTACCAGATATTGGGCCAAAGCTGATCAATTTTAATTCGTTGCCACGAGAAAGCTCCATTGAGTTCTTTTAAGAACTGATTAATCCAATGGTTACAGTAGCATTGCCTTTGTACACTTGCGGATTGGAGAACGCCATCAGTACTCAGTAGGACTACTTTAACTAATAATTTTAATTAGTAAGTATTATATTCTATTATAAATGATTGCTGGGATGACTTTCATCATTCACGCGTAATTGAGCGTGCTTCACCCTAGGTGCTTCACATGCAGCCACTTTAAATGTTTAATGGTGTGTCTCAGCCATGACGCAAACAGTAGAGCCCTCAGCGATAGATAGATAGCTTTGTCTGCCTGTTTGATTCAAGAGATGACATTTTCTAATACTGATGGTCACGGCAAGAACTAGTCCCCAGGATCAGAAAGATCAATTTTCCATTGAACGCAGTGCAAATTCAAGCCTGAATTCTGACGAACTAAATCATCGACAACACATTAAACGTATGCAGTCAGTAAATCTAGATCGCGAGGAGTCGAACCGTTCTACCATTTGAATTTGCATGTGATGAATTTGTCACGGAGAAACATTAAGTCAAAGATAGGTAATGATCACTTGGCAGATGTTCAGTCTTCAATGTGACAACGGCAGCTCTCGTGTTCCCCATTACAACTTTACATCCGAATTGCGGGCGCTTGGGCAGTCACGTAGGCCAAAGGGAGACGGTTGTTGCCATATACATCTACCATCGCATACAATGGCTGAGATAGAATCGCGCCATCTCTAGAGTAGTAGCGACAGACGAATTCATCTGTGTGGTAGAACCTATCGAAGACAATGAATTCGGGAGCGCATATCCTCACACATTAGGCGGAGTCAATCTTCGATCAGATTTGTCAAATATGGTTTCACAAACTCGTTCTGATCAACTAATTTATCGATATGGCCAAAATCAAATCGATTTAATACAAACGTGTACCGTCGAATTCGCATGTGTAACTGTAAACAGCTCACTATAAAACACATACGAAGGATGGATGCCAAAAATATTTCTTGGTATGTTGTTTACTATCAGCCGATCACAGAGAGTTGTTCGCATCGTTACATGCCAAGGATATACGAACATTCATGTATGCGAAAGAAAGTGGAAATTCGCATACCAAAGACATACCAAATCGCTCTAAAGATACAAGAATTTTGTATCAATTGTTAATTTCAAATTGCATGCGAATTTGGCATTAATTTCCATGTAATTTTCGTATGCAATTTACATTGTAAGGAAGTGCATGGGATCAGCAAAAATGTCCTTCTAAGCGAATTGTTCCTACATACGGAGTTTTATGAAAATATCATATTTAAGGTATTTTTGAATAAAGAATGAATATGAATAGTAGATGTGATACGTGTAATATTTTATTCAAATAAGTAATTTTTAAGTGTGTTTTGTACCAAATTCACTTTTGGCCGTATTGCTGTAATCTGCTGCATGTAATTATTAAATACCAATAGTTCTTATAGTAAGTTTATGTAAACATTGTTTTAGTTGTTTGCATGTTACTGGCACTTACTTTTATTAGACGTCGTCGGCAGGCTTGTTGTATGACAGCATTTCTGAGATGGCGACAGAAAATCAAAGTTTCGTGATAGCATTGCAAATTCGAAATGTGTAGTTCTGCTTTGCTTTCTTCCTCGATATCTTTCTGTCTTGTCTTGTCAAGCCAAAACAACGCAATACACCGGAATAATGTTGGTTTTGAATTTTCAAATCATATTTCAACAATTGCATTCATAGATCCAAAATATAAGTCATCGAGTAAAAGTATTGTTTGAAAAAAAAAGAATATCCGAAGATATGCTCAGAACTCGAACAATATACTTGTATGCATATTACAATATTATAAGTCAAAATTTTCGGCCGAAGCCTTCATCAGGTGAAATTCATGTGAAATTCATTCATTCATTCACAAATTCCGAAAATTTGTGACTTATAATATTGTAATATATATATACAAGTATATTGTTCGAGTTCTAATCGCATCTTCAGATTTTCTTTCTTTTTCAAGAATTCATAGATATATTGTGCATGTGCATCAGTAATTTAGTGAACATTTAAGATTACAAAGCATAAAGTTGAACTCACGGAATTCATTGATAAACAAAGATGTCCTTACTGACGAGTTGTTCTTATATACGGGACTTTATTATTAAGTTTCACTGTGAATATGATATAAAAGACCCTTTCTTAAAGCTGGCTTGTCCTTATACGGGGGTTTCCTTATGCACGGGTCTTACTGTATTTGACATAATGCAGATTTAAATTAAGTGACTAAAAAATTCAATTAATGATCAAAAGCGATTCAATAAATCGCTCCATTTGACAAACGAAACTGTTTACCCCATTTGCCTCAGGCCCCCTTCCTTCGATTTTCTTATCTCACGCCGGGACGAATAATTGTTTGAAGGTCTCCTTCTGTGCTTTTCCAAGATTTTAGACGCAGGAGCCACATGAAAAAATTTACGACCACATTTTTTCGACATTTTGGATTTTGTGATTTATAATAAATTCATTCCCATGAGTAGCCTGTCACCAACCAGGCAAAACCGGTCGTGAATAAATTCAAACTTTTCTTTCGAATCAAATCTTGTTCCTTTTCTACATTATGTCAGTATATTACATTACACAATTTCTTCTTGCAATCAAGGCCTTATGGCTACACACTAAATCTTTTTGATATTCCACGAATCTATTTCCTTTCTGGTGCAAGATATTAATTCTTGCACTATTGTTCATTCGCTTCCTTATGGTCTAGCAATAAAGAAATCCACTTTACTCATAACTATATTTTGATAAATAATCACTTTTCTGTTTACTGCATTCTTCACTTTTTCAATTATTAGATTTTTTCTGGGAATCATTACACAATACACGTTAACATACAGAGCTCTCGAGTTTTCGCAAGGTGACATGCCACGCGTAATTATGGAGCACCCCAAACATCTGTGGTTAAGGGCAGTCTGTACTTCTACGCGCTGCACTATGAGTCAGCAATCACGTCATCTGATGCTGTTAAAACATGGGGAATGTTTATCAATACGCGCGGTGGAGTGTTTATGGTTTACTCGTCGTCTACGGTTGTCTGCGCTGGCGCTTGAACCACTAAGATGAACCGCTAAGCATGTTCTGTCTTCCCTGAGCATGAAATTGAGGTCGCATCACATTGCCTAGCCTCTGATACATGCAGACACATGAGACGCAATGTTATACAACACGACCGCCGACAGACATTGAAGCAATGTCACACACAGCTACGGATGTTTCGGTTCACATGTAATTACGCGCAGTTTACGCGTGAATTGCGCGTAATTAAGCGTGGCATGTCACCTAGTGTTATTCAAAGAAGCGCAAAAAGTTGAAGGTTGATATCTTACGTGTATAGAAAGTTAAATATTTACAACTTTGAAAATTTGATGGCTTTTTGCAGCTCTCTCACTTTTCAATAGAATATAATTGTATGGTGTCATATCTAAAGGAAAACACCATCTATAAGACTTTCGACTACACTTTCATGTTTATTGGATGACTGCTGGAATGGTGCTAATTCGTTTCAAATTGAGGCAAACCATTTCAAGAAGAGAGGCACTTGGTCAAATTATACTATGGAAGGTTTGACGCTGAATTTGAGGATCAGATTCTTGTATTAAAGCTTAAAACATGTATTTTTGAAACCCGTCTTCCATTGCTGTATGACGGAAAATATTCTATGTTTTCAGGCTTATCGACAATGGGTCAGAGACAGAGGATCTCCGGAGCAGAAGCTGCCAGGTCTTCCATACACCCCTGAACAGTTATTCTTTATCAGCTACGGCCAGGTTAGTATTTCACCCTATGTTGCATCATGTCATTGAACAGCAGCGTTCGGTGGATCTTAAGTGCAATTTTGAAGTCTCCAGTCTTGTTTTACAGACCATCTATTCTCCTAAATTACTAATTCGCTAAATTCCGGTTCTGAGAATGGGACGTTCAAGCTAACGTTGCGTGTTCTGCCATTGTATTGCTTTTTTCCCCTTGAGAAAGCTATCAACCGTCAGCTGCTGTCCTCTGATGACAGCTACTCTATCGCTGGCAGAGTGAAAAGAGATCACCGGCAGGATATTTCATTCACTGCAGATTTAATGTTCAAATTGCTTATCAGGCAATGATTGCGCAAATTCAGACAGCAGATGACACTGGCTGTGCTTCACAAAATTGTTAGCACAGGTTGTTTCAAAGTTAGCGCAGTTTTAATTTTGGCGTGAGAACGAGACTTTACATTCAAAATGAATTTTTGACCGATAGGCGGTGAGAATTATCATGAGGTTTTGTATTTATAAAAATTATTCAAAAATTCATTCACCTTCAGACTGCAATATCGCTATTTCTATCTACATAATAAGTTTGAGTTTATAATAAAACTATCATAAGCACATCTGACTAAAAAAATGTTGCGTTATGCGTGCCTCGAATACTGCGGCTTCTCTGATTGGTCAGCAATTAAATAGCATACCCAGACGATGTTGACAAAAGGTATGTTTGATGGATGTGATTGATAAACTATGTTGATGAATTTATGATTCTGCGCAGATAAAACATGCAACACTCAAACTTCGTGTGCATGTAAGATTACATATCCATTTGTAGTGTCACTTCAATATCACGCGTCTAATTTCAAAATTTAAAATACTTCCAGTCTCTTCGATTCCCCAGCAAGGGACCGAAAGTAAAGAGAGAAAAATACGTGTCTTTTGTTGATGAGTGTATAAGTGTGATGTTGCTCAATCTTCGAGCTCAGTGAACTTGTCCATCTGCAACCAATTGGAAAATCGGTGCAAAGTTTAAATGAAATCGATAATGAAAACATCGCAAGGGCTGTGGGCAACATTTGAGAAGAGTGAATGTTTTATTTCCGAAAAAAGAAGATATTTTTAACATTTGCTGTAAGTTGTTTTAACATTCCCATGTTGTTTTAATTAAGAAAATGATTTTCGAGCATTAAGGTTTTTCTTACATTGAAATAAAAACTGCGCTCATTTTGAGACAGATATATATTGCAGCATTTTTAGGAAAATCAGATGAGTATTTTTGTTCTGATGTTATCATTTGATTTATCCCAAGCCTTCGATTCACTACCACACAATTGTCCAAACTTTCATTGACGGTCATCTCCCTAACAGCTTCATCCGCTAGATTAATTCATCTCTTCAAGACCGAAGATTTCGCGTAACTCTACAAGATATTGCCTTCAGTTGCGTCCACAAAATGTCGTCAGGTGTCCCCCAAAGTCCAATTCTCTCCCCTCAGCTTGTTTCGGCTCACATGGGTTCCCTTCTTCCTAGCTTAATGGATGCTAAAATGGCAAAGTGCGCAGACGATATAATGATGCTGATTTCCGGTTTTGAGTATGCTTGACATTGATATACATATCAATCAAGAAGAATCAAACCAGAATGTCTGATGCCCATCACATGGCATTGACATTAAACGCAGAAAAAGCCAAGTACTCATTCACTCGTCGTGGTTACATCATTCCTTGACTGTGTTTCCGAGCGCAATCTTAAAACGAGGCTTAGGTTGTTTGGTGTTATATTCAAACATTGTTTTAACTGGAATGATCACATAAATGATATTTCTAAGCGGACTAGGAAGAGAGTCTTCTTGTTGCGTCGCCTGAAGGCAGCTGGGGCCTCAAAATCTGACCTCATTCTTGTTTAAAACGCACGTTCTATCAGTGAATATAATTCTTCTATGTTGTTGTAGACAAAAAGAACAGTTCAATACTGTACTGAAAAGCCGGAAGCTCACGCAGTCTCCTATAGGGTAAACGACGGAATAAGGGCTGCAATGATCACAACGGACGGACGGACTACACTTACGAATACAAATCAAAACGATCATGATCAGTCATTCTGATGCAAACAGGAATACATGAAGGTCACAATAAAAAAAAATGAAAGACTCGATCCCGATAACCCAGAAACCCCTTGTCGCATATTCATACCGCTGCGCTTTCGGAGCAAGCTACGTGGGGAAGACGGAGCGATGTCTCAACAAGCGTGTCCGCGAGCACATTCCCAAGTGGTGTGAAGAGGATAAAACAAAGGCCAAGATCCAAGCAAGTGCCTTCATTAGTAATAACTCAGCATCATCTGATCTGCAGCCAAATGCCATCAAGATGCTGAGGCAATGCCGTGGTCAGTTGGTGCTCTACATCTCTGAAGCCGTGATCATAAGACTCGAAAATCCTTCTCTTTGTGTACACAAATAATCTGTTTTTTGTTAGCTTAACTTGACTCAACCTCTATTTATCTTTTTTACTTTATTTTATCATTACTTTAGACCCGTGCTTTCAGTAGAGAGTTTGCTGTACCTTAATCTATTGTGACCACAGAATTAAATATTTTGTTCATCTGCTTCGGTTTGCTAGAAGTGTGATTAATACGAAATTGACGGCACATTGAGGAACCTATTAGGTGGGCAAAAACGAATTCCTAATACCTTACAGAGATAGGAAAAAAAGTCGTGCGTCGCTTGCGGATTAAAGTGAGTTCCGGCAAAGTGCTTCGATTGCCAAAATTCCTTCAGATTCGAAGAATTCAGATCATTGCGCACAAGTTTTCTCCATAATATTGGCCCTTCCGATCATTACTAAAGAAAGTAGCAGGCGTACGAAAATTAGTTCACTTGATGATTTCACATCCTCTCCTCGGCATTGCTCTATGTATAGTGCATACAATGAATCGAAGCCAGGCATCGATGTGTGTTTTGGTGTGTGCGAGGAGTGATATCACAGCACGCACGCATCTCTCACTGGATCTGGTGTCCTCTGCTGACAGCTTATTGCTTGCCATTTCCAATAGCAAGTGATACACGAATTATCCATTCGAGAAAGAGCAAGCTGTCTAATTCTGTGATGTGCCATTTCGATATTAAGGTTAGATATAACCCTTCCTTTCTAGGAAACCGAAGAGCGCAGATGAATCTAATTCTGTGATTGTGACCTTCATGAATTCCTGCTTGCATCAGACAGACTGATCATGCCATTTTCATTTGTGCTCGTAAGTTTAGTCCGTCCGTCCGTCCGTTGTGATCATTGCAGCTTTCATTCTGTTGCGCAAGGAATAAAAATAATTGTATGAGCTTCCGGCTTTTCAATGCATTATGGAAGTGGACCTACACCAAAGGATTAGTTCAATACTGACCAAACTGAATCGGCTGTGTTATCGAACTATCTGTGGGAATGATTGTAACAGTGATTGTCTTGGCATGAGCTTTGAGAGTTTTGAATATGTTTTCAACCCAAGTAGCGCTCTCTACCAACTTGCGCCAAGAAAGTTGCACTTTTCTCAGCATCTTGAGATGCCTATTTGTAAAACATATCGCTGATCCAGATCATTTCTCCCCTATTGTGTCAAGTTATACAATTCCAATTTATAATTTATTTCACTTGAAGTGTCTTCAATATTGTATTTAGTGTTGGTACACTAGGTGACATGCCATGCTCAATTAAGCGTAATTCACGCGTAAACTACGTGCAATTACACATGACCCTAAACATCCGTGGCTATGCGTGACATTGTTGCAACATCTGTCGGCAGTCCTGTTATGTAGACTTTGCGTCTCATGTGTCTGCATGTATCAGAGGATAAACAATGTGGTAGGACCTCAATTTCATGCTCAGAGAAGACAGAACATGCTTAGCGGTTCATCCGTGGTTCAAGTGGCAGCGCAGACAACCGTAGACGACGCACAAACTTTAAACGCTCGCCCGCACGTATTGATAAACATTCCTCATGTTTTAACGGCATCAGAAGACGTGATTGCTGACTCATAGTGCAGCGCGTATGTACGCGCGTAGAAGAATAGAATGTCCTTGCACGTATGTTTGAGGTGCTCCATAGTATCGCGTGAATTACGCGTCGCATGTCACCTAGTGTATTAAGAACAGATTACGTTACAATCATATGATGGTACTGTATACTTTTACTGTATGATTATTCAATGATCTCTTTTCCTGACTTGTAAGTTTGATTTTCATTACTTTGAAATAAAACATTACTATTATTATTTAATGAATATCCTGTGTATTATTGCTACCGCTCTGGTATCGACATGTGATAATTGCTCAGGCATGTGACAAAGTAAAGAAAAGAAGGTCACATAGAGAGGGACTACACCTTAAGTCGAGATTTCATGCCAATCATGTTGCTCCTTTTTGAATAATGAGATATCTGCTTCACATGTACTATGATGAATATGTCCACTGCGATTAACTTGCAGACGTGGTGCAGCAAATACACTGATGAATCCCTCGAGCGTTTATTGAAGTACAGTTATCCAGATATGTTCCTAGTCCTTGGCCCTCTATCAAACAGCCCATACTTTCAAGAGGCTTTCCATTGCAAGGAGGGAGATAAAATGAATCCACAAGAAAAGTGCTCAGTATGGTAAAAACCGAAGACTGAAGTCACATCGTAGCTCTGCAACATCTGCTATTTGGCGTGATTACCTATGTTGCTGGTTGATTTACATCATATTGAATATTTTCAAAATGACATGGATTCAGAAACATAATTGAATTTTGAGATCCATTGTTGTCTATTCAAACTGCGCACGTAACTCGATGTTCAAGAACTTTGTAGTATCATCCACGTCAATCATGTGGAAGTTTTATTTACTCTAAAAAATATATCTTTTATTGACAAAAGAGAGTCATTTCTTGCTTTTGTGATAAGCTTATCCGATTGGCAAATATTAGCGTGGCGTGGGTCCAAACTGCAGCGACTATTTTTCTAACAAAGTGATGATATTTTGTTCCTCCAATTTTGGGGTCATCCAACATTTGTATGACACACATATTTCGGAATATGATAGAAGTTGAAACCCACAACATCAACATTAACATCAATTCACTCAAACGACTTTATTAGTGCAACCATGTTGACTTATAAGTTTCGAACATGACTTTTTGTGTTCATGAATTGCAATGTGTTTTTTTCGGATTGATAATATGCTTAATTTCAAAAGAACATAATGCATTATTGTTGATGGTTGAATACTTATTGATTATTTATGAAATGCCTTGGACTTACGTGTATTAAAATGGAACTCAGTGTTGGAAGTATGACTCTTGAATATCATTATCTCACTATTTACAAAACGGTAGTAACATTTAGTGTGACCTTTATTGACAGAAGGCATTAAATCAACATACTTTGGACATGATTGATGCTTTCTTTAAATATTGTGCTGGGGCCGGTTGCATAAAACTGTCCTAAGCATTTTCCTTACTAAACTTCGTGCTTAGGAAGAGTTCAGTTGCATAGAAGTCTTACTTACTATGTCATGGCAAGTGCATATTTCTTGAACGACAACATTTTCTCAACTATCTTAGGAATCCTAGACTCGCGTTTAGGAAGCCGCATACGCAGGAATTCCTTACTGTCTCAGTTGCAATAAAGTTAGGAACTTAATTTGCTAGAAATTACTGACTTCCAGTTGCTACATGCAATTTTCCTTACTAAAATGAGTCTATAATTTAGAGCTGCTTCATGTCTCTACTAAAGTGCTATTTGTCTGTGAAATTCTTGTAAAATTATGTGACGAATTAAAATTTCGATCAAATAAGCGAACCACCTCTTTTGTTCATTCCACATTAACTCAATCAAAAACCAAAATCACAAACCAATTTTGCAATTGAAAGATGAATACATAAAATCTTCATTTTTAGTGAGTTCTGAAAGTTTACAGTGGTTTGATGCACATAACTTCCCTGGTGCTTGTGGGTGCATTGATGGAACTCACATCAAGATTTTGGCGCCGAAAACACATGAAGAAGAATTCGTAAATCGCAAAGGCTATCATTCTATCAACGTCCAGCTGATAACAACAGGTAATCTCTTGATTGCTGATTGCGTATCAAAGTGGCCAGGCAGCACACATGACAGCAAAATACTCTCTGAATCTGGAATTTGTGAACAATTTCGAGATAATCAGTTTGGAAAAAACTTTTTGTTATGTGATCAAGGATATCCTCAAAGGAGTTGATTGTTTACGCCGGTATCAGAGAGATCGACTGGATTTCTAACCACTAAAGAAAGAAATTACAACAAAGCTCATCGGTGGAGCGAGTCATTGGAATTTTGAAGCGCAGGTGGTCATGCTTGAGATTTGAGGTGAGCAAATGCTGCAGAGTAATTGTCGCATGTGCGATATTGCACAACTTCGTCGTTCTTGACGATGTGGATATACCCAATGATACTGATTTGTGCGGCTCTGAGCAGCCGTCATCAACTGATTTGAGTGGCACAAACACTCGGACTATGTACATTGTCGAGCATTTCTAATTAACTGTTTACAGATGGCAATTTTTCCTGTGTTAAATGTGGATTAGAAACTCGGATATCCCTTCTTGCTTTTCATTGGCTATTTGAAGGCTGACACACAAGTAGCATTTTGATTTGTTCTCATTCTATGGCTAGGAAGAAATTTAGGAAGATTTTTATGCAACTGCAGTTAACGTTGATAGAAAAAAATAGTTTGTAGCGTTTTATTGCAACTGGGGGTTTCCTAAATTTCCAGTATTTAGGAATTTCCTAGTTAGGAATTATTTCATTGCAACCCTACTTAAGTTGTTTTCCTAAGTTAGGAACGATTTATGCGTTAGGGATTCCTACATAGGAAAGTTTTATGCAACCGGGCCCTGGTATGGCTTTAGTAAGTAAAGCATACCACATTTGAAATAACATACGAAAAGCATACAAATATATACCACGAGAATGTAGAAATATACCAAAAAAACTTTGGTGTGCGTCCTTCGCATGTGATTGGTATTGAGCGACTTGCAGTGTGGGAAGATCATGGGATGGAGTATATCAATAAGAATGGTGAGAGATAGATTGCCAGGAAATTGCAGCCGGTTGCATGTAAAAATGATTACAATCATAATTTATCCGAAATCCAACGTGAAAAAATTTTTAGCCAATCTTATGAGTTAAATGCCAACGAGCAAGATCAAATTATATCGGGATGCATTATTGAAATCGAAGTTAAGAGAAGAATGACGGAAAAAAAAGAAATTTCAAAGCGCACTTGCAGAAGACAATATTTCCTTTCAACAGATTCAGGCACATAGCATTTGCAGATCGTTCCTTCTTAGTAGGGCCTACACTTCAATAAGCGATTCCAGAATTCGTACAATCAAGAAAACGCATAGAAAATGAAACTAGTATTATAAAAGTCTATCAGCGTGGACGTCCTCTCAGCTATAGGCGTGTTCCTGATGAAGGGAAACAGAAAATCAGTGATCACATTGAAAGTTTTCCTTTATACCGAAGTCACTAGGGATATTGTCGACTCAAGAAAGTATCTGTATATAGTGAAAATTTTTATATCAATAGATTCAGTTTTTCGTGGAGAGTACATTCCCGTGGTCCAAAAAATTATTTGAGCACTCTTGAAAAAAGTCAAAATTTGCCAATTTGTATACTACCGAGATGATTTCTCCTAACATGAAACAAGTATAGTCAGTGGCGTCTTCTCCGTACCTGCGAGGCCTTCGGCGCATCCTCAAAAATTATTTACCAACATTAATAAAAATGAAAAGTGTCATCATTCATTTAAATTCGATAGCTTCTCGTGATAGCTTCCGTCTCAAAATCAAACGCTCAACCTCAAGAGTGAACAGTTTTGCAGCACGTGCTTGAATCACAGCTGTTTTCTTCGAACAATTAGACACACAAGCTAGTCGTGTGTTCAGACGGAGTATTGATGTTCAGACAGTGCAAGAGAGCTGTGTGCGTGTGAGGCAGTAAACGCACGCGCCCGCGCCAATAATGGCTTTCCTGATAGACATGATGCTTTGCCTTCTCCAACTTTTGCAATGAAATTCTACACAATTATTGATCGAGGCGCGGTATCTAAATATAGTAAGGGAAGCGCAACCCAATTGTTCATAGCTTCGCTTAATGTGAGAGAAGTCACTACGTCAACAGTGGCAGATGGTGAGCGTTCAGATGATGAGCGTTCTCCAATGAATACAGAGTAATGCATCTGACTCGAACATCCAGATTCGGTAGAATTCCATAATTTGTTTTTACGTGATTGATGTGACGCTTATGTTTAGTGCTCCAGATGAAATCATAACCACGTTTTTCGTCCCAAGGGAATATACTGAAAAGATGACAGTCGTTAAGCAAGGTAGGCCAACACCTGACATGAATTTGAAAGTCACACAGAAAGAAATACACAAGACATTTTAATGCATCAAAATTTCAAACATGTGAGTGGCTGACCGGCCCTCAGAAACGCAAGAAACTGTTGACCTTGCCTTCTTTTTCTCAAGAAAATGTGGTCTGGACAGAGAGGGGATATAGTGATCTAAGCTCCTTGAGTAAGGCGGTTAAGTGACATGAGCAATCAATTCTCATGTGCACATTCACTTGGCCTTAAAAAATGTTCCGGAAATTGTTATTAAAAATTCAACTTTTATGAAAATTAATGATGTGACATAAAAGTGCTTTCTATAGAAATAGTATCACAATGCCGAGTGAAGGCCTATGGTAAGGGAGCACGCGACGCCACTGAGTATAGTAACATGAAACAAGTTGGATATCAAAAGGAATGAATATTTGCTAATGATCATCCCAACTAAGCGGAAATCAAGCTGATTATCAAAGGAATTTCATGCTCCGTATTGTAATGGAAGTCTTCATGAAAAAGTCGCGATATCCGTGATTTCTTGGCTAAAATTTCAAGTTTTTAATTCAATTTTCACCGGTATGATTCTATGATTCACTAAATTCATGTTTCAGTTCATATTCAGTTAATGTTTCAATATTGATGTGGACCCATTTACATCTTTCAAAGTTAATCGATTGTCATTCATTCTGTGATTTTGCCATGCCAGTGGCAGCTGTTGCCTGATCACTCTTAAGAAGATTCTCTTGAGGTTCAGCAGGAAATCAATAAGGCGCAGGTCATCGAGTTGCCAAATTTAGCAAACATAACCTCACCAAGGCTGTCAGACGCGGACTATCTGTAAAATAATATTATTTCCTTCTGCTTTGTGCTATCATGATCACTCAATTCCGTTGTAATTTCTTCAAAGCTGCACAAATGCGCATATCTCACATTTGGAAACAATTCCGACTGTATCTCCTTTGAGTTCATAATATCGAAAGTGTATACACATTGGGGATTTAATAAATGCGGAGTTACCACTCTACCTAACATATTTACTCCCATGGTGTCGACTGATAAAAGTATCTGTATACAGTGAACATTTTTATATCAAAAGATTCAGTTTTTCGCGGAGAGTACGTTCCCGTGGTCCAAAAAATTATTTGAGCACTTTTAAAAATGTCAAAATTTTGCCAATTTAAATACTACCGAGATGACTAAGTTGGACATCAAAAGGAATGAATACTTGCTAATAAGCATCCTAACTAAGCGGAAATCAAGCTGATTATCAAGGGAATTTCATAATCTGTATTATAATGGAAGTCTTCATGAAAAAGTCGCGACATTATCCGTGCTTTTATTGGCTGAAATTTCAAGTTTTTAATTTAATTTTCACCTGCATTTTTAGGATTCACTAAATTCATGCTTCATTTCTTGAATCTGAATAGCGATATGGACCCATTTATTTATTTCAAAGTTAATTGAAGTCATTGTCCTTGATTATGTGATTTTGCTCTGCAAGTAGCAGCCTGCCTGTGACACGCTTTAAAAAAATTCTTGATGTTGAGCATGTAAGTAATAGGCACATATATTTAACAAACATAAAGTCTCCAAGGCTGTCATGACACTGAGAATCTGTGAAATGTCATAATTCCTTCTGCATTACTGTCACGATCATTCAATTCTACTGCAATTTTTCTCAAAACCGCAGAAATTTGCATCTCTCAACATTTGGTGACAATGCCTCGTGTAACTTCCATGAGTTCATCTAATAAAATCGAAATTGTATACAGATTGGGGAGTAATAGGAAGAAGACCGTTTCAGGACACCGAAAAATTCAGAATAACTGGTATCTTTAGAAACGACATAAATTCATGAATTTTAACCCTTTTTCAGGTTTTTAAGACCTAAATTCATGAATTTAGACCGTTCCAGGACAAGACAAATTCAGAAAAATTGGTATTTTTAAAAACGACATAAATTCATGAATTTGAACCCTTTTTTTTAGGTTTTAAAGACCTAAATTCATAAATTTAGACCATTTAAAAAGTGCCATTTTTTAAAAATTCGGTATTTTTAAAAACGACTAAATTTAAGAATTTTGGTCATTTTTTCAGTTTATGAAGACCTAAATTCATAAATTTAGGCGTTTTTAAAAATATTCAATTTTTCAAATTTTTCAAAATCTCAAATTTATGATTATGACATTTTACTCTTAAAATCATGACCGTTCCAGGACACCGAAAATCATAAAAATTGGTATTTTTAAAAACGTCTAAATTCATGAATTTTATCCATTTTTCAGGTTTTTAAATATGAGATAACTAAAATTATGTGTTTAAAAATATTTCTTTGAAAATGGAAGAAACAAAAGTGGAAGAAACCGCAAGAATATATCCTTCGTTATCATATGAACGTAGTTCTACTTTAATGGACATTGAAAAAATGAATAAAGAAAAACATAAAGATAGAGTACGTTATATGAAAGATAAGGAATCTCAATTATTATTAAGATTAGAGCATTATAAAAAATTAAGAAAGAGATGGTCTAAAGTTAAGAATGTAACACAAGGAATTGGCTTATTCTTAACAATAAGTTTAGGTGCTTTAACAATTGTTATATCTTCTGGTGTTTTAGTAATTCCAGTAGTTGCTACAGCTTTAACAGGTACGGGTGTTTTTGCAACTTCACTTGTTACAATGTTAGATAAATCTTTAATAACTAAGAAACGAAAATCATTAAAAACTAAGCATTTACATATTAAAGAAGTCTATGACAAATTGCATTACTACTTTCAAAGAGTATGTGATGATAATGTTATTACGTTAGATGAGATTGAAAAATTTGATCAAATAGCTAATGAAGTAAATCAAATATCATTTCAATTACAGTCAGAAAAAAATGATGATAAGAATAAACAGGATGGCAAAATTTCTGGTGATGGTAAAATTTCTAATGAAGAAAATGATAAAGTTTTTTTAGAAAAGCTAAAAACTTTAAGCGAAAATTTAAGCAAAACTTTATTAAACAAAACTTTATTAAACAAAACTTAAAACGAAAAGATGTCAGACAACAAAGCAATAAAAAATAATTTGTTCAGTAAAATGTTTTTGTTGTATTCCAATGTTACCACAAAATTCAAATATTATATTTTAAAAAATGGATAAAATTAAAGATGATAATAAAAAATATATATATATAAAAAATAAAAAATTTAATATAATAAATGGATAAAATTAGAGCTGATAATTTTAAAAGAATAAAACAATTAGAAGAGTTAATAAAACAAAGAAATATTATGAAAGAAAATCATCTTCAACATAGAATGATAAAAGCTGGTATTCAATCTGATATGTTTGAAAAAATGCAGCAAACCGAGCAAGTAAAA
This sequence comes from Prostheceraeus crozeri, assembly GCA_907163375.1. Classification (NCBI taxonomy): domain Eukaryota; kingdom Metazoa; phylum Platyhelminthes; order Polycladida; family Euryleptidae; genus Prostheceraeus; species Prostheceraeus crozeri. The sequence continues at coordinate 123,970 of CAJQUW010016821.1, read as the reverse complement.
ACTGATTTTGAAAAAACTATGAAACCATTTAAAACTCTTGAAAAAGAACTTACAAATAATGATAAACAAATTAATATAACAGATCCAGAGCACAAAACTATATTAGATGACTATGGATTACTAGAATCAAACATTAATAAGAAATTACCAAAATCTATGCAATTTGAACATTCTATTTCATTTATAGATGGAAAAACAATACCTAGATTTTATCTCGGACAAAAATAAATATTTCCACAACCTTTACGGGGTCTAATTTTTTCACCAGATAAATCTCCTTTTAGTTTAGATAGAAATTTTGTTGATCTTTTAAGAGGAGCAGATTTAAAAATAATATGGCGTAGAAGATCTCATAAAATATAAAGCTATGTTAGATAGAGTTGGTGCAGCAAAATCTCTTAGACGCTATAAACAATTAGAAAATTTATTATCAACGGGAGTTAAAGTAGGAAAAGGTTTTAAAAACAGAAACAACTGTATTTTTACCAGATGATCCGCAAGAATTACTAAATAGGTTAAATATTTTAATATCTGCAATAAAAGAAGGACATAACTCTAGTTTCAATGAAATTCATGCTATATTGAAGAGACTGTTAGAAAAGAAGATTCTAAATGAAGAGGATTATAAAAGTATAGCTGAAATATGTTGTTTCTAATTTTCATAAAAAAGTATCTATTTAAATTTTTTTAGTTAAAAAATGTCTTCGAGAGAATTATCATTAGTAGATTTTGACAAAATCAATAATCATTTAGAAAATTTAACAGAGATTTTGGGTTCATCAAAATTTAGTAGGACGTTAAAAATTATAACAACTACTTCATCACACACTTGTAATTTAGAACTCATTCTACATTTGGAACAAAATAAAAATAATCAAATAGCATTGACTAGTTTCTCCACATTTAACACTATTCAAAACGTTATCAAAGATGTGAATGATCAATTTAGATATTCTACTGATAAAGGCAAAACATGGAAAATACTAACTTTTCTTCCTGGTTCTTACGAAGTTGAATCAATATCAAATGAAATTAAGAGTCATTTAGGTATACCATTTAAAGATAAGAAACAATTACATTTTGCAGTTGAACCGGCAGTTAATAAATTTTCTCTTACTTTAGGCGAAGATCATCAAATTGATTTTAATCATGATAGATCATTGTCAAAGCTATTAGGATTTAATAAACAAACTTATAGTCAAGGTTATCATTTAGGTGAGAACATTCCAAAAATAACTGAAATAAATTCAATTGTTGTACATTGTGACATTATTGAAGGAGGATATATAAATGGTAAATTGCCAAATTTAATATTCAGTTTTCCAGCTTTTACTGTACCCATTGGTTATAGATTAAATGTAATTCCACAAACATCAATATATTTCCGTATTACAAGAAAAACTATTAACAACATTAACATAAAAATCACTGATGAGAAAGGACAAGAAATAAATTTTGGAGGTGAAGAGATTATGATAGATCTTTTAGTTCGGGAGGTATTAACTCCCACTCGAAGCTAGAGAAGTTAAATTTTCTTCTTCTTATTATTCTTCTTCTTTAAAAATAAAAAATTAAAATTAAAATTTTTTATTAAAAAATGAGTGAAGTGCCCCCATTAAATAAAAAACTCAAATTTAATCATCATCCAAATTTATCTAATAAAGTTTTGTCAGCTTTTTGCGGAAGATCAGGTTGTGGAAAAACCTTATTATCTAAACCTATTATTTAAAATTTTAACGACTCCAAATTTTTTGGATTATAACAGTCTTATAATTTATACAACAACAGCAGAACAACCCGTCTATCAATTTTTAAAATATGGATTTGAAAATAATCTTAAAAAAACAGCAATTGCTTCATTATTCAAAGAATATGAAAAATCTGAAGATGAAGAAGAAATAAGTTCGTGGTGTGAAGAAGCAGCAAAAAATAATCAGTTAGTTGAATCCAATAAAAATAAGCATATAAAGATACAATTAATAGATGATAGTGGTAATATGCAAGATCCTAGTAAACTAGATAAAACAATGAAACATTGTGTAATTTTTGATGATTGTGTTAATGACAGAAATCAGTCAGTTCAGAGAAATTATTTCACAAGAGGTAGACATAACAACTGTAGTGTTTTTATTTAACACAAAGTATGTATTCATTAGACGGAAGTGTTATTAGAAAGAATGCAAATATATTTATACTATTTGAAATAAATGCAAGAAACTTAAGTGATTTGTTAAGAGATTTATGCGTAAGAAATAAAGATGAATTTAAACAATCGTGTAACAATGCTTGGTCAAAAGATTATGGCTTCATTACAATTAATATTGATAAAAAAATTCATGATAGAGTTATAGAACATTTGTTTACCGAGTGATAAAAAATATACAAATATAGTGTTATAATATTTTATTTTTTTATTTTATATATATATCAAATTTGTCTATCTTAGAAATTAGAAAATTAAAAAGGTGAAGTAGTTATTCCATCAGGTAAAATTTTTCTTTTATCATCAAATGGATCTAATGCTAATTTATGTTCTTCTTTTAAATACATTTTATGTTTCTTTGAATTAAGTCTATAATTACATGCTGTTTTTATTTCATTATTAAATAATACATTTTTATAATCTTGAAATGTTATTTGATTAGCCACTGATGCCTTTGAAATTCCTTTTAATGTTTTATGTGTTTTAATATTATTAGTTGTGTTATAACAATAACATTTAGATTTTAAAAATATAGCTTCTGTTATGAAATCTTCATTTCCTTCTAATTCATCTTTTACTTTACATAAATCAGAAGGATGAATGATATCTTTTATTTTATTAATTTCTTCATCAAGTGAAGAATTATACGGTATTGTTAATTCTAAGAAAACAGAATCGGTATCTGTAAAGTGTAATTTATAGTTTTTGCCATAAGCAGGTGCTAAATAATCATATATAAATCTATACATAAATAGTTTAGCTAATTCTAATATAGTGAATCCTATAAAATTAAACTTATCATGTTTTACGCTGATTCGACGTAAATGTACAGCACATAGATTATCACTAAATCTAGTAGTTCTTTTATATGTAGGTTTCCTTGTTAAATTTTGAAACCTATCTCTATCATAAACTATTTCAATATTTTGTCTATTACGCACATTTTCTAAAGTCTTACCATAAAATGCATTATTCATTAATTTGAAGAACACGTTTCCAAAATCATCTTTATTTCTTTTAGCTATTTTACGTTTTTCAATATTGAACTCTATATAATTTTTTAACCATTTAGATTTTTGATAAAATAGTTTTCGATGTATTTTGGTGAGAATCATTCCATGTTCTAAATACCAATCTAGCATTCTTCCTTCAACAACATACTTTCCTTTATTACTTTGTGTTAACATAAGTTTTTTTGTTGGTCTGTATTTCTTAGGAATTAAAGATTTTTGATAATCTGAAAAATCTTCTATATTGGGAATTTTGTTTTCGGGACAGAAAGGAAAATATTTTGTTTTATCTTTTATTTCATCAGGGTATACTAAATCAACTTCATATATATAACCATGATTATAATTTCCATCATATGTTTTTTGATAATCTAGAATATTACACCATGACATCTCACCTGTTGGTAATTCTTGTATCATGCAAGAAGAATATAAGCTATTAAAATCATAATATAACAAATAGTTTTCTCTTATGTATTCATCAACTGCTGCTTGACTCTCTTCATTTGATATAAGTCCTTCTATATTTTGATTAAACAATTTTATAAACTGATCGCTTTCTTCTGGAGATAAAGGTTTCATTATTCCATAATCATCAGGATTTACTTTTTTATTGTAACACTGTACATAACGATTACCTAAAACTGATGAAACACCACCTCTAATCCCAGATTCAAAAAATAATAATTTATCATATGTATTTTCTTTATAATGTTTAAGTTTAACACCAGTATGTTTTAATCCTGCTAACCATGTTAAACCTGGTGTAGAATAACAATAACATGGATCTATTCCGTAATATTCTAAACACATATCACGAAAGTTTTCGAAAAGATCAGTAAGGATTAATACATCTATCTGAAGATATTTCATTGTATAATCATACATTGTTCTACAATTTAACTCTCTCCAATTCTTTTCAGCTTCTGCATAGTCTTCTTCAGATAATTGTGATTGTTTTAATGTTGATTTAAATTTATTTATTGGAGGAAGTTTTTGTTCTTTCATTATTTCATTTATTCTATTTATATCTCCAGTTATATATTCATACGGAAATATGCCTTTTAAAGGTTTTAAATTATATTTATTTAATATTTTACATTGTTCAGGTTTCAAAGTTTTTCCCATAACATCTAATGAATAAGGAGTAAAAAATCTAAATGCATCTAAAATTCTAATACAACCTAATTGCATTGAAAAATATTCTTCTTCTGTTTTACATAGTACATTTATTTGTTGTTGTTGTAATTTTTCAGATGAAAATAAATCTTTCATTACTAGATGGAAATCATATTTAGAACCATTGTAGAAATATAAAGGAACAAAGTTATATTTAAATTTATTAGCATTAAGATTACAAGAATTATGTGCTGCACCTCTATATAATCCATTTAGATGATCATGATCTTTTACTTTGTCGGCAGAGCCGTCGCTTCGCTTATCAATATATCTACCTTTGCCATTTTTATAATTTTTTGTAAATTCTTTTCCACAGTAATAACATTTTGTTTCATTAATAAAATTTAATTTTTCTTTTTCTGTTAATGGCATCATTGGTATATTTATTTCAAGCAATTGTGAAAAATAATTTTGTAATTCTTCTACATTCTTTGTAAACATTTCTGAACTATCCTTACCATAGTATTGATAATATTCTGATTTAAATAATTCCGGATAATTTGAATGAATGTACATTCCCCAACATAATGGTTTTCGTTTAAATAAATATTTTTCTTTACTTTGTTCAGGTGCACTTTTTTCATAATTATCATTTACATAATAATCATTTTCAGAATTTTGTGTCATATTAATATTATATGCTTCAAAATCACAATAAATAGTAAAGGGTACTTTATTTTTAAAATACCATTTATTATATTCTAAATAATCATCTTTTGGAAATGTGTTTCTGACTGCTTCATTTTGTTGACAATTCTCCAAATGTCTATTCATTTCTTCTAAAGTTCTAAAACTTGTCATACATTGAAGACAAGGAAAATTTGTATTATCTGAAGTTTTTGTAAATATAGAAACATCTTTACGTAATACAAAATGAACCTGATAATATAATATATTCGCTTGTGCTGGTTGTTTTAATATATTTGCTTGTGCTGATTGTTTTGATTGTTTTAATTTTTCGAATAAATCAAAATACATTTCATGTGTTAAATCAATTTGTCTTTGTAAATCTTTTTCAGACTGTTGATAATTTTGATTTAATATTTGTAGCTGTTGTTCATATTCTTTATTATATTGTTCTTTATATTGCTGTTGACATTTTTTAAAACATTCATTTATTTTTTCTTTATTATTATTTTCTTTATTATTATTTTTATTTAATTCTTGAATCGTTTCCATCTTATTTTGATATTTATGGTGAAATTTTTGTACTAACATTTTTACTTGATGATAATATTCTGTTTTACAATTTTGTAAAATTTCATTTAAATTTTGTAATTTTTGTTGATATTCTAAAGATAAAGATGAATATTTGGAATCATAATCATAATTTAAATTACGTCCTTTATAATTATTATGATTAATCATTATTGGTGATAATGTTTTAACAATTTCAAATTTTTCAGTACATATTATATTTCCTTGGTAAAAAATATTATGATGCATGTAATTTCCTCTATCATTATATACTATTTCTGATTGACATAAATTTTTATTATTCAAATAAAATTTTTTTGAATCTGAGTAAAATGGAGTAATATTACCAATAGAAACATAATTCACATTTAATTCAAAAACATTTACTTCTATTAAATTTTTATTCTTTTTATGAAACTTTGTTAGCTTATTATAATCATATGGAAATTCATGTAAGCCATCAGAGAGATCAAATTCCTTTATATATTCTTCTTTATTATAATGACTTAGTCTTTCTTTATGATATTTTGCAGGATGTAAATGTGCTATAATACTCCACAGAAAACAATAATCATCTTCATTTTTTATGTTGATTATTTGTGGTGAACTGAAAGGCAAAGGAACATAACTACCACCAGTATTATTTTTATATTTATCAATTACTATTTTCTTAGATAGTATTTTAACAAATCTCCAACCAGATTCACGTAACTGGGCTTCAATTATACAATTTTCTAATTTATTTATCATCGATTCAAACATGGGTTGTATATCATTTACATTATGAATTTCTTGTGAATTTGTGACCTTGTATTATTTCTTCAGGAATTCCATCAGGTCCATTTTTTGTTTAAAGTACTTCTGCATTCATATAACATTTGAAAGATTTCTCAAATATATTATAAAAGTTAGATAGAATATCAGATACAGTTTCATCGGTTTCATTATGTTCAACAGATTCATTAAATAAATATTTTATATCTGTTACGGCTTCATCAAATTCATCTATTTCGTTAAATTCATCAGTATCGCTAAATAAATATCTTCCATCTCGTACATGTTCATCTTCACTATTAAAAACTTTTTTATATTCTGAATGTGAATAATCATCAAACATTTTTTTAACTTTTATATCAGTAGGTAATGTTTCTAGATAGTTTATATAATTATTTAATTTTAATATATTTCCTTCATCAACTCGATCTACATTTTGTAAATGCATTTTACTATTTAAATGAGATTGATAACTTCTTTTTGTTTGCAACTGTCTTTTACATAAGACACAATAAAACTTGGTATTTTCCATTTTTTTATTTTTTAAAGAAAAAATTTGTGTTTTAATTTTAGATATAAACATTCTAATATCAAGGTCTTGAGAGTTATTATATATTATTATATATTTCACGTTCTTAAGTTATTTTATTTTCTTTATCACATTAAGTTTTATCATATTAAGTTTTATCATATAACGTTTTATCAAAAGATAATTTAAATTTATTTTCACTAACTATTGATTCTTCATCATCATCATAAATTGATTCTTCATCATCATCATCAATTGATTCTTCAACATCATAAATTACACTTTTTGGTATAGGATGCCATTCCCTGATAGGAATATCTAATTCTAAATTATATTTATTATTTGATAATAATATAATAGAGAAAAATATTGGTCTTTGATCTCTTTTGGAAAATTTAATAACACCACCATAATCTGAATCATTTTTAGTTTTTATTAAAGATGATAAAATTTTAAATTGATTAGATGTAAATCCTAATTTAAATTTTGTAGACCCGACACATAGTTGTCTAACAGTATCTTCAACTATTCCATCATTATTATTTTCAATTGTAAGAAAATGAAATTTAGATAAATTTTGATTATATGTAGTATTAATATCATGTTGAGATATAAATTTTTCTTCACTTAAATTTTTATAATTACTAATATTTTTATAATCTTTGTTACCATTCACACCTTTTTCAGATGTTTCAGAATCATCATCTATATTATCATCATTATTATTATTATATTATTCTTTAAAATTATTATTATCAGATTCTTTAAAATTATTATGATTTTGATTATGGTCATTGCTAATAGTATAAGGTGTTGTCCACATATAAATTCTTTCTTGTTGAGCTAAACCATTTATGTAAGATTTCAACAAATTAATATTTAAATTTGAATATAATCCTATATAAGTATCATCATCATATCTTTGTGGCATATCAGAACTTTCTTGTTTATAAATTGTATCTCTATAATAAACTTAACATAATAATTCTTCATTATGTTTTTTGCTCTCTATATGAATATTATATTGATTCTGTTCATCAACAAATAATTTAATTTTTTCTTTTGAAAAAGATTTTAATTTTTTTACTAATTCTCTAATATTGATATAATTAATTATTTTAGTTTCTATCCAATCAGTATTACTAATTGGTAACACTGCTCTTATAAAACCATAAACATTATTATGACCAATTATAACCATATTTTCCTTATTTAATTCTACATATGCAACATCATTATATTTACTTACGATATCCATAAATTTTATAAATGGATCTCCCGGAAAAATACAATAGTTGGTTTCTATAGAAGGTAAACCTTTAGTCTGTTCTCTAAATATTTCGGCTTGTAATTCAAATAAAATATTAACATCTATACATGGATTATTATTATCAAAGCATTTATTTTCAAATCCCGATGATCTCGTCGAATAAGAAGAACAGGATGATACGGGCGAATATAATTTTTTTAAATTTGCTTTTTCCATTTTTTTATTTTTATTAGAAAAAATTTTATTTTTTTCTCATTATATAAAAAATGTTATTTTTTTATTGTTAAAAAATGATGTTACCAAATGTTGGTGGAGGTGCATATATCCCGAATAATCGTGAATCAGAAATAGAAATAGAAAATTATATCATGAAAACTGGAGACGTTTTATCTGGTCCATTGCATCTTTCTATTCTTCCGCAACAAAATACAGAGTTAACAAATAAACAATATGTTGATACACAAATCAATGACTTAAAAGAAAAATATATAAACGATGTTTTGGTTCCACTGATGAATGAATTAAAGTTGCTAAAACTTAATGACAAATCATTAAACGAAAAATTATTAAAACTTGATAAAAAGGATAGAGAGCTAGAAGCAGATATAGCAAAACTTTTTAAAAAGATTTCAGAACAATCAAAAATTTTAATATTGCTTTCTATAAAGTTAAAATCTGCAGTCATTAAAAATAAACAACAGATAAAATTATTGAAAGAACAATTAGAAGATGAAATAGAAAAACTACCTGAAAGAATTAAAAAAATTTAAAGCAGTTACAAACTACATTCCAAAAAAGTGTTGATGAATTAAGTTCTAAAATTACTCAACAAATGAAAAAGATGAATAGAATAATAAATGAAGTAAACTCACTTAATCAAAAAGTTGATAAAATGAAAACTCTTAAAAATAATTTAGAAAATGAATTAAAGAAAAATTTGCAAGAAAACTCCAAAGAAAATAAAGAACAGTTAGATGCTGTTAAAAGACAGTTAGATGTTCTTAAAGTTAAATTGAATGCTCTTAAAACGGCGTTGAAGATTAATCAGGAGAAAATGCAAGTTAATAGAAAAGAAATTAAAGTACATCAGACGCTGCTTGACGCGATAGATAAAGTGCAACGGAAAATTAATAAAGTTATCTCGAAGTTGTTGGACATTCACACACGTAAATCTTAATCGGACCAAAGGTCCTCAGGTTACTAACCAATCCTAAACGTAAATCTTAACGTAAATATTTTTTCCAAAAGTCAAATTTAATCCTAAAAAATGCCTATAATTTATAAACACAATCTTAAACATTTTGCTTCAAATCAAAAAATTGCTCATGAACCATCTATGAAATCTGTTTACCATTATGACAGTGTAGAAACAATTCAAAAAGAAGGGGCTGGCATCTTTTCTGGTATTGGAAGTATCGTTAACTTAATTAAAAATAATAAAGATTTGATTACATCTGCTGCAAAAGGAGCAGCTGCTATAGGTAGTACAGCTAGTGCAATATCAAATGCTGTTAAGTCTCAAAACGAATTAAGATAACTAGAAGCTATTCGTAAACTTAGGAATGATTCTGAAGAAGTAAAAAAATTAAAAAAACTTTCAGAAGAAACAAAAAACAAAATTGCTAACATAGCTGTGGTGTCTGATGGTAAACATAAGAAGAAATCAGGCGTAGCCATAGAACCTACGGTTCGTTCAATTAAAGAAATAAGAGGTAATGGTCTGGCAAAAAATTCTGAAATTATATTTTAGTAAAATTTTTTTAGTAAAATTTTTTCAGCAAAATTTTTTAGTAAAATTTTTTTAGTAAAACTTTTTTAGCAAAATTATTTTAGCAAAATTTTTTCTGGGTGTGCGAAAAAACAAAAAGTCAAATTATTTTTTATAAAAATGTCTTCGCTTATCGAAAATAAATTTAGATTAGACGATCCTCCGTTCGTCAGTTACAATCAAAAAAAGAATGAATATATAAGAGTTGCTATGAATCCCGGATCTTCCAGTAGAGTAAATACTGGAGGAGATTTAATCTTTGAAGTTGATAATCAACAAAGTTATATATATCTACCTGATTCATTTTTACACTGTGAATATTCTGAATATAGTGATGCCAATTTTACAACACCATTACCAGAAACCGATAGTATTGCATTAGAGAATAATTTTTTTTCCAAGATTATTTACACAAACGCGTTTAGATGTTGCAACTCAAAATATAGAAACAATAAGTGATTCTCCAGGTGTAATTGATTCAATGCTTAGATTTGTAACAATTGGTGAAAATAATAGAAAGTATGAAATCGAAGGTTGGTTTCCTGATACTAATGATGGTATAATTGTTGATGATTTAACTCACGCTGGAACAGATGCAGCGGGAATTGCGAAAGATGTAGAAAATATTGCAAATCATTTAAATAAAACAAACAATAGTGCATATAAAGAAAGACGTGAATTTAACAAGAAAAGTAAACAGACAGTAAATTGGTCATTGTCTACATTATTCGGATATTTAGATTATGATAAAATATCACATCAATTAAAATTTAAATTAATAATTCATCGCACAGCAAATAATGAATTAATCTTTTTTGGTAAGACTGGAAAAAAAGCATATTTAAAAATTGATAGACTTGAATGGTGGATTAAGCATATTACTCCTAGCTTAGAGGTCGAATTAGATATTGCAAATAGATTAAACACTAACAAACCAATTCCAGTAAGTTTTATGAAGCGTACTGCTAGCTCAGTGACTTTTTCAGAGCAAAGATTTAACTGGCATTTTACTAGAACTTCGAATACTCCAAGATATTTATTACTAACTTTTCAAAGAAATAATTCTCCAAGTTTTGATAAGAACAACAATCTTTTTCATACTGATACAATTCGAAGTTTACAGGTTTCATTACATCAAACCCGATATCCAATTGATCCATTAAGATTCGATGATACCAATAATCAATTTATGGAAGGATATGATGCTTATAGAAATCTTTGTATAGAATTTGGAGTTGAACCACAATTAACTCCTGGAGATTGGAGACATTTATATCCTGTTTTCTGTTTCGATTTAAGTGCACAATCTGAAGATATTATCAAGACTGGTTGTGATGCTACAATTAATATTGAAAAAAAGATTCCACAACTTCATTGATGGCTTATGGTTTATTGTTAGAAGATGTAAAATATTCTATTGAAATTCTTAATGGAAAGATGGCTAGGATTAATTAATTAAAATTTTTTATAACTTAAAATTTTTGTTAACTTAAATTTTTTTTATTAAAAATGTCGCAAGCGAAAAGTAATAATAATAAAACTGTTGAATTAAAATTACGTAATATTGTTGACAAAAATACACCTAAAACTATTACGATTAACAAAAAAAAGTATTACATAAGTAAACCAATGATAGAGAATATTCAATTACAAGAAGAAAAGAATGGTGGAATTCTCCCATTAATTCCACTAATAATCGGTGGCATAGCAGCAGCAGGAAGTGTTGCAGGTGGGACAGCTGGTATTGTCCAAGCAGTAAATAAAAATAAGTCAGAGAAGGCAGCATTAGAAGAACAAAAACGACATAATAGAGAGTTAGAGAAAGTTGCTAGGGGTGAAGGAGTAGTAGATAATTTTATTAGTAAATTAAATTTAGTTGATGAAGGAAAACGAGTTCTTAAAAATATTCTCCACAATGTTGATGATTTAATTGAAATTAAAGAAACTAAAGATGGTTCTGGAATATATCTAAGTCCTAGTTTGATAAGATAAAACATTTCTTTTATCTTTTAAAATGAATTCTACAAATTCCGAAAATTTAATTAGATTAAAAATTTCTAATTCAGATTTATTGAATGATCTCTTAAAAGTACATGTACATAAACCCCTAAACTGTCAGCACACCGGTCGGCTGCACAGCGGAGGTGACATACAAAAAACATTAGAAAACTTTCCTGGATTTATTTGGAGTAAATATTTGAAAGAAAAACATCTTCCTGGTCATTCATATACCGGTCCAGGAACTCGATTAGATATAAGACTAGATGAGAATAATAATCCGAAACCAGATGAAGAACCAATAAACAGAGTAGATGAAACAGCTTACAAACACGATTTAGCTTATCGAAATCATGACCTAAGTTTTCGACATGTAGCTGATAAGAAGATAATTCAAGAATTAGATAATATTCAAAATCCTACATTTAGAGAAAGAATTGAAAGAATGTTTGTTAAGAAAGCTTTACAAGCTAAAATATTATTCGGTCAGGGTTTAGACAAAACTCATAACTCTGAAACCTACGCGTTTGAAATTCATAAAGAATACAGAAGGCCTAAATATCTATTGAAAGTAAAAGTATTTAATAAAGATGATATTTGGAGTGCTGATCTTATTCATATGCCGAATGAAAGGGACTACAAATACGCATTGACCGTTATAGATTTTATATACACGATACGCTTGGGTGAAGCCTTTAAAAAACAAAAGTGGTCTGTCAGTTAAATATGCGTTTGAAGAAATCTTTAAAGAAACTAATAGAAAGCCAAGGAAATTGTTTGTTGATAAAGGATCGGAATTTTATAACGGAAATATTCAGGCAATATTTGAAACTGTTTATTCAACTGAAAATGCAGGAAAGGCTGTAGTAATAGAGCGTTTCAATAGATCATTGAAAAATAAATTTTTTAAGAAATTTACTGAGCAAGGAAATAAGAAATGGTTGAAGATACTACCAGGAATTGTTGAGGATTATAACAATAAAATTCATTCAGGTATTGAAGAAACTCCAAAGAATGCTTCTAATGACCCCGATTTGATACGAAAAAAAATATTCGAAAATAATTATTCGAATGAGAGTAATCCGAATTTGGAGAAACTAAAGCCGAAATTTAAAATTGGAGATAGAGTTAGAATATTTAAGTATAAGAATAAATTTGAAAAAGGCTTTGTTGGCTATTGGACTAAAAAAATATTTGAAGTTTGTAAAATAAACCAAACTTATCCGATCACTTACGAAATCAAAGATTTAGATGATGAAGATATCAGAGGCCGATTTTATCAAAATTGAATTATAACGAAGCGATTTTTAATTATCATTATCATTATTATTATTCAATTCTAACATAATATCAAGAAACGGTACTCCTTTTTGTAATTTAAATAAAACATAAAGACATAATTGACCGCAATAAGTAATTCCTGGTTTTTGAATTTGAAATGTATTATAAGTTCCACTTCCAAGTAATTCTTTGACTTCATTTGTTGGAGGCAATCCATAAGAGTCGAACCGATAGTTCTCAGCCTCTGGGCGGTCAAAATAATAATTATCTCCGTTTATATTTCTTTGTCCCGCAGACCAATATACTCCTTCTTGATCAGATGTGTGAAGATTTGCTATGAAATTTATAGATGGCATATTTTTTAGGAATTGTAATTCGTCTCTCATTAGGACATGAAAATTCTTTATTCCCAATTGATTAGCAATTTTCTTTAGATCAAAATTCGTAGTTGTTTGTTTGCCATATATTTTTAAGAACTCGGTAATGCTAGACATTTTATAATAAAAAAATTTCTTATAGGGACCCCTAGAAGTCAGAAGGGTGGTATTGATTTAAAACTGTTCCATAATGATGTCTTTCCTTACTACTTATTCGATTTTGAAATGATTTAATTTAATCTAAATTAAAACGTTACATTTTAAGAAATCGGTTTATTAGTAGAGTTAGTGCTTCGCACATCTTTAATCAACTACAATTCATTTCTCATCAACATGTGAAAATTCTTTATTCCCAATAGATTTGCGATCTTATTTAAATCGAAATTCGTAGTTGTTTACGTTCCATATAATTTTAAGAACTTAGTCAGACCAGTCATTTTACATGAGATAAATTGTTTCTATTATTTTCCCGTAAATGTGAAATTAAGAACAACACATGGATATTTCAATTTGGTTACAACCACTTTGCATACATTCACTTTGATTACATTAAAATACATGTAAATTTGTCCACGCGTGGACACGTTTCAATTGGATGAGAGAAAAATGGTGTCATACAACAACATAATGAAAATGATTGATAACAGAAGGGTTGAATAATCAATTATTCCAAAAACACTCATCTTGTGAAAGACACTGCTCCAAGATTGAAAGATTAGTTTTTAACAGTCGTATAGGAAGCGAGACTCTACAAAGAGTCTGAAATTTATCTGCCAGTTTTGCCAACTTCATTGCTTCATTGCTTCTCAATTCATTTCGTGAATAGTTAACATTGTTATGTTTTAAGAGATATGTGAAATCTCCTTTATTATTCTCACACAAGGATAATATATGATTGGCGTGTTCTCCAATAAAAATTTTACATGTGACACTCAAGAGATGGCTTTGCTTTTCGTATTTCAAGTGTTGTTTCAAAGAATTCACTGACGTTGAAATGTCCCCGCCGGTTCTTTAAAATATTCCACTGATTCGATGAATGTATGACGTTCAACAACACTTTACTTCAACTGTTTTGTAAATGTTTCGATTCTGAAAGGAACAGCTGCTTCCTTCTTTGCTTTGGCTGCGATTTTCTGTTGTTCTTTGTATGCTTTTCGAGCAGAACGTATAGCGTCAGGATTGAAGAGTAGAGGCGCTTTCTTCGCTTGCTGGTTTATATACGAAAAGTATTCAGAATGTTTCTCCGATGGAATGAACAAATTCGCAATATTTTTGAAGAACTCTGGAAGTACCGTTGCTATGTTAGCTTGTTGTTCAACGATTGCTTGACTCATGATTGACGGATAAATTAGTACAAATCACTATGTTCAAAATATAAGAATAACGTAATTAAAGATAGTGGAACGATGAGAGCAAGCAGATGATAAGTGTTGATTGAAATAATATCACAACAATCTGAGCACACGATACAATGACAGACGAGAGAGAAAAATGAAAACAGTACAGCTGGCAGATATCTTAACGTCATACGGATGTGCTGACGCACTGACAAGAATTAAAACAACTTGCCTAACGTACAATCAAAATCTCATTGTTTCACAGAGTAGTAGCAGTAGCAGCTGTTTGTTCTTTAATACATTGTTTGCTTTCAAATGTTTGAGTGGGGGGTCACAGCTCTTTGCTCTAAAATGCCTTTTCTTCATAAATGCAAGAAGCAGATGTTCTCTACAATTGAGTGATCATCTTAGTGCAAAACAGTAGCAACAACAGGAATTACTAAAACACCTGAAGATATAACAATTGTTAAAGTACCTAAACTTATTGTTAAGAATATGCCAATTCCTTCAAATATTTTTAGACACATAATTTTAGTTATCTCATATTTTGAAACCTGAAAAATGGATAAAATTCATGAATTTAGACGTTTTTAAAAATACCAATTTTTATGATTTTCGGTGTCCTGGAACGGTCATGATCAAAGATAATTAAGATATTATCCATTGTCTTTGGTCATGATTTTGGGAGTAAAATGTCATAATCTCAAATCTGAGATTCTTGACTTTTCTGATTTTACAGTGTCCTGGAACGGTCATGATTTTAAGAGTAAAAATTGTATTTCTCAAATTTTAGATTCTGAACTTTTATGATTTTACAGTGTCCTGGAACGGTCATGATTTTAAGAGTAAAATGTCATAATCACAAATTTGAGATTTTAAAAAATTTGAAAAATTGGGTATTTTTAAAAACGCTTAAATTTATGAATTTAGGTCTTCATAACCTGAAAAAATGACCAAAATTCTTAAATTTAGTCGTTTTTAAAAATACCCAATTTTTCAAAAAATGGCATTTTTAAATGGTCTAAATTTATGAATTTAGGTCTTTAAAACCTGAAAAAAGGGTTCAAATTCATAAATTTATGTCGTTTTTAAAAATACCATTTTTTCTGAATTTGTCTTGTCCTGGAACGGTCTTCTTCCCATTACTTTGGGGATTTAATAAATGCGGAGTTACCACTTGTGACAGTCATCTCCAACCATCTGCTCAACTATTTGCTCAGATCATCTGCTCAAGCTCAAACCCTCTGCTCAAACCGAAACTGTTGTTTAAGAACACTCACTTCTGAGTTTGCTCAATGGTGGTGCTCAAATTGAAGCCTTAGTTATTATATTCATGTACATACTCTATTGTCGAGTATTTTGACCTTTTTGCATTTTGTTTAGCTGTGCTAATGTGAACTGTTGTAAACAGTCTTTCTATTGTTTGTCACAATATATGAGCAGCCGTCTTTCCAACAGAAAGTACGGTCTGGGATTTATGATAAGAACTCGTTCTTACTTGATATAAGAATTTAGCTGATTCTTATGTGGGACTATATCACCACTCTACATAATATGTTTACTCTATTACTGAATCTTTTGATATAAAAATTTTCACACTATACAGAAACTTTTTTGAGTCGACACTCCACCTACATATCCCTACTCTATGGTCGATACTCTACCTATGTATCCATACTCTATGGTCGCAACGCTGATTTTATGTACAGAATTAGAAAACATATAAATAAAATACCAAAATCAACAGCAAAATATCAGAGCACTTCGTGAAACGTAGCATTTCCTCAATGATACGTAATTTAGAAATGATGAATCATAACTAATAAAGTTTGGAAAATGAAGTATTTCCATCAATAATTCCAAATCAAAAAAAATCATCATTTTATTTTTGAGCATAATATATTAGTTGTTTTAAACCTTGCTTATGCAAAGCCTATTTTCATAGTTGCCTGAGACATATGTTGCAAAATTATTTATCGCATTTAATGCTAAGAATCGATCATTTTTAATACTTTCTGGTCTTATCTGACATTTCAATGCTGCAATTTCCAGATAAATTGAAAAAATGATAATGTTGATTTAACTAGTTAATTTCACATATCTTGCATGTTCACGTTTTCATTTGCTTGTGTAAAAGGAGCTTAGTCATAGACTTAGTAGCTAAGCTTCATTGTA
This sequence comes from Prostheceraeus crozeri, assembly GCA_907163375.1. Lineage (NCBI taxonomy): Eukaryota > Metazoa > Platyhelminthes > Polycladida > Euryleptidae > Prostheceraeus > Prostheceraeus crozeri. The sequence goes on along the minus strand of CAJQUW010016821.1, from coordinate 106,872 downwards.
TTTTATTGTACTCCAAAAAATGGCGTGCTGTTTGGGATGAATAGGCTAGGAAGTTTCTCGTAATGTTTGTGTTCCACTCCCATTTTGTACGAGCGTCACATAAAGCAGGCTACTTAGTGAATTAAAAACAAGCTCAAAAGTAATAACATTTCCATCATTGTTCCACGATATTTCTTTCGAGGTCATGGTCAATGGGTATGTTCCTGTCTACCCTCTCCTGAAGTGGGATGTATTGTAACTGCAAACTGCATTAGGGAAAGCGCTATCAGAAATTAATAGACACCGTTGAAGCGCACGCAACAGGAATCACCGACAACAGTAAATTAAGTAGATAGGTAGCGTTGCATTACGGAAATTCACTCTAGCGCTTTATGCATGCTTTCTGGGTCTCTGGTTGGAGTTGCGCTATTACTTCTGTGCCTGATGATTCTGTGTTTCCCTTGTGAATTTTGGCTGATAATGTTTTGAATTTCTTGAGTTATGCTATAGGCCCCTAACCTGTGTTTGCCCTTCATCATCTCATCATTTTTCCTCACAGATCAGACTCTTCTTATCGTGGATCAGGTGCATCTCTACTTTTCATTTGTTGTAAAATTGCAAGATAAAACTACATTTGTGAATATTGATGATGAATCCAAGACCTTGCACCTGAAGAAAACTTTCTGGAATAGACCCCATAGTTATCCTCCTCGACAAACATGTGCACATGTGTGACATCTCAATGGCGTCCACTTTATAGGCAGTTTTCTATATTGTCGTCTTTTGAATACCCGGCATCACTTTGTCCGTATCTTAAGCAGCAAGGAAGCCTGTTTTGTGAGCCTTAAATCATGCCCTGTATAGCCTATACCGCTGTGAAAAGCCGATAGTATTACTATTATGTACCATAGGACATAATGTGTATAGGACATATGTATGGGACCCATGGGTATCTAGAAATTGAGAAATATTTTGCTGGCATTTTATTTGTATAGCTAGTCGGAGAGTCATTCCTTTGTCAATGAGTCTGGTTTTAGATTTCAGAGATAGTGTAGTAAGCGAGTAAAAATTTGAAGGGAGGGGGTCAGCTACTTAAGTCATTAAGATAATGAAGGTCGGCTAAATAATCACACAGACCGCTGTAGATTTTATAGTGCAGAAACTCAACTAATTTTCAAACGTACATTTTGTGTTGAAATCCAGGCTCAATTTCAGCAAACCACTTCTACATGCCATCGGAAATCTCGCCCCATAGATAACTTTGGCATAACTTCATTAGTCCTATCAGCAGACCTCGCAAGGAAAAGTAGTTTTCTTTGACGCTATATTTCAACATGACTGGTTTTAATGAATACCGGTATTGATTGATAGCATGCCCTTCAGTTTTTGAGTGATGTGGACGCATCGATTTTGAAATAAGTTGAATTGTAAAAATGATTCTGTGCGAGTAAAATATGCCGAAAGTGTGTTGCTCGACTACATCAGAAACTTATTCAGTATAACTAGGATTCTCAATTCCAATAGGTATTGCATGTTAGACAATGGTGTATTTCTCGAAAAAAGGAAGTCAGACGTAGTCAATTGCAACCGTACGAGAACTGATGGTCTACAATGAAGTTGCAGCAATATCACATGGGCCTATTTGGATTCAATGCTTCCATGTTTACTCAAATTTTCAGTAGATGCATAAATTACCAAAATAAACAGATAAAGCAAAAAGAAAAGGAAATTTCATGCTAAGTCCAAAAAATGTGACTTTATTTGAGGTTACATTCCATTTGTAAAACAAACACAATTTGTACAAACAAGGCAAAGAAGAGAAGATCGTCGAGCTGTTGAATACAATCGGCATCCTAAATCAACCGCTGCGGTGCATGAGACATGTTGCACTTACAAGTATGTAAAAACATTGCTAGTAGAGGTGGGCTATAATATCGAAGTATTTCGAATCACTTTCAACACCAGCTCATTTAGAAGAGCTAACTTTTCTGAGCACTATGGTACTAATTTGATCAAAATTGACCCAAAAATGAGTAGGTGCGACCCATTTAAAACTTTTCGGTGAAGTTACTAAGAATAGCTACGTAATGCCCAATATGAAAGTACATTTACACAGGACTTTTAGAGAGTCAAAATTAAAAAGACACAAGGCATCAGTCGCAAACGAATTATAAGACATACACGTCAAAACCTGTTTACTATGGTCAAATATCTGTATTGATTTCTTAAAGCCTGAATTGAACAGGAAACATGAGCTGATGAACATCAATCTTTTTATATAAAGACTGAAATTTATTATTCTTGTGTTCAGCAGCTACCCATGAGTATGTCTCTGTGAGACGAAACGTCGGGTTTTTATCAGTCACTTACTTGTTTTTATTTTAACTACATTACCTCATCCTGCAATAAAAGTACAGGGAGCAGAATAACTTGTTTTAGCATGGCTATGAATAATTACCTTCCGTCAAAAAGCAGTTAACATATGGTCAAATACTATAATAACTTATGGGATCATCTGAACATAGTTAACATTCTGAAATGCAGTGTGCTTGAGATGTCTCCATCTCATCATGTCATCGAATGGGTCACACCGCTCAATGTGTTCTGTAAATGATCCACCCACGTGATCGCTGATACAGTTACCTGTTCTGTGTCTGCATTCCTCCGACGCTTTTCCTTAATATCCAACTCGGTAAAACAATGTTCCTTTCCAAAATAGTCTTCTCATAAGATGATCCTGAAACTCAAGTTTTTTGATGAAACTGTCATAGGGAAAGTCATGAAGCGAAATTTATTTGATGTCGTAGGAACTAACTAAAATCCATCCGCCTGAAAATTATTGCCGTAAAATCAATTGCCACTTGGCGTATAGTGGAAGGATATGGATGTAGGCTTAAGTAGTCCTATTTTGCATCATGTCATATCATCTCATTGTAAATATCATTATCAAATTCTTCGCATTTCAAACTTCTCCTTATCTAAGTATTGTACCTGAAGATGATTGTTGGATGGTAATCGAAAAATTTTGCATATCTAGAAAAGAAATAATAATTTAAAATCTTGAAATTTTTGACTCTTTCGAATTCCAATTATTATACCTGGCAACTAATTACCCAGTTAAAATTTTAGGAAGCTGCAGAGGTTGAGAGGCTGTTAGGAAAGTTCACGAAATTTTTCATGATATTGTTCTGTACGAAGACCGCTTTTGTTTCATAATCAAATGAAAAGCTCATTTGCATTCATTTGTATGTGCTTTGGTCTTCGTTAGGCATCTCCAGAGGAGAATGTGCATTGCTTGGATCAATTGCCATTATCAATAGAATGTTCGGCAAAAATTGTGACATCGAATTTCGGTTAAGTCTGCATAAAATGGAGTGGTTGGTAATTATCCGCAGGTGAATGTCTCTATACGCTACTTTAGTTCACAATTTAAGCTTGACAGCTATGGGTATACTCTTCTCTATTTCATCAGATCAATAGTGATTTATGCACCTCCCACGCCTTGCATTTGTGCATCAATATGAATCAGATGCATTCTTCAGCTTTCATGGCAGTTCTACACAACCTCTTGAGGTGATTACTTGAAAGAAGATATTTCCATTGCCGCTTTTGATTATCTCAATGCTCCTCTGTGCTATGTGCAGCTCAACTTTTGTATTAGGCTACCGATATAGTCTTACAAAGTGGGCTCACTCACAACTCATGCAGCAATTTCAGTCGAGCATATCATGCCTCTTCTGATTACAAGTTTATGAAGTGCAGCATGCTGCTTGTAATTCTCCCTCATTCCCCTCAATATGTTTATCAATATAGTTCCCTCAAATATGTCGACATTACTCAAACTTTCATTGTTCCGGATTGACCGACGAAGTAGAAATCATTTCATCATTATCGAAGATGTTGGGATCGGACATTTTCTTTAAAAAGCCAAGGAAAATTAAGTGTGTTGTGTTTTCTATTAGCAACAGAGTACGACCTTACTTGAGGTACATATCTATTATATAGAATTTTTACATGCAAATAGTATGAAATTCAAAATACTATATCTAGACACAGATATACATCATACATAGTCCATACACAAAGGATAGCAATACAATATAGCTATAGAAATGTAGGATCATGGAGATCCCACAAAGTGTTTGACAAAGGGTTTGTTCCTCTCTTCCGATCTGCACTTCAGATCGGTACTCATAAGAAAGCTGATATACCATCTTTAAAATTTTGATACGCATAATTTATAAATTTATTACTTAATACCGAGTAAAAATCATGGATGTCATTCTTCTAGATGATCTACTTCGATGATCTGCATTTTTTTTGTAGCAGAAACATGCGTTTTAAATGTTGGTACGAATGTTCCTGCCATTCGAATATCACTTCTAGTTTTTACCTTGGACAGATTTTTGGAAGTCGGAACCATTTTCACCACCAACCTATAATAGGACTATATGCGCGTATATCTTTCCGTAATTAGAAGTAAGCATAATTATGATTTCAGAAACGAAATTTGAAAACTGATGCAGTAATTAAAGATTGCACGGAGGTTGAAAAATTCATTCACACGGGCATCAGCTGAGGCATCTGCAGAAAGTGAAAAAGGTAACCCGCGGGCTGAAATTTTAGGAATTCTGGCAAAGAAAACACGAATTATGCTAATTTATATGGAAGGAATCGGCAGATCTATTTATAGTCAACCAAATAAAAGTCACAGCTCCTCCCTGTTGAAGTCATTGCTTGGGACGAACTGTCGCAGAACACATCAACCGTGAAATTTTGAAAGAGACCATATTTGCTTTCGTCCACACCTACTCAATTTTGCACTGATTTCAATAAAATTAGTACCAAACTGATCAGGAGACATTGCTTATTGAAATAAGCTGGTGTTCAAATGGATTTGAACATGTGACCTTTTTTTGAACGCAGCTGCGCCATGTCTTCTTTGGTCTTCCAACTGGATGCTTTCTCTCCACCTTCATGGATTCCACTCTCTCAATGACCTTCTCTTCCGCTCTCGTGTGGCATGATCAATCCATGCATCTTCATACCAGTAAGTTTTCAAAAAGTTGATCTGAATCTCACGAAAACGCGTACTCTCTAATCGTTTCCTCTTTTCGCTTAGGTGTATTGCTTTAGACTGGATGACATTTTTTTTTTAAATACTTCATTAGCCTGACTTAAAGTCTTCAGAAGCTAGGAAATTATTAGGGTAGACTTAAAAGCGAATATGAACTGGTTGTGGTGAAATTGAGTTACTTGAGTTCTCATTGATATTTAAATAAAAATTGACAGATAAAAGAAGCTAGACTGAATACTGCCATGTCACCCCATCGATGGTGTGGCATTGCAGTTTTTGAACTTTTTTGAGATTCAAATTAGAAGGTCAAGAACTCCTCGCGCAGAATTTCGTCCAATATGAAAATGTTGGGAAATACGCTGAATAATGCCTGCGCGGGTGAGGCATTGTTTTTCAATTTTTTCCATAACTTGGATGTGATGGATGATTGTCAAAAGTGCTGCCATGTCACTCCATTCTCCCCTAAATTCAGAGCGAATATCAAAAATGGACATATATAAAGCAAATATTAGCGAACCAAGGACTGATCCCCTAAGTAACATGCATCAACTGTCCCAAACATGCTTCTGAATTTTCACCATAGTAGACCAGTCATGACTTAAACCTTTTTAGGAAGCCATGTTCGAAACCGGAGTCGTTCAGAAAATCTAGACATCAATGGAATTGTATTCTGTCGAAGGCCTTTGAAGAACCCTAACCGATCATTCGCACAGCCAACGATTCTGATATAAAATTGAGGTTTTAACGCTATGGAGTCTATGCATATTGATTTGTACCATACAATGAAAGCAACTTTTCTTTGATGTTCGACAACACAAAACGCTCTAATATCTTTTCTGGCACCAACCGAGGTCATCGATATAGGACAGAAGTCACTCATGGTTGCGGGTGAGGTTTTTTTACAGAAGTAGGACGCAAAAAGGAAATTTTTCAGCACTCAAGAAACATTAACGTGGATATTGAGTGATAGAGCTGTCTGCCTTACATGTACTCAAGAAATCGGTACGACCTTTTATAGCCCGGACAGGGCGGGATCAAACCAGAACCGCAACTCTTCCGGATGTCCAATGCATGATCCCCTCCGCAATACATGATCCGTCGATTTTGCAAAGTTCCACTTATGACCAACGAGAGTTCACATCTCAACAACATCAGGAAAAGAGTTTTAATTATTGTGAAACATATGTGAACTCGGATCCTAAATTCTCATCACTAGAAAGTCGATATCTGATCATCTGAAAAGGATTCTAAAAATCTCGGAAATCCTTCAGAGTGAAAATTGTCTTTCACAGTTTCAATCGAAATTTCGATTTCCATCGTCTACATGTTTAATGTTGATCATTAGAAGAAGATCTGCATATTTCTCTACCGGATGAAATGTTTTTGCAGCTATAATTAAATCTTGTATCCTCGTCAACTATTTTGTGAGGGGGCTCCTAGCGAGTAAGAGATTTGGCCTAGCCAAACTTCTCTCTCGTACCACTAGGTATGTCGATGACATTTGTGTGTTTAACTTCAAACATTTTGATAAGATCCTTCCTGAAATCTACCCGGTAGATCTCTTGGCTGGCAGAAGCGGGGACAACAACAAATGTGTTAATTATTTGGATGTAAAAATCAGGATCGAAGATGGTGGCCATTACATCACAGAGGTTTACCATAAGGTTGATGAGTTCAGCTTCCCAGTGGTGCTGTATACTTTCCCCGAGAGTAACATGCCTTTGAACACTGGCTTAAACATCTTTGCTGCCCAACTCATCAGATTCGCTAGGATTTCATCTGATGCTTCCGCCTTCATCTCAAGAGCTAAGGGCATTTTTGATATCTTTAAAGGACGGGGTTATAAGAATAATTTGCTGGTTAATTCTTGCATTAAGTCCTTCTCCAAGAATAGGTTCCTCGTTTTTAAGTTTGGTTGTTTTTCGCCCCGCCAGATGCCATCCATCATTGGCATGTTGGGCTAAGATAACCTCTTCTAGTTTCAAATGCGTCCTTTTGTCCTAATATATTAAAAAAAATTATTTTCGGTTAGGTTCTGCTATGCTTCCATATCGTACATTCGATATGGTTGGCCTGGCCCCGCCATGTGGTATAGGTTGGAGGTTAGGGGCCGAAACCTTGCTTCATGCAGCCACATGGTTCCTCCCTGATGACTCCATACATAGCAAACTTAATTTTGGTTTTTTAGGTTTCTAATTTTTACCTTTGTTATTTTTAGTTAGCTTCTCGTCAGGTCCATGACGAACTCTTGTTACAGTTCTTATTTGATAAAAATTAAATCGTTTATAAGTATTAATTTATTTCCCTTACCGTCTTCAGTTGAGTAGACTACTAGACTTGCCTTTATACGTATTTCAGTACCTGCTCTATACTAGAGTAGGTTACTCTTTGTTGTCAGTATTAATTTATATTCATTCATACATGACTTTTAATTACCTAATTATTTACAAGATTCTCCACTAGGGTAGTTGTTTAACTTTGGCGTCTTCCGTTTCCTGGATCCTTCGAATTTTTTTGACCGTGTCGTGTCTTAATTTGATTCACCACTTTCCAAAGACCATTCACATTTTCTTTGTAAATGGTTATTTGCTCAATTTCTCATTGCGCTGATTAATTCACTTTTCACTTTGCATTTATGGTCATAGAGCGGCAAATTCTTCTGAATGCACAATCCATGACTTATCTCGTGAGAATGGTCACAATTTTGGAAGAAATAGCATTCTTTCAGAAATATAGGGATTGGAGAAATTTGTCGCACATCTTGCAGACAGGCTATTATTTCTGATACACGACACAAGGCGGGAGGACCATAATTCAAACGAATGAAAAACTCCAATTCTCTCATGAAATAAGGTGACTCGGGAAAACCGATGCTTAAATACACTATACTTTGTACGGGCATGATGTAGCGGATTTTGCCAAGGCGGAAAGCCGACTCGGAAGAGTAAAATAGAAAACAGGGCCTACTGACAAGTGCGAGTTGAAATCACCTTACCTAAGTGGTACATGTAGTTTAGCAAAAATATCAATTACTTAATTAGTAATATAAATTAAATGTGCGGTTTGTTAGTTGCGGCAACAAAAAGTTGCGTAATGTTTAAAATTAAATGCCGAAATCAAAATAATAAAGCACGAAATGTTGAAATATGTATCAAATTACCAGGTAGGCATAAAGATGAGAAGTCGCATGTGTTTTATCGATTTACTTGCAGTAAAATTTATGTAATGCTAAATACATAGGAAAGGCTTCTTATCCTTTTACATTGGATACAATGAGCACCGCAACCGCATGAAAAATAAAAATAGCCTAAGTACCTTGTCAGATCGCACCAGACTTTGTGAAGTCAATATCTCAGAAGATTTAACATTGAATGTTTGAGATGCTTGAATGACTGTTAACACAAGTTTGGTGGAATCGCGTCTCATTGGCTTGCATAAGCCAAACATGAACAGGCGTCAAGAAGCAACGGGAGCTGCTTTGTTAAAAGTTAAGAATGTAAGTCGTACAGAGAAGTCATCAAGGGGTCATCATTCTAATTTTCCTTTGTAATGCATATGATATTTTGGGGATGGAATTGGATTTTTTGCATTCGTGTTGTATTCGCTTATTTCCAACATCAATAGCTGGTCCTGGGTAGTAGGACTGTAAATACGACTCTCGAAAATCCTTACCGGAAAGCTTCATCGTTGAAAAATCATTAAAATTGATGGATCTTGGGATAACTGAATTATGGTTGGATTTGCACGCAGGTGAAACGATCGTAGTAAATTCTTCAAAAAATCCACAAAGGTTAATATCAACAAAAATCCTGTCTAACATAGAACCTGTACGTATGGAAGTAGGTTCCTTAACCTTGCACATTAAAGCCAAATCTTCATCAATAAGAGGATTACAAGGAATTCATTTAATTCACCAGATACAATGATGATCGGATCAGGGTTAGATTAAAGAAGAAAGTCAAAATCATAATTTACACAATTTCAGGATATCATGCTTAAGTTTGTATTCAGTACATGGAATAAGCAGTCCTGCTCTGTCTTATCAGTTATGGTCAGCGTAAGAATTCAAAATTTTGATCAATTCGATCATTTTGGATGATCTTATTTTTTTCGAATTGGGCAACATTAGTAAGAAACTCAATTTGAAATTTCACTTGATTTTGCGCTGTTTATGAGATGTACAAGTTTTGAAAGGTCGACTGTCCACGTTGAAGTTAATGACCTTTTGTATTGACACTGGAGTTTTCAAATTTCGGTTTAAAAATACTAGTGTTATCAACTCCAAAAATATATGCGGTACCTTCAGTTCACTGGTAAACTTCAAATTAGCGATATCCTCTGACGGTGTTTGAAGTCAGATTGGAATGTTCGTACTGCAGACAAATGAAGCGGGCTTGTCTGTCTTCACATGGTGACAAACAAAGCAACCTCATCTACATATCACACAGTCAACTGTGAACTGTCCGATATACAAGTTTAAGCAATTTTTCACACATCAGTTAATGATGACAGTACAACGACACGAGGACCGACAGGATGTAATAGCACTATGAAGAAACGAATAGCTTAACGTTCAATTACTAATTACATTAATTTGTTCGGCAGGCCTTAGCCAAATGTCTCATCTGACCAAGAAATCAAATAATGAGCCTACGGTTAAATTTGAGAAGAATATAGAAAATATCAAAGTAAATTTTTGTTTGTGCAGCGATATATGAAACCGACTGCTTTTGGAAGGATATAATAGAGACAACAATATATCGACACTCGACAAGGTGACATTTCTGCAGATTTTATCACAGCTCTGTATTGTAAAACAGAAATTATCAGAGCGAACTATCTATTAATGTCCCGCTTTTTGAGATAGTGAGACATCGTTTCGATGATTCTCATTAACGTTATTAAAGATGAAGTAAAAATTGAACACAGTACTTCTTTAGAAATTACGAATTAATGCTGAAATAATTACTAAATATCTATCATTGTTTTACCACTATCTTATCTAGTGTATTTGTTAACTTGTTTTTCAAGGAGGTACATTTTCCCGCCTTCTCTACTTCGAGATTGCTCCGTGATTGTCCATAGATCAACCTCATTACACTGGATTGATATTCGAGAGCTGCACAACATGATGTTTAAATCAGGGTTAAAACGATATCGATACCGATACGATAATATCGATATTATCGGTATTTTTCCGATACCAATAATATCGATATTTCTAAAAATAATACCCATAAAAATATCGATACAAATATCGGTAATTATATCGATAACTATGACATGTGAATGTCAGTTTGACGACAGTAAATGCCGAAAGACTTATTCGTCTCCAGAGTAATATAATGAATTTGAATCTATTTCTGTGTAAATGCTTTCTGTGCAATCCATAACCCATCAGTGCAGTTTGTTAGAACAGCATTTTAGATAGATGAATATAGAGATTAGATTTTTTTATCACATAATAAAATAACCGTATGTGGTGTACTAAAAGGGTTTACTTACTCGTACGTCGGGAAAAGGTTAGTAAACAGCTGAGTTGACTTATATCATTCATGATATATTGCATTCGTGATAGCTAACAAAATCTATAACTTGACATGATGTTTAATCATTACAAGACTTATCATTTGCCTTCAGTTTCTTCATACTTACCGATCATACTTTCAGTTAGACTAATCAAATTTATCATTTTCGACATTAGAACTTAGCTGATGTCTGATCGAAAATTGTATACGAACGTCATCGATATATAGGTGTACTTGTACATGTTGATTTTGCATAGGCTAGATGATGAATATACGGATATAGCTATCATAATTAATATCTTGATGCCAATATTCATATCGATATTCACAATTTTCTGATCTTTAATCGATTTACAGATAGTGAATAGATAGCGTTATGTTCCATCGAGATCATTATCAATATTAATATTATTGTCGATGTTGATGTCGTCATAAATGTCGATATTAATATCACTAGAAATATCGATAAAGAATTTTGAAATATCGATAATATCGATACTGAAAATTTCACTATCGTTTTAACCCTAGTTTAAATTGCCATCCGAGAAGCTTCTTACTAAGCTCGGCTTCTCACCAAGTGGCCCCAACGGATGAACACTGCTTAATTCGTATAAGTAATTCCAATTAAGTTAAGTACTTACTATATCGCATGTACTTGCATTAGTCCCTTTCCTACTGAAGCCGTATAAGACTACGGATGGGATTTTATGTTAGTAGAGTTACATGTCTATTACTTTGTGCCTAATTAATTAACATAATAGAATTCATGGATAACAAAATTTCATTTTGATTTAATGGCATTTATCATTTTCATTTTAGCATATTGCCTTTACAGATTGCCTGTACTAAGAATTGGCTTCATAAATACTTTGTACCTAAAGAGATGCTTTATTCGCATGTCATTGGATAAGTGGTCCAGAGGAACCAGATTCAGCACTAATAAAATTTCAAGCGAGTTCCGTTTGCTCTGGGGTCACTTGCTGTCCATTGAATCGTTGATCTACTGGAGCATCACTGTTTGAACTGCCCAACAAAGTACTTGTAGCTTGCTGTCGTCTTACCTTGAACAAAACAGATCAGATTTGATCAGAATGGGTCATCTGTTTTGCAGGGATGATGCTCTCAACAGTAAGCTGGGGACTTCTGAGCCAATTAGGTGACCTGCTGAATTTGCCATGTAGTTTCCCTTGTAGCAAGGGATGTTGGAAGCGGCATAAAAGCCCACCGCTGAAGTTGACTACATGCATCGAGGGTAGACTGTGCGATTGACTGAATGAAGCTGATTTCAATTGCTCAACCAATCAATGTGCGGAGCCTCACTAATATTTTTATGACTCCTGCAGACCATGACAAAACCAATAAAAGTTGAAAACGTGGTGCAAAACATGAGTAAATTAGTGTAAACATGCTGGTAATTAGTGTATGATTTTTATATTAGTATTATTTCAACATACATATTTGAAAAGCCCGATTAATCTGGAATATAGCACCCGGAAAACACCTGGACTTCAATCGTGTTGAATGTGGATCAATGTCTAGCATTTAAGAAGCTGTGTAACTGATTCGATCACAAAAATAGCCCAGCTACTCTTCCACAAAACGAAAGTATTTCATGTACGAGGGGTGTTCAAAAAGTTAGTGCCAAAGTGTTAATCAACATTTATTTTTCTATTTTAGTTACGTTCATGCACTTATAATTCGTGATTAAGAATAACTAACTAAAGTTCAAAAAGAAGAGTCACTTTTCGACGTAGTTTCCATTTTTCATCACACATTTTTCAGCTCGATGGCGCCATGTTAGAACTCGCTTGAACATGCTTGAACTCGCTGACATCCTTGAATTGCCTACCTTTCAATTGTCGCTTTATTTGGGGGAAGAGATGCAAGTTACATGGGGATAAATCCGAACTGTGAGGGGGATGAGGTAGGCTTTCGAATCCATGTTGAGAGGTCAGCAACACATTGGCGATTCCTGTGCGTGGGAGCATTATCGTGGTGGAAAAGAATTCCACGGGAAAGCTTCCCACGTCTCCGCTGTCTCAGAGCTTCACGCAAGTTGGATAGGGCCGCTATATAACGTGCTGTTGTGACAGTTTCGCCTGTGTTAAGGTAATCAATGTGGATAGCACCTCGTCCGTCGTAGAACACGAGGGCCATTATCTCGGTTCTCAGAGATTTCTGCATCAAAGGCTTAACCGGTGGAGATGATCCCTTGACTCTTCATTTCATTGACATTTGCTTGGGGGCTAGATCATAACCGTACAGCCACGTTTCATCACCGGTTACAATCCTCGAAACAAATTTTTCTGGATCATGGTCGAACATGTTGATCATGTGATTGCAGAGCTCAATTCTTGTCTCACGATGTACCGTGGTTAATAATCGCGGTACCCATCTCGCACTAATTTTCGACATGTTCAGATGTTCGTAGAGAATCGAAACAACAGATCCAATGCTCATGTTAGCTTCTCTCGAGATGGTTCTGGTGGTGACTTTTGGATCATCGTTAACCATGCGCTGCACTTCCTCGACTTGAATCTGAGTCGTGGATGTTGATGGTCGACCTCGGTGATCGTCTTCGGTTGACTGTCGACCCTCCTTGAAGTGCTTGACCCACTTCCTGACAGTACGCGGTGCCATTGCCTCATCCTCATAGACCCGTACCAGGTCATCCGTTAGTTCATCTATGCTCTTGCCTAGCCGGACGTAAAATTTGATGATCGTTCTTTGTTCCTCCATGACTGCAAATGAAAACCACTACAAGAATAAATGCGAGAACATCTGGATCAATGATCTGTGTTCATCAGCGGCGCGGGAATGCTTAGCAGGTGTTGCAATAACAATGAAGAGTACTGCAATGACGTAATTATAGTGTATCGATAGTCTGTGACAACGAATAACGTTTCGTATTGACTGATTTAACTTTGGCACGAACGTTTTGAACACCTCTCGCATGTTTATAGCAGCTGGCAGTTGTAATAATTGAGAAACATCAACTTCGCATTATTTGATTATCAGAAGATATTCAACTGAGAAAATGGCGATGAAGTCAATTTGACTCTAATTAGCGCTCTAGGCTTAAGATATGCAACCGCAGTAGCGAAACTTATTCGCCGCGTTTTTAGTTTTGCCAGGCTCATCCCTTTCTAAACAAGATGAAAACTTTAGACATTGGCTACCTGCAGATGTCACCGTGCTGTTAGAACTCCTTAGTCCACAGAATTAGATTGTTTAACCGCACCACTTTGCTAGAAGTGCAAACTGATTCAAAACAATGCCTCATGCAGGAACTTATTAAGTGGGCAAAAAGAAATGTTTAATACCTTGCATAGATAGGAAAATAGTCGTGAGTCGCTTGTGGATTGCTCTGAATTCCTTCAAAATGCTCCGATAGCCACGATTCCTTCAGATTCGAAGAATTCAGATCATTGCGCAAATGTTTTCTCGATAATGTTGGCCCTACCGATCATTTTAAAAAAAGTTAGCAGGCGCACGAAAAAACGTTCACAAACTTCTCTGTAGAACTTGACATCGTCTGTGTCACTTTGCTGTGTGATCCGGTTGATAACAGTCACTGAAACTTTGCACAATTTGGCGTGTTTAATGTTGAACTGACTGCTCATTGTTCGATTGCTATGGTATTATGTCAGCAGATTGTGCCATTTCATTAACGTTACATGTTCCAATGCTTCCCTTCTAGTCAAACAGAAGAAGAGACGAGCTGTCTAATTCTGTGCCTTAGTCTGATGCACATCATATAATAGTGTTTTGCAACATGATTTTATTCGTTCATTCATTTTTGATTATGTAATGATGAGTAATTAGTAGGGCAATTTTTACGACCCAAACATCGAAAAATGTGACCCAAAACAGCTTAAAATATAATCAAATATGACCTAAAAATTTTCAGGCAAAGAGTTGAAAAGTTTAATTTACGACAAATAAAGCGATTAATTTCTAACTTGCCAAGTATGCCCATTTACATCTTGTTGTACGAAACAGCAATGTAATTTACTACATCTGATGTTAAAAAAAGTCTGTCTTTGCATAGCATTTTCTTGAACTTGGAGAAGAACGCTCTACCGAAGCAGCGGTTGGCTGAGAAGGAAAGGCCGGTAACCTTACATTGATGTCTGTAGGCAATGCATGCAGTGGAAGTGTCCTCAGACTGCATCGTGGTGTTGAGAAGACCAATATTGCGTCAATCTGCAAGCATCGCCTCTTCCCGGCAACTCTTGCAGTCTAAAACTACAGAAAATGACCAAAATGTGACTAAATATGATCAGACACAGAAAGTATGACAATATTACCTTACCCTAAAAAGATGAGATGTCATAAAAAATTGCCATAGTATTTATTTATTTTAGTTAAGTGAATTTCTCGTACATGCGAGTGGCGTTTTGTCGATTATCGACTTCAAGGCCATAACATAATGCTTCAAAAACAATTGCATACAGATAACTCAGCTATCGGTAAAGTAAGCGTCATGCAAAAATGAATATAACATAGACTTGAAAGCGGATAGAGTGGAAGCTTGTTCCACTCACAAGCAGCATTACACTGGAATGAGCGACCACCAAGAGTACGGCAACGTGATTTAGGTGTAATGAGCTTCAGAACGGAGGCGAGCACGTGTGAAAGAATTGAATGAGAAGTCGAGGCGATCAGTGAGGTAGGAGGGAGCACAGTTATGAAGGCACAAGTACACTGTGGTCGCAAGTCTATACTGAATGCGACCTCCAATAGGGAGCCAACGAAGTACTTTTAGTGAGGGTGAGATGTGGTGGTAGCGTGACAGGGAATCTACCAGACGAGCAGCGGCATTGATTACATTCTGTCAACGTCTCAGCGTAGACTGAGGTAAGCCAGCTAAGGAAGTGATGCAATAATCAAGTCGGCTAAAAACTAGCGACACAATAAGCTTTATGCATAGTAATTACTAACACTTGTATTTGAGTATTTCAATCACGGCTGGTAATGGGATGTAACGTAAAAATGTGTGTATTTTAATATATACGTCAGACTAATGAACCTAGTGATTAATATATTTGTCATGGGAAGTTTTAAAATTTGTGTTTTCCATTCTCAGTAACTTGGATATTTTGATGAATTCTAATTTGACTTGATTTTGAGTTTGACGGAAGTTTTATCATTTCAAACGTGTCTGACTTATCTCTTATTGATGCTTTCAGAAATGGCTTCTGATCTGAATGAAGAATTGAGAGAAGCTTGTTGTAATGGCAATTTGGAACATGTTCAGAAGTTGATCAAATGTGGAGTAAGTTCATTTACAAACCTTCTCTAGCGATAACATTTTAGTCCATGTTCTTATTAGTCGTCTACGTGCATGATATCTGTTGGTGTGACTTTGCATTAGTTGTTACTCCGAATCAACCTATCTCCGAGAGCGCAAGTTCGACCCTGAAGGGTATACTTCTTTCATCAGTGCCTTGAATGCATTGAAATTGTGTTCTCCTCATGAACGATGAGTCACACGCTGTTTCATAATGACCTACTGTGTGCGGACAAACGGTTTGCCATGCAGTCGAAATCTTCAAGTTTTAGCGGAGTTAATGCCAAACGAATGCTGGATTCAGTAATCATGTGGAGCATCTGTATGCCACAATCTCTTCAAGAATTTTGTGTCACTAAATGTGGTTCAGTAATAGTGAAGAAGGATAAAAGGAAAAGTTGTCTGCCGCTGCCAGACAATAAAAAAGAGCATAGTTTCCATTGTATGCAAATATTGGAAGTACATGATGATCGTCATCCGGCCGTGGCTATGTTTTTAAGTAATTTTTGCTGTTCGACGATAGGGTTATTTCATCACTGGTGCAATTACAAACTGAGTTGGTATCCTGTAAAATGATCTTGTGAGCTCTTCTGTCAATTATGCTAGTGCAGTTCTAGTGAAACCGCAACTGGTGAAGGTGAAAGTGATTGAGATACTCCCATTCTACGAAGCAGGCCTCCATAAAATCGCTCGAGAACTGCTTAGTCCTTGCATAGTATCGGAAAAGATTATATCAAACTGTGCGGTCACGTACTGAAGGCTATGTCATCTTGTCAGCTCTAATTCGCCTCAAATATCTCTTATTGGCCAGGCATTCAAAATATAAATATTTTGGAAAGAGACATTTTTTTGGTTTTAACTATAGAATTATCGTTAGCGATACATTTGAGCTGACACCAGCAGCTGTCTTCAGGCAACTTGATGATTGCAAGTAGATGTTGAAGATATATCGCTAACGATAATTCAATAGTCAAAGCCCAAAAAAATTGGCTCTTTCCAAAATATTTATATTTCCTATTGGTTGTCACTTACGTGATAGGTGTAACTTAAAACTTCTCAGTGTATCACAGATTCAGCTCCTTAGCCTACTTGTTTATCTTTTTTTCTAATCATGTGTTGCACATTCCGAAAATTGATCCCATTTGATCATTTTCAGGCTTCCGTAAACAGCAGAAACAAGATGAATGGATGGACACCTATGCATTGGGCGTGCAAGAGATCTCATGAACAGGTCGTAGCCATGCTTCTCGGGGCAGGCGCAAATCCAAATATTCTCAACGAGAAAGGAGAGCATCCAGGCAGTATGACTTCCAATACCAAGATTCACCGAATGCTTCATTACACAGATGATGGCACCGGTGGACCTCCGATGCCACGCTACAGCAACAGCAAATCAGCTTCCTCGGACGGCGAATCTTCGCCTGGGTTTGTGCCCAACTATTTGCGTTATCCATCTTTTCCGTACACCAGCAAGGAGGTGCCGTCGTCCAGTCACACGAATCCTCTGACCTCCTCCGATAGTGAATCGAAGCGCGGACATCGCCGCTCTCATCACGGAACTGTGCCACCCCCACCACCCCCTCCCCCTCCTCCACAACGTCAGCATCAGTCAAGTCATCATCAATCAGGTCATCATCATCACCATCATCGACAACAGTCACAGCAGAATGTGCAAGAGCACCCGCCACAAGTCTCGCAGTCGGCCAGAAATGGCCATGAACCGGTGGCGATAGTGAGCGTGCCTTCATTGGAGATGGCTACCTCGATGACGGCGAGTCAGCATTTCGCTAGCGCTGGTGGCGCTGCCGCGGCGGGCGCAGCGGGTGGCCCGCATCATCACCCGCAGCCCATCCGGATCGCGCGGGCGAATTTGGTCACTCGATCCACCCAAACCAGCGTCAATGATGATTCTGGCTCCTCCGGAAGTGGTCAGTCGCCGCTTATCTTGAAAGTTCGGCTCGCTGAATGTTCACGTTCCGACAAATGGGATTCCGACTTTTATGAGATAGAACTTGAGAGGAGTGGGCCTTTAACACTGGAACAGTTATTGAATTCGATCTGCACCGAACTTGAGATCCAAGCTTGTGCTGTGCGACGTATTCGCAAGTTACCCGATGTGATAGTTCGGAAAGATGCTGATGTACGCCGTTTCGTCGATGGACAACACTTGGAGCTGGTGTTGCTGTGAGAAGTTCATCTTTTCCACTGTCCTGCTCGGTCCAGGAGGTGTAGAGTGAATCTGGGTTAAATTGCAACACAAAGTTGTCTTCACGAATCCAAATATCATCGTTTGGAAAAAGGATTGAACCAGTCTAACACTTGCAGGCATTTCGCGATCGTTGACCATAGGCTGAAGGACTCCGCTATCTCAATAATGGCAAGTTATTATGGCCATTCAGCGAGGAGGCTTTATCAACTAAATTAGTGAAATCATGCGCTCTTACGCTATTTTGTGATTTTGGTCTTGAGTTTGAATATAGTTAAGATAGGGCTTTCATTCATAGATACTTTTATGCATGTTAAGTGTCAATTTCATTGGAAAGAGAATGTTTGTCACAAAGCAGAAAATAGTCCTAATCTCTGAGCCAAGCGTCAGATCGACTTCAAACTTAGATTGCGGTGCATTTCATACTTAGTCTACAACCTTGTTGATCAACTTACGTTATAAATGTTTAGCAGGCGTACGAAATTGAGACCACCATCAGCATTAGCGGTGAATAAATCTCGAGACGCCAACTGAAATTTTTGTTCAGCATTTTAGACATGAAGTTGGTGTGCAAAAGTCGTAGATGATGCCCTGAAATGTTCCGAAGTGCAGATCTGAAGACCATGTATTGCTTGTGTTATGTGATATAGAAGAAGTCTTTGTTCAGATATTCAAGCATTTGTCAGACAGAGTGGTTGGTGTGAAGACGCAGAACTGTCTGAACAAGGACTTCTCCAGTATTTAATGAACTTGAATGACTGGTCCTTTATTTTCGAAAAATGCTTCATGTAGAAACTGTAGCGATAATGCTTTCGTTTTCTTGTAAAATCTTCATGCTTGTATCTCTACTGTGTTTCCGATGAAGTTGACTCTCAACGTATGTAAGACAACGAATTCAAAGACCTGCACGCTTAGATATTTCGAAATCGATGGTTTGAGCATGATCCGAATATGCCTTCTGTTGCAATCTTCCAGACTCGCACTTCATTTCATGGACTTTATTGGTCACCCCAATGTCTGTTCGTCTTGCACGTCTATTGTATCTTTGAATGTCGCCTGTGTCATTATCATTAACACAGGTCATCCGTTA
Source organism: Prostheceraeus crozeri (assembly GCA_907163375.1). NCBI lineage: Eukaryota > Metazoa > Platyhelminthes > Polycladida > Euryleptidae > Prostheceraeus > Prostheceraeus crozeri. The sequence continues at coordinate 87,699 of CAJQUW010016821.1, read as the reverse complement.
CAGGGTGCCTCTCCTAGTGTCGACCAAGTCATCAGTCCGTCGTACACTGCACATCAAAATGAGATTGTATCATTCTTTCGTCGTTCAAGTACTCATCACTGTCTTCCATGATGTGGGGGAGATGAGGAGACAGTAGTGTCCTTTTGCGGTCGTTGCACTATTTATGTGTGACTCTTGAGACTGCGTCATTTGTAAGCGTAGTTAGAAGGACGTGAAACCATATTTTGTGCGATACGGTGCGGACTACTTTTGGCATTACAGAAAATATTCTCGCGAAACAGTAAACTTTTTATGAAGAATCGTCAGATGCAGATTTTGTATTGGTATCGTTATGGATGGGAAGATGCTGTATTGTGCCATCAATTATACTGTCTTGTTTTCGACGAAAGTAGATAGATCAATTATTTTCTATTCGATTATGAATTTCTTTTACCAATTGATAATGTAACTGGGTGTCCACAAAATACGAGAAATTCGTGTGTATGCGATGAATTGTCTCCCTATGTTTTGCTTTCCATAATTGTCGAACTTGAAGCATTTTGAGAAATCGCTTTATTCAGTCAGTTTACCATTCCACAAAACAAATGAAGTTATATGTGAAACTATAACTTGGAGGCTTACATTTTTCCTTGTACAATAAGTGATTGATAAGCCAACTTGTTCCAGGGAATCCCAACAAGTCGCTATGATCATTGCCAGGAACTTGAAGAGATCTTCAAGCGACTGTCAAAACGTGTCGACATCAGTTTTCTAAAATTTCTTTATGTTAAGAGCTTTATGAAATCACAGAAGACAACAAATTGTTGAAACGACAAATTTTAGTGCGACCATCAACCAAATCAAATCATGAATATGTTTTCATTTCAATCCCTTAGATGCGAATTCATAAGTCACGTACACGAAAGATCTTTCAGTTATTTCAAGTAATCTCATTCCATCATTTAATCTAGTAAAGAAATATAAAGACAACAGTCAAAATAGCTACCGTTGCGTGGCAACGTTTCAAGATAGCGTTCAAATCTCATGTATTGATATGCACGAATTTATTGTTTATTATATTTGATCAATGCATGAATTATTCCGTCGGAATTTGTGGACACCTCGTTGTTATGAAAAAATAAGATTTTGCCATGACTGATGCTGAAGAATTGTTTTCATTTTTGTTGCATTCGGATACTCATTTCCTGCAATGTAATTCACCTCCGCATTAGTGAGCACATACACTTGGAGAAATAATCATTTTAGTTTGCTTTGACAGATGTTTTAAAGATGATTTTAGCTCGATGTCTTCTTTCATCGGCTAGTCGGAGAATGTATTTACGGATTTTGCATTATTTTGTTTATGAAATCACGCTATTTAGCACTTCTATTGAAGTGGTCGATCTCCCATATTGGTATGGAGCCTTTGAACGACTCATGGTCTATGTGAAACAAATTGTGTCATTTAGGGATTGTTTTTTACTTTGTTTTATGAAAGTCACATGTGCCAGTGTGTATTGTTAAGATTGCATCGGAGTCAGCATCCGCAGTTCGACTCCTGTGTATGTTGAAAGCGGTTATAGATAATTTTCGTTTCGATAAATCGATGTCCATTTTAATATTTTAGGTTATCTTGAAATTGTTTAAATAGTAGATTAGAGTTTGAGTTGATAGTCGAATATTGGTGATTAAATAGATGCAGTCAACTGAATTGTGTCGTATTTAAATGTTGTTCCGTGATTGCTAGGAAGTCTTGAATGATGATGCTTGTAAATTGATTTTTTGGTTGACTTGTCTTTCTCGTGTTCTCGTGCTATGGGTCATTATCTACCTCACGAGTGCATATTTTTCCTAAAACAGTGAAACCACTCGATCATTTCTGCTGCCGAACAGATTTACAAACACCCGCGATATTTTCTTCTGTTATACACATGATAAAGAATAAATTTACATTTCTTGAATACCGAACGCTTTTTCCTCATTGCCATGTACCTACGTATTCATTGCGTGTTATGATAACAGGTCGGCAGGTGAGCACAGGCAAGTCAGCGGGTGAGCACACGCAAGTCAGCGGGTGAACACAGGCAAGTCAGTGGATGAACACACGCAAGTCAGCGGGTGAGCACACGCAAGTCAGCGGGTGAACACAGGCAAGTCAGCGGGTGAACACACGCAAGTCAGCGGGTGAACACAGGCAAGTCAGCGGGTGAACACACGCAAGTCAGTGGATGAACACACGCAAGTCAGTGGGTGAACACAGGCAAGTCAGCGGGTGAACACACGCAAGTCAGCGGGTGAGCACACGCAAGTCATCGGGTGAACACAGGCAAGTCAGCGGGTGAACACACGCAAGTCAGCGGGTGAGCACACGCAAGTCATCGGGTGAACACAGGCAAGTCAGCGGGTGAACACACGCAAGTCAGCGGGTGAGCACACGCAAGTCAGCGGGTGAACACAGGCAAGTCAGCGGGTGAACACACGCAAGTCAGTGGATGAACACACGCAAGTCAGTGGGTGAACACAGGCAAGTCAGCGGGTGAACACACGCAAGTCAGCGGGTGAACACACGCAAGTCAGCGGGTGAACACAGGCAAGTCAGCGGGTGAACACACGCAAGTCAGTGGATGAACACACGCAAGTCAGTGGGTGAACACAGGCAAGTCAGCGGGTGAACACACGCAAGTCAGCGGGTGAGCACACGCAAGTCATCGGGTGAACACAGGCAAGTCAGCGGGTGAACACACGCAAGTCAGCGGGTGAGCACACGCAAGTCAGTGGATGAACACACGCAAGTCAGCGGGTGAACACACGCAAGTCAGCGGGTGAGCACACGCAAGTCATCGGGTGAACACAGGCAAGTCAGCGGGTGAACACACGCAAGTCAGTGGATGAACACACGCAAGTCAGCGGGTGAACACAGTCATGTCAGCGGGTGAGCCTCTTGCTATATGCTTGCTCACCAATCAACACTTGACTGAATATATATGATTACTTTTAATTTAGATTTTTGTCATGTGTAAAAAACAAAAGACAATGTTTCCAATGGCATTTCCTTCCTCGAAACTGTTGCAAGACACAGGGGTTGGACGCCGCGTGAAGTAATCGTTATCAAGGTAAGACTTAGAACGAGAAGTTGACTCTGCTGACCGTTCTGTACTTGGAAGGTCATCACTATGAGACGAGGTCATCATTCCATCCGTCATATGCTTTCTTGAAGCGGCCCTGTCATCTGCAGGAATGCTTTCATCAACATCTGCTGGAATAGCAAACAAAGTGGTCCCATGCCGTGGCCACCTAATAGTGGAATCTCCAGGAAAAACGCCCTCGGATTTCCATAGCTCAAAATGACTGGGTTGTGATTAATGTGATTAAGAGCGTCATAATATGTGCAAGTGTGTGAAATGTATTGTTTAAAAGGACAAATCCAATTTCCTCAAACTAGAATAGTAAATATACCACACAACTCAGACTACGGTCTTTCTTTCCACTTATTTGCCGGAGACGTACTTATTTGTGTTCCAAAATTTAATTGTTCTATTAGAGGTTTATGCAATTATTTTTGATACAAATATGTTCACAGCTATCATTGAAGCATTTAAATGCAAAATAAGTGTCTCAGCCAATATTTTCATTTGTGTCAGTTCCGTTTCGATATTTTCCCATCGACAAAATCACAGAATTTGATTTGGCTCACTGACTTGATTCTTGATAATTCAGAGGTAAATACTGTAAATTTGAGGATTTCAGGACTGAATAATCAAGAGTTCAATCTTTCAGACATCTCCGGTAACAACTGATCTTTTGCAGTCAATAACATAAAATACTTTTTAAGGTATTATGAACGATGGTCTCCATGGCACAGTGGTTAAGTGCTTGGCCTAGCGATCTTTTGGTCCTCAGGTCGAGCCCCGAAGGTGTCATTGGAAGTCGGCAGGAAGGACATCCGGTCTCCGTGGCACAATGGTTAAGTGCTTGGCCTAGCGATCTTTTGGTCCAGAGGTCGAGCCCCGAAGGTGTCATTGGAAGTCGGCAGGAAGGGCATCCGGACTTAAAGTACTACAACGCTCTATAAGTCTGACTATGTCAGCACCGTCCAAGCCCCAAGTATGGGGAGTAGTGACGTAAAAGCTTCATGAAAAAATATCCCAATAAAGTAGCCCTTCTGTCTTTTCTCCTCATTGCCCTTTGACCCGTCAACTACTTAACTCCCCTGGACCTCCTCCCAATAGCAGCGAGGGATGGTTTGATACCACGACCAGTCCACACACGTGCTCGCGGATATATTAATTGTACTAGATTAATTTGGTTAATAATTTTCTCAATATAAACTCTTGGCAATATTTCAAATGGGCTATTTGTTCAACTTTTATCTTCATTAAATCCGTAGAGAGTTGCGAGGAATTACATTGATGATATTTGCTATCGACTGCAGTGACAAGGTGGTAAGATTGCCTTCCATTTGCTACAATCTCTGAAGTTGTTATGTAAGCTGCCTTGTCTTCCGTAGAAAGAATTCACAGTATTGAGAGCGGTTAATCAAATATTGATAAAGAAGTGCGGGTAAGTGAGGGCTGGCTTTCGTCTCATACAAACTTATTCTTCCCAACTAGTTCAATTGAGTTCACAAGTTAAGCCGACAGTCTGTACATTCAAAACTGTCATGAGGAGAATACATATCTTCAATCCGTACCGAGAGCGATGCTTTTGTATAGAAATGCGTGTGTTAAGAAGCTATTTTTAACTGGATATCTAAAACAATGCAGTCTACCAGGTCGAGCATGTACTGTCTTCAATTTCCAAACTGGCAACAACAGATGAGGGAAATGGAAACGTCAAATTTGCAAGCCTGGTGCAACAATTCAGCAAACTTACAGGAAATATTGAATAAAATGATGCATGCATAAATCACAATGTAGGCTATAACGTATGTTTTATTGATGTTCATGATATCTTATCATGAATTCATTATTCAGATAGCGCTTGAATCTTCACTAATAAAACAGTGGATAATATGATGCTCGTGTAATCTTTCATTTTCACATAATATTTGAACTATTCTCAATAGTTGTCAAGGACATGCAACTAAGTCTGCGATTGCAGAAGAACATTCATTAGCGGTATTTGTTTTACTTAAGTCGATGATCATCATTGTGGAAGTAGGAATTTAACATTTGAATGAAAGAAATGGATACATTGATGATTAATTGCACAAATTCATCGTGCAATACAAATCAAGTGCTGTAATTTCGTCCACTGTACGTATTTTGTCCACTGTACGTATTTCGTCTGCCATTGTGCTTTATGCTGAAGGAACTCAATTTTTCAAAACGATTTAGAAAATGACAAACTGATTGCATGATTATCGTGCCTAAAGTAATATCAGGACGTGAATCCGTTAGCCGCAGCCTTGTTAGCCGATATTTGTGCAAATTAACGAACCATATTACTTACAATGTCATTATGAGTAGTGGTCTTGGGTTTTTCGCATATTTGCAACACTTGGTGAATTAAGGTGTTATTATTGACATGTGAATGTTCGAATTCTTGAATGGGCATTGATGTTGAGGATTTATTTATTTAGTAACTTGTTCGTCTTCAAATGAAATCTTGTTCTTCAGCCGGTGGTATGGAATCTCACGGAGAGTCTCAGAGTGGAGGATCTAATTCTGCAGGAGTGGCCGCTGCATTGGCCGCGGCTGCCGCCCTCGCACCCGAAGATGCTGAACAGAAGAACATCATCGACAAGTTAGCTCAATTTGTTGCAAAGAATGGGACAGAGTTTGAGCAGATGACCATGCAGAAACAGGCGAATAACCCGAAATTCAGCTTCTTATTCGGAGGTCAATATTATGACTACTACCGCGCCAGGATGACCGCCGAAGCAATGACGGATCAGCTGGGCCCTGATGATGACAAGGTAAGTGTCGAACATGATTAGATGGGAGATCTAGGGGGTTTTCCTGTCCCTCCAATCCCTCCGTTTTGACGGAAGTAGTTTATTCTTCACTGGTATTTTGTGAACAAATGTGGACCTAAAAAATATGTTTCCTCGTCTAAAAAACTTGGGAACTTGTCCAGATATCCCGAAACCATTGATGAATGATTAGTTATGTGACATTCATATTTTATAATGGCCGGTTACCACTGTTTCACGTAACTCCTATATGGTTGATGTACGAGTCAGTCACCTTCGGGTCACATCGATTAGAGGCGTTGTTGTAGGCCCTTCACTCATTAGAAACAATAGTAGTTCTACATATAGAAGCAGTTCGTTGTTCAATTATTGGCAAGAGACCTACAGAGAAGTGATCAGGCGCACATTGTAGAGCCTTTCTGGGTTACTGCATTTTTCACAGCAAATGGAAACGGTTTAGGAGCAGCTTGTCTGCGTGATTTTCTCCGCTGAATGCGTCGTAAATTGAAGGAAAGCAACCACTGTGCCACGGACACCTGAAGTATATGTCATCTTGGATCGCATTCATGCGGAGATCCTTTCATTGGCATGCTCAACATGAATGCATGTCGCACAAAATATTACAAAGTAATGTAGTTTAATTCTAAGTGAGTTTTAAGTTAGTGTAGTTCAGATGAAAAGGGCACTGACAAGAGTTACATGATGTATGCACATGCATAATATTGAAATATGAAACTTGTCTACTGATAACAATGTATTCAATCAAGTTGCATGTATATTGATAGAAAAGGAACCTGACAGACGCGTAGATGTTATCATATGCACATTGCACATGCATAGTGTTTCTGACAAATCAAAATTACCATCGCTTTGTTGATGGAATTGTTTGGAGGATTTCTGCGATCAAAAAACCATTTCTCAGAGTCATTTCTCAAACAATCCATAATCGGAAACTACAATGGGACTGTTTCCTGGCCTCAAACATCAGGAGACTCCGAGTCGTTTCATTGAAAGCTTCACTACGATGCAAGTCCTCATTTGTTGCCTTCTTCAGAAGAAACTTAGTGTTGTTGATTTTGGATTATTAAAAGCTAGAAGACATTAAGTATTTTTGAACGATTTAATTGTCTTCAAGTGCTATACTCGTAGAAGTCTTTTCCGCAGCAATTGTCGCCTACACATCTGTTTCGGACACATTCATTTTTCAGATGTACTGAGCCGATTTTCTATATGAGCTGTTCTTTAATCTTCAACTGTCTTTAACATGATAATTTCCAGTATTAGTTCAATTCTGTCTTATGCGTTTTCTAATATTTTGCTAGTTGGACGGATATTTACGAGTCATTTTTCACATCGCTTTATATTGGAAGTCTTTTTGTCATTATTAAGACGGTAGGGTCAACAGCTTTAGGCACTTTAGGTTTGTATCACTGTAAAAGGCGCACAGCGCCGGAGAGGCGTGTGATAAGTTACCCTTCTATTGAGTTTTTGTTGTGAACTTTCTGTGAGACATCAATAGTGTGTCGTTTTCTGGGTCAGCATAAATCCGTTGTGAAAATAAATGCGTCGTTCTTCACTGTCATTGTAGCTTCTGAGGACCAGCCTTCAACTTATTTAGACAGATGATAACATCATCACGTGATTGCACCTTTCTTGAACATGTGAAACTTTTCAAAGTAATGTTCAGACATTCTAGAGATCATAAACTAGCTTGGGCTTGTCCGAGGCGCACTCACGAGTATTTTGTAAGACGAAGCGGAGGGTCTGTACCTATGTGCAGGTCTGAGGCACACTCACGAGTATTTTGTAAGACGAAGCGGAGGGTCTGCACCTGTGTGCAGGTCTGAGGCGCACTCACGAGTATTTGTAAGACGAAGCGGAGGGTCTGCACCTGTGTGCAGGTCTGAGGCGTACTCACGAGTATTTGTAAGACGAAGCGGAGGGTCTGCACCTGTGTGCAGGTCTGAGGCGCACTCACGAGTATTTTGTAAGACGAAGCGGAGGGTCTGCACCTGTGTGCAGGTCTGAGGCGCACTCACGAGTATTTTGTAAGACGAAGCGGAGGGTCTGCACCTGTGTGCAGGTCTGAGGCGCACTCACGAGTATTTGTAAGACGAAGCGGAGGGTCTGCACCTGTGTGCAGGTCTGAGGCGTACTCACGAGTATTTGTAAGACGAAGCGGAGGGTCTGCACCTGTGTGCAGGTCTGAGGCACACCCACGAGTATTTTGTAAGACGAAGCGGAGGGTCTGCAGCTGTGTGCAGGTCTGAGGCGCACTCACGAGTATTTGTAAGACGAAGCGGAGGGTCTGCAGCTGTGTGCAGGTCTGAGGCGCACTCACGAGTATTTTGTAAGACGAAGCGGAGGGTCTGCACCTGTGTGCAGGTCTGAGGCGCACTCACGAGTATTTTGTAAGACGAAGCGGAGGGTCTGCACCTGTGTGCAGGTCTGAGGCGCACTCACGAGTATTTTGTAAGACGAAGCGGAGGGTCTGCACCTGTGTGCAGGTCTGAGGCACACTCACGAGTATTTGTAAGACGAAGCGGAGGGTCTGCACCTGTGTGCAGGTCTGAGGCACACTCACGAGTATTTTGTACGACGAAGCGGAGGGTCTGCACCTGTGTGCAGGTCTGAGGCGCACTCACGAGTATTTTGTAAGACGAAGCGGAGGGTCTGCACCTGTGTGCAGGTCTGAGGCGCACTCACGAGTATTTTGTAAGACGAAGCGGAGGGTCTGCACCTGTGTGCAGGTCTGAGGCACACTCACGAGTATTTGTAAGACGAAGCGGAGGGTCTGCACCTGTGTGCAGGTCTGAGGCGCACTCACGAGTATTTGTAAGACGAAGCGGAGGGTCTGCACCTGTGTGCAGGTCTGAGGCGCACTCACGAGTATTTGTAAGACGAAGCGGAGGGTCTGCACCTGTGTGCAGGTCTGAGGCGCACTCACGAGTATTTTGTAAGACGAAGCGGAGGGTCTGCACCTGTGTGCAGGTCTGAGGCGCACTCACGAGTATTTGTAAGACGAAGCGGAGGGTCTGCAGCTGTGTGCAGGTCTGAGGCGCACTCACGAGTATTTGTAAGACGAAGCGGAGGGTCTGCACCTGTGTGCAGGTCTGAGGCGCACTCATGAGTATTTGTAAGACGAAGCGGAGGGTCTGCACCTGTGTGCAGGTCTGAGGCGCACTCACGAGTATTTTGTAAGACGAAGCGGAGGGTCTGTACCTGTGTGCAGGTCTGAGGCGCACACACGAGTATTTTGTAAGACGAAGCGGAGGTTCTGCACCTGTGTGCAGGTCTGAAGTGCACTCACGAGTATTTTGTAAGACGAAGCGGAGGGTCTGCACCTGTGTGCAGGTCTGAGGCACACTCACGAGTATTTGTAAGACGAAGCGGAGGGTCTGCACCTGTGTGCAGGTCTGAGGCGCACTCACGAGTATTTTGTAAGACGAAGCGGAGGGTCTGCACCTGTGTGCAGGTCTGAGGCGCACTCACGAGTATTTTGTAAGACGAAGCGGAGGGTCTGCACCTGTGTGCAGGTCTGAGGCGCACTCACGAGTATTTGTAAGACGAAGCGGAGGGTCTGCAGCTGTGTGCAGGTCTGAGGCGCACTCACGAGTATTTGTAAGACGAAGCGGAGGGTCTGCACCTGTGTGCAGGTCTGAGGCGCACACACGAGTATTTTGTAAGACGAAGCGGAGGGTCTGCACCTGTGTGCAGGTCTGAGGCGCACTCACGAGTATTTTGTAAGAGGAAGCGGAGGGTCTGCACGTGTGTTCAGGTCTGAGGCGCACTCACGAGTATTTTGTAAGACGAAGCGGAGGGTCTGCACCTGTGTGCAGGTCTGAGGCGCACTCACGAGTATTTGTAAGACGAAGCGGAGGGTCTGCACCTGTGTGCAGGTCTGAGGCGCACTCACGAGTATTTTGTAAGAGGAAGCGGAGGGTCTGCACCTGTGTGCAGGTCTGAGGACTTTTTTTTATTGGCTTTGCAGTCGTTTACGATTGTCAGAATTCTGATTTAGATGTTTGAACTTCATGGTGGTCCTGTTGGATTTGACAGTTGAATAATTGAGGATCTATAACCTTCGCTACAAAGAATCATGGCTTCTCCGAGGGCTTTCAATTGACAGCTAAGAGATTCATGAGGAAACAATTAGCCATTAAATGGTGATCGAAGATATTCAATTCAAATGACATTTTGCAGTTATCTTCGGAGGCGAATGCTCGTGGGGCCCATCATTGAAATCATCGCAAGACTTCAGATAGGTGAAAGTGTTTTCCTCTCAATTACAATACATTTCGTGTAAATTGAACAGTTTCATGGCCGAGGTGACTGTCAAACTTCACGCACACAACATTCAAATAATTTTCTTGTTTGAATTCTGCGATTTTATTGACTGCCTTTCTGTTACCTTTCACATGGAATGGTTTGGCAGCGGCCTACAAGTTTAGCTTGTGATTTCTGATGATCCGAATTCCACTATCCAGTTGTTTCAAAATGTTTACAATGAACAAATGCTTCACATGTTCCTGCTTTGATTTACTGGGATAGGCGTAATTGAGTACCTCCTTCGTCCTAGCGAAGATGTTCACTCATCGGCTCCCTGAAGGTGTACCTACATATTTATTTAAGCCCCTATATATTGCTGACGTTTCTGTGTCTATTTTCTCACAACTCCGTAGACTGAAGTCATCGATCAAATGACGTGATATGGTCTCCAAAATTAGATGCCACTCGTGTGCAGCCCTCACCATTGTCCCTAAATATACCTGTTCCCATATCATTAGACAGGAGACTACCATTGACTAGTCCTCCTTGCTGTGGAGTTGCTAGACAATTCCTTGATGCAAAACAGGCTGCGACAACAGAAGGAAGTACTGGAATGACTTATTTGAAAGAACTTGATCAAGCTAAGTAAATTTCCCCCGTGAATGTCCTCCCCTAGACTGGATGTATCTGATCAGAGGTCCATGGCCAATGCTCTCTCTCTGTCTTGATTCCAATGCAAATGATCGGAAGTATTCTTCGTCAATCATCGTGTTGACATCAACATCTTCACACTACACATGAATGCTCTCTCAATCTCTAAAATCTCACAATTTTGATGTAAATTGATTTTCACGTTATTGACATCGAATTGATGTCTCTAATAGTCGTCAAACGAATCGATCAGGTGCATTTGCGCTATCTTTAAGAGGATTCTTCTTCAACGGTTGACATGAAATGTCATGGCGATTGTCGAGAGTCTGAAACTGGTGTGTTTAAATCTCCTAAATTGGAAGAAGATATGGGAGTAGGGAGTGTTACGTCGGGGTTGACTGTAATTGCAGCAGCGGAAGTTACTTATCAACTTCGCATTTCTCTGACAGCTCTTCACTTTGCAACAGTCAGATTTGATTGTCAGAATCAGCTGAAGGTGGTGGTTACAGGATCGGTAAAACACAAGTGTGACAGGTAGCTGTGACGGATAAACAACCGAGTGCATTCTGAAATTCACTTCATGTGCAAAAATCCTGAAGTGAAACCCATTATTTAAGTTGGGAGGTTTAAATAGTACACGATTAAAAAGGCGACAACTGAATGTTGTGCAGGAAAACGTCCCGCTCAAATGCCGAATTGCAGGGTGTCCGCGTTCCCTGGCAAACTGAATGTTGTGCAGGAAAACGTCCCGCTCAAATGCCGAATTGCAGGGTGTCCGCGTTCCCTGGCAAACTGAATGTTGTGCAGGACAATGTCCCGCTCAAATGTCGAATTGCAGGGTGTCCGCGTTCCCTGGCAAACTGAATGTTGTGCAGGACAATGTCCCGCTCAAATGCCGAATTGCAGGGTGTCCGCGTTCCCTGGCAAACTGAATGTTGTGCAGGACAATGTCCCGCTCAAATGCCGAATTGCAGGGTGTCCGCGTTCCCTGGAAAACTGAATGTTGTGCAGGACAATGTCCCGCTCAAATGCCGAATTGCAGGGTGTCCGCGTTCCATGGAAAACTGAATGTTGTGCAGGACAATGTCCCGCTCAAATGCCGAATTGCAGGGTGTCCGCGTTCCCTGGCAAACTGAATGTTGTGCAGGACAATGTCCCGCTCAAATGCCGAATTGCAGGGTGTCCGCGTTCCCTGGAAAACTGAATGTTGTGCAGGACAATGTCCCGCTCAAATGCCGAATTGCAGGGTGTCCGCGTTCCCTGGCAAACTGAATGTTGTGCAGGACAATGTCCCGCTCAAATGCCGAATTGCAGGGTGTCCGCGTTCCCTGGAAAACTGAATGTTGTGCAGGAAAACGTCCCGCTCAAATGCCGAATTGCAGGGTGTCCGCGTTCCCTGGCAAACTGAATGTTGTGCAGGACAATGTCCCGCTCAAATGCCGAATTGCAGGGTGTCCGCGTTCCCTGGCAAACTGAATGTTGTGCAGGACAATGTCCCGCTCAAATGCCGAATTGCAGGGTGTCCGCGTTCCCTGGAAAACTGAATGTTGTGCAGGACAATGTCCCGCTCAAATGCCGAATTGCAGGGTGTCCGCGTTCCCTGGCAAAACTCCATGAAAATGAAGTTTTTCCACGATATACACCTTGAAATTTTAAGACTAATTAAAATTGCTCTCTCAAAATTTGTTGTAATCGGTTATATTTTCATTTTTTTTCTATAAATATAATATTCCTGATGTATTCCTTGTGTGTACAGTGTTGGTGATCACCTGTGCCTTAAAAAGTCAACAAGTCTCACGCCAACTTTCAATCTTTTTTCGTCAATAATATTAATTTCATGGTATGCAAACTCCTTAGGCATAGAACTTGGATCTCTTTCCCGGAATGTTTTCCTTCAAATCTGACACGTAAATTTGAATAAAATTTTCTTGCAGAAAGCCTGGAAATTTTCGTAAATTTTCCTGGAAAACACCTGGAAATGTTCAGTCAAGTTTGTGTGGACACCCTGGAATTGTAATATGTGTCCATGAGAAATCAGTCTTTAATATCTACGTTTCTCTGGGAGATAGGACTCGATGATTCCCAATTGCGTATAAGATGATGGTGTTTCCATTTTTCGCCCCCTTTCCCACATTTTCCAATTTTCCCGAATTTATCAAACTTCATCAGCCCTAGTCACATGGGGTGGACTGATCTGTCACGGAGTGGTCGTACTTGAACCCTGGCATGAAGGACCGGTCCCCTGGATATTAGTTAGAATATAAAGGCAAATTCCAGATACGGTTACGATCATGAACTTGGTGGGATTGTTCTCTACTGAACGGCAAAGCAAGTGCCGGAAATCTACGAGTACACTCAACGCTTGTGTGACGGCTTTCATGAAATGAGACAGCACTTAGGAGCTAGAGAAGGTCGTTGGCGATGGAACAATCGCGGGTGTCCAGAGCAGGATATGGGGGAGGGAAGAATAGAAGTACCAAGATGATTTATTTGATTTTGTAACCTGAAAGAAGCTGAAACTCTAATGAAGTTCAGAAGAAATTCGGGTAATTGTAGTCTTTCGACATTTTACATCGAATGTTAGTCTCAGATTTCTAAGAATTTTGTGTAGGCTAAATCAGAAATGAAACATCGCAGGGATTCTAGAACTTGTCATTTGTTGCCACATGTTTGGTTGGAAAGGGGATCTAATTGCCATGCAAGAGATTTGTGGCTGGTAGGGATCGCACCTACGACCCCACGTTAAGTTGACCTATCGCTCTACCAACTGAGCTATGAGCGAGCGATGTCCGACTGTTAAAATTCCACGGAGTAGGTAATAAGTCACAAGTTGGACAAGCAAACATATTAACAGTCAGATATCATTGAACGATTTGAATAATATCAACTAAAAGGAAGACTAGGTCGTGTGAATGTACTGCGCATTTTCTTAATAGATCTGAAATTCTTCAGGGACTTGTTGTAATGCAATGTTGAGACATTTTTACACAAATTGAACAATATTCATGCTTTCGAATCACCATTCAATAGTTGATGCACTACATACGCAATCGAAGTACAAGTTTCCTGTGATGCATGCAATTTGTCACATTGCCCACGCCCTGAAGTATCTCCATTTATTCAGTGTTATTAATATGTGGTTAGCCGACCAATGCATGTCAATAAAAAAACAAGCTCAATTACACAGATAATACGATAGGTAAGCAGATGAGTAGCAGATGTTTTATGTTTATTTGCTTGCTCGTTAATTGGACTCTTGTAATTACCCCTTAATGCCTAATGATGTTCTCTGATAAAGATGTTTCTTTCCTAATTGTCATGTTTTTACGATGACATCGGTACCTATGATGATATAGGCTCAATATTTCACGTATTTATCCTTCTGAAACGTGTCTGCTTCGTCAGCATCGGAGAGAGATAATTGAGTTGAAATAGATTCGAGTGATTTCAAATATTTCGATGCAATCTACAACATTCTTCAATTCAAACTCAACAATTTTAGGCGTCAATGGAATCAAGATGCACTACTGATCTTCCGTTTGCTTGTATCTAACAGTGAATTATGGTAGAAGTGGAATTTGATCGATAGAAAGATAGCTGGGATACAGCCTGCATTCACGTCTGTTACCATGTGAACGGAGAATCCTCTGCCAGCGACAATAAAGTGATGATACCGACAATTCTTGATGCCAATTTCAAGGATTCCCAAAAGTTGATTCACCACAAGACAAGATTGTTTTAATTGACAGTTGGTTGTCACTTGTTTCTGAATTTCTGCAAATATCCCACTGACATCCGGAGGGGATTTTTTTCAAACTGCAGAATATTTGCCGTCGGCTATTTTGAGATGAACATTCGCCATGAGAGGTCTTGAGGTCGCTGTAGAGGACAACTTTTGAGGGGGAAATGGACATGAGATTGAAAATGTTGTAGAGAGATGTGTAGTGCCCGCGGTCATGGAAAATCTAGAATAGTTCTGAACATTATTTTTTGAATCATGGAAATATGCAGTCGGCAAAAGTTACAAAACTTGTTTCCATGTTGCCGCAACTCATGCATAACTACTTTATGTATGTTGGGGTCTAATTGTTTGTTGTAATTAATTAAATGTAATACATTAATATTCATTTATTCATATATTACTACTATTCTATAAATGTTTATAATTCATATTACCATGGAAATAGTCTTAAATACTCAAGTTAAAATCGACTACACTTGCAGGCAAATTTTCGCTGATTTGAATTTGCCTCACTGAAAGTTGTCAGCGGCTGCGAGTCAAAGTGTTAATACGTGTACCAGTAAGTTCAACGCATTTCATTGTGCAGTCTGAGTTGGTGCCGTGCTTGCACTAAAAAACAGACATGAAAGACTGAAGACGAAACAGAGAAGCTTCTACAAGCCCTTCACGACAACTACCACATCATAAAAGAGCTTCTTCCTCTTATGTTATCCTTTCAAAACCAAAAGCTCGCATATTCCTGTTTGCAAAAGTGCCTATCATTTGTCCCATACAACTTTTCTTATAAATAATCATTTGAATGTTTATCTATCTCGTCCACTTCCCTTCTAGTTGTCTTGAAACATCATGAAAATTCATGCTGTGGTTGCTGGTTAACTTAAGTGCGTGGCGTGACGATCTTTCAGTCCAGAGGTCGAGTCCCGAAACTGTCATTGAAAGTCGCCAGGAAAAGCATCCGGTTTGAAAGATCACAACGCTCCTGATAAAAGTCTATGTCAGCACCGTGCAAGATCCCCATTATGGGGAGCAGTGACGTTAGACCTCTATTTCATTTTTTCAATACTTTCAATGCCTATCCTTGTAGTTGCTTCAACATATGGGCAAAGTCATCTTGCTGTGAGGCATTTCAAGTTACGACAGTGAAATGAGATCTTCGTCTCTTCTTTGTTTCAGATCTCACACGACAACATTGATCTCAGCATTGGCTTCATGTCGGACTCGGATCCCATTCCTCCAGCTGGTGGGATGATTTATTCCGGCGGGTTTGCTCCTGACGTTCATTTCGACAACAATCAGGATGGAAGTGGACCGTCCTCATCAGCTCCTCTCAACATGTTCCCGCCCGGCGGTCATTACCCCGCTCATTTCTCTGGTCCACGAGATGAAGACCAACCTCCGCCCGGCATGGGCTTTCCCTCAGGCCCAGGATTCGCGCCTCCATCTGGCCCCTTCCCCCACGGCCCTCCACCCCCATTCGCATCAGGAGGCTCCGGATTCGGCAATGTTCCGCCGCCAGGTTCTGGTTATACAGGCGGCTTCTCTGGGCCTCCCTCAGGCCCTCCGGTGCCGGCCAATGCTATTCCTCCGCCGAATTCCAATGCAGGAGCGAATCCTTTACCCGGCGGTCCCCCACTCACACAGCCCAATCAGTCTCAACTGGAGCTGATCAAGGAACTCTGTTCTGCCCAGTCACAGCTTGCAGCCGCGCAATCCCAGCTGGTCTCACACCAACAACAGGTGAGTCCTAGTCAGCAACTTGAGGACGGCAAACTGAACTCCTTTCTGAGCGTGGAAGACCGTGATACAGAAGTCTGTAAAGCTGTTGCATTGTAAAAGTGCCTTTATTTCGTGGCCGATTGTGTAAGAAACGTTTGTCTCTTGTCAGCTAGATATGAGAGAAAGGGAATTATACGAGTTAGTATAACTTCTAGCACAAGAGATTTACATTTTAACAACGCATTGACTTAGCTCTTAACGTCAACTTTAAAGTCAATAAACTTTGCAACACATACTAGGTATTTATTGCACAAATCATGATTGACACAGCAGTACACACACTCCATGTACTTGCTCACTCCTACATTTATCAAAACAAGTTTCTTAATGAAGTTAAATTGGTTGAGGCTAACCTCCGGTAGATCATAAAGAAAATTAATAATACTATAAGCCTAACTAAAAACTGAAAGATAAAAAATGTAACTTACTACTGCGTTTTAAACAAAATTATAAATCTAACAACTTACTGATGACATTAGCGTCTAAAAAGGAGTGATTAAAGACATGACACTTGTGTGTCTGCTTATATACTTCAAACTGTGTCACTTATCTAAATCCCAATCTGCTATCAGTCAAATACTATTACAAACAGACCTGTCATTTCTAATGCGGATAACTGGTCAACCACGTGTGGTGTTACGCAAATGCTTCAATCGAAGTGAGAAGATGAAGCTGAAGATAATGAAAAGTAAAGAATTTGATCCCTCCAAAGGACAGATCTGGCTTTCCCACAGGTTACATGAAGTGCAACTAAAACAGATAATTGATATATGCTGTGATAAAGTTGATGAAGACAAAAGCAATAGAGGTCATCAGCAGGAACTTGAGCAAGATTCACGTTTCGGCCCCTTAATTCCTGTACGTTCAAACTCGCTCAAACGGGGCCCTGCTTTAAAGAAAGCAGCCTCGAAAGAAAAATCTCGGACATGTAGTCAGATACATTGACTACGCCATCGAGATGATTCGAACTGAAATATGGAAAAGGAACTTAAATAAAGTTCGGGCAGTTGTCCAAAAGTTGCTTAGCGGAGAAATAACCGTATTTCAATAAAGTCTCTCTGTGTTTGTGTAACTGCTTTTCAGCACTGCGCTTAAGATCAAAGCGATTATAACCTCTCGCAATGAGGGTGGTGGAGGTACGATTTATTTTTTCAATAAAATCGCTCTCATGTGTACAGATGCGAATATATCTCAAAACCTGTCCCGCGAAAACTTTGATACCTATTTTGTAAGGCATAGTGTTTTGAGGAAATGTTAAGACCGTAACAGGAAAATTCAAGTTGTCAACCTTATGAAATACAGAGGTAACCGCTTCTGTATTAGTGATTTGCATTTTAATGTCTAAATATTCAATGTTGTTATCATTCTCTCCACTTCTACTTGCCTCCAGACTTGGTGGATAAATTTTAGGAATTAAATAAGCGAAATGTTTATAATTAATAATACACAGATCGTCTATATATCTAGAGGTATTCGATAGAAGTTTAGCTAGACCATACTTTTTACTTTTCATAAGATTAGACATGAAAATATATTCGCAATGTAAAAGAAAAAGGTCTGCTAGCAAAGGGCTACAATTACCTCCCATCGGTATACCTTTTATCTGGCGAAAAACCAGTCCACCAAAAGTGACGTAAACTTCATGAATAATGAATTTAATAGCATCCTTAAAGTTATCTTTAGTAAAAACACTATAGCCTTGATACTTTTTACTAGCTAAAAAACATTTTTCATAACCGATGCATAAGTATTTCCTATTCGAATCATTAAACACCAAATCTAGCAAGTCAGAAATGTGATGAATAACATCGTCATGATTCAAGTTAGTGTACAATGTGGAGAAGTCAAAAACTTGCACGTTATGTATATTGATGTTTTGAATCTTATTTAGGAATTCGATCGAAGATACTATACTCCAAAAACAGTTAATTCCGCTATTTTCTATAGATAGCGTTACAATATTCCTTAAAGTAATTTCTTATAACGGTTAGGCCTTTATTAATCTTAGTCGAAAGTTGTTTAGTAGTGCATTGTTTAGCACCTGCAATGAAGCGAAATTTGTAAGGGTTTTTATGCAATTTAGGTATCCAATACAATCGAGGTAGTTTAAGATTATCTTTATTACAAATGGTATGAAAGAAATTACTAATGATCTCTTTATGATTTACAACTAAACTATTGATCTCTATGTTAACAGGTATGTATGTACTATTACCTATAGGAGTTAATGTCTTCAAATCAAATCCAAGTTCCTGTAATAAAACCAGAACATAGAATTTCTTGCAAATGAACGCATAATTGCTATTAGCCTTATCTACCGCAGTAATAATGAAGTTATCATGATAATAATGCAGTAACTTGCTAATCTTGCTAAGAGAATTAATGTTACTATTACTCATTGTATTCTTGCTATTGTTACTGTTTTGGTTCTTGAGCTTATTATTATATAGTTTATCTCGCACTAATTTTAAAATCTTATTTCTCCAATCCGAATAATCAGCTCTTAAAATTCTTTTGTGCTTCCTACACATCTTAGCTATGTGCTTATCGAGCGAAACTGTGATACTGTCTATAATATTTTTATGATTACACTTCCTGGGTAAACGATGCTTCGTTCCTAGAGCAAGCAATTCTTCAAACTCAGGTTCATTAATAAAATTCAAATCACCTGTGAAAACGTGTTTGTGATAATCATTAACAAAAGAAGGGTGATCATTACATTTACACTTAGAATTTAAGATATCATGCAAATCAGACTTATCTAGCGTTTTCAAAAATTTGTTATAGTTGCAGATTTTCAAAGAGACAGGGCTATTCAATGTAAAATAAGTTTTCGGAGGATAACAATCCTGTACCTGTTCTGGAACAAGTCGATTAATACTTCTGTCATGCAGAATACTACTGATATCCACTTTGTCCATAATTTTGTTTTTGAACTCAAAAGTTATATTTGTTTTTACATTGCTAGACTGCTTGGACTCTGAATTACATATTGTATTGCAATAATATGCAGAAACTAAATACGCAAAGTTACTAGACTCATGATTGAGTTTCTTGTTAATAATATGCAAAGTACTGTAACTCAAAGACCTAAGACTTTGATAAAACTTAGCAAGATTGCTGCCGTTAAAGCAGTTTTTCAAATATGCTATCGAGTCATCAATATTATTGGTCTTATTGACCTTTTTCCTATTTCTAACGCCATGACTACGTTTGCGTCTGGGGATAGGACTGTCGAAATAGCTACCGTAATCAACAGTGCCTTTTGACACGCAACCACCTCCGGAAACTCTATCATTAAGTCCTAAGGGGTGCAAAGTATTTAACGTGCGTATATTAAAATCTTCGCTTTTATTAAGTTTTCGAACAACATCATTTTTATCTTTACTGTCATTAATAACATCTATAATTTGAACAGAAATGTCATTACAAGTATGTCCTACTTCACGGAAATGATTAATAAGAAATGTATTCTTAGTGCCTTTACTAATGCTATTACGATGTCCATTTAATCTGCAGTGTAGAGCCTGAGTAGTCTGACCTACATACTGTAACCCGCATTTTTTGCAAGAGAGTAAGTAAATCACATTTTTGGTTTTACAATTGAATTTACCCGTCTTATCGAACGTGAAATTTCCACCTGTACTAAAACTAGTGAACGAAGAGAAAGGATTGAAAGCATTACAGCATAAGCATCTATTGGATTGACATGACGCAAGCGAGGCTTGAGTGGAGGGCGCTACCCATTCCATCGCATTAACGCTAAATACTTTTTTATGCATAATTTCCATAATGTTAAGAGAGAGAAAGTGGTTGTGAAAACTACGAGTATAACATACGTGTAAGTCACTGATATTATGAGTAGCCTACAGGACAATTAATTAAATGTGTCATATTGATTGTCAAAAAGAAGAAGATACTGAAGAATCACTGACAGGAAGAAAGGAACAGGAAAGAAAAAAGTTCTTTTTATCACAAAAAAGCCAGTCTTTTCTAAGACAGTCAGTGCTAAACGATCGACAGACACAGTTGTAGATAACACAAGATATTTAATCTTCAATAAATCAAGATTTTGACTCAATCTGTAATGCATGGGAACTTTACGCGTCCTTTGAGCTGTGTTGAGCACTGAGAGAACAAATTAAGATTCGCATGAGCGTGGAATTTCAAATTTCCTCATCAATCAGCGAATTTCTGCAGCCTGAGAGAGAAAGTAATGTGATCATGGAAATCAGTAGATTTTAATCCTTGATAGAGACTTTTCATGCAGTTTGAGGAGTCAACCTCACCATGTTTGTTTCATCGTTTCAGACGGAGCAGCAAATCAAACAAAGCGAATCGAATTTGGCCGCTCAGTATGCAAGTTTGGCAAGTCAACAGAGTGCTCAATTTCAAGAAGCACTTGAGCGAATGAGACAAGATCGTATCCGAGTGATGGCGAGAAATTTGCAGATGGATATTGATGAAATTGATCAGGTAGGAGAACTTGTTGTTACTCAATCAAGGTTTGTATCACGCAAACAAATACTTCATTCACTCGACAAGTGATTAATCGGAAGGTCGGAGGCACAGTACCGGAGAGAAAAGGAAACTCTTCGCCGCATACTTTCTACGCGTAAATTTCTTGACTATCGGTAGATATTTGCGATTTCTCAAACCGATGCTGGGTGCTCTCCGTGGCACGGTGGTGAAGTGCTTGACCTAGCGATCTCTTGGTCCAGAGGTCAAGCTCCAGGTTTAAGTCTGACTGTGTCAGGACCGTCCAAGTCCCCAAGTAAGGGGAAGTAGTGACGTTAAATCATCATTTTTTATAATTTGTCCAAAATCTGACTTACTTTTGGTGTTACTACAACACCTCGCGCACCAATTACGTTTCTCAGACGACAAGCGTCTTGTTTTTGACAGATGTCTTTCCCTAGAAGAAATGAAAACGAAATTCAAATTGCGAATTGAAAGGAGTCGCATTTTGAAGGAGTTCATGACTATCTGCAAACGATTGAATACTATTTTTGCTACTCAACAAGTAGGGGAAGCTGGGGTGACTTGGCAGTCTTTTCTTCAAATGCCCATCCCGGCCAAACGACTAAATATTACAGAATTCCTTTAGTGCGGGTTGACGGAGAGGAGTGTTAGGAACATTTTTGCTTCAGATAGTTTTGCCACAAATTATTGTCTTGTCCTCGAAAAATTCAATTACAAAAAAGTTCTAAAACTGCCAAGTCACCCCACTATTGGGGTGACTTGGCAGTGGGGTTGGGGTGAGTTGGCAGTATCATAAAACATCAACAAACTGTTGGTATTATACTGATCTAGGCTTGCATTATCATTGCTGCTACAAACACCGCCAAATTAGTTGCAAAACACAATCTTGGCAATTCATATAAATTGCGATAATTCATGTTGCAACGAATCAACAAATAAGGGTTGGTTTGACGTACCTAGATGTTTCTGAGTCATTTTCCAATGCATAGGCTAGGTGTTAAGATGTGAACTTGTATTGAAAGGTGAGTCACTAACACATCACTACCATCAGTTGTGATATGTTGCAGACTACAAGAGTCAATCAACTACTAAGGAACCAAAAAATGATGCTGCCATGTCACCCCAACCTAAGTAGGCATACGGTTAAATCCTCAGCTCCGGCTAGAATGTTTTACACTATCAGGGGTCATGTATTCTGACCTAATTATAATGTCTTCAACATAGATTTATCTGAAATCTATCACAAGGCGCGGTGGCTCATCGCATTACGTATTTTCAAAAGTTACATTTTTACATTTTAAATAGGCCAATAGGCCTGAATTTTTGCTCTGAAAAAGTAAAAGTCCGAAGCAATCTTTCTCTACAGTATTTTCATTTCAGAGCTACTTTAGAAAGTAATAGGGATTTTCGAATTGTGAAGCATATTATTTGCAATACCAATACTGCCAAGTCACCCCAACATGATACTGCCAAGTCACCCCAACATGATACTGCCAAGTCACCCCAACATGATACTGCCAAGTCACCCCAACATGATACTGCCAAGTCACCCCAACATGATACTGCCAAGTCACCCCAACCCCAGTAAGGTAAGAAAATGAGGTCAATTACAGTGTTAATATTATCTGAATGTTTTTATACTGTAGGTGTTCATGCACCATGACCTAAGTAAAATATCTTTAATAATGGTTTATGTCAAATCTATCACAAGACGAGAGTGTCCCAAAAGTTGCGTATTTCCGAAAGTTACGATTTCTGCAAGTAAAATAGTCTTTCGCTCCTAAAAAAAGTACAAGTACAAATAATCCGCAGGTATCTTGCTCCAGCATCTTTATTTTAGAGCTACTTCAAAATGTATATTTCGGATTTTTGATTTATGAAGCCTATTAAGTGCAGGACCCCCACTGCCATGTCACCCCAACTGCCATGTCACCCCAGCTGCCATGTCACCCCAACTGCCAAGTCACCCCAACTGCCAAGTCACCCCAACTGCCAAGTCACCCCCACTGCCAAGTCACCCTCACTGCCATGTCACCCCCACTGCCAAGTCACCCCCACTGCCATGTCACCCCCACTGCCATGTCACCCCACTGCCCAGTCACCCCCACTGCCATGTCACCCCACTGCCATGTCACCCCAACTGCCATGTCACCCCAACTGCCAAGTCACCCCAACTGCCATGTCACCCCCACTGCCATGTCACCCCAACTGCCATGTCACCCCCACTGCCAAGTCACCCCCACTGCCAAGTCACCCCCACTGCCATGTCACCCCAACTGCCAAGTCACCCCAGCTTCCCCTACATTGATGCTCTTTTTCCATTCCACTTGATCGCATTTCTAGTGTGCTCACAAGCTTACATTCGTACGATGAAGTCATTCACCACTCGCTGGGATATTACATAAGTTCATGGCATCAGTCCAAAATGATGACATTCCCTGCAGCAATTAGTCAGATAAGTGGCACTTGCTGTTAAACTGCATGTTCCAACGAATGATGCTTTCGTCCTGCATTCGTTCAAATTTGAATTCTTCTCTACCATTAGTTTCTGGTTCTTATTTATCAGATTCATTTCTGATAGGATTCTATGTGGATTTTACGGGTTTCCTGCGTCTATTTAGGTGTACGGATAAGTGCATATCTTCAAGCGGTCTATCAGCTTCATTTTTATTTATTTACACATGATCGTGTCGGTTCAAAAGGTTGCAAGACTGGATTTTTAAGAAATTCAGGATTTACAAGTTCGTCAGAGGAAGAGATAAAATGATCTATTTCTGTGGTATTTAACAGAAAATAGCCAAATATTCATCAACGTGCAGCCGAATTGTCACCATTGGAATGTTGTGGACAAGTTTTGTGTTTTCTGGTGATGTTACAAAGTTTCTAAAACAACATCAATGGTAAATGTAACAAATTCAAGTGAAGAAATAGTATTTTCCATGTGTAGTCTTAGGTATAGTGTGTATAATTTCATTGCTTTCGGTGTAGTAGAGTGTCATTGTAGTTCTATTGTTTGCCTCCATTATCCACTTTCCACTTATCCACCATGTGTAGTGTCAGAATCGGTGTAGTAGAATTAAGATTCTTTTAAGAACTGATTAATCCAATGGTTACAGTAGCATTGCATCTGTACACTTGCGGATTGCTGCTTCAATTAATAATTTGAATTAGTAAGCATTATATTCTATTATAAATGGCTGCTGGAATGATTTTCATCATCGTATGAGAATTAAAGATGCTTTCATTCAGTTCAATGCACCGTTCATGAGCAGTGTTGTAAAAACCTTGTTATTGCTGTTTTCGTACATTTACGTCTCATTGTCTGCTGAAAGGATGATTCGATAATGATTCAGCATTAAGAGATGCCAAAAGAGCTTTCCCGTCGGCAGCCGCCAGAATTTGGAACTCTCTCCCACAGACTGTGATCAGTCAACCATCCCTCCACTCCTTCAAGCTCTCCCTAAAGACCTCCCTCTTCGTTCGCTCTTTCCCCTTGTAACACTTCTCTTCCTTTCGTTTTCTTCATTCATCTGTGATTGTGACATTCTGTATAGTAGCCTTGAAGTCGTGTTGACATAACGCCACTCAAATATTGTACGTTTAATAAATAAATAATTATATAAAAGCAGACTTTAAATGTTAGAAGTAGGTGGGATGGAAATGCACACAGTCAAGGAAGCAGTCCAACTGGATTTTTTCCACAATCCCATGCACTTTTATTATATTTTCACCGAATTTGCTAGATAATTTCAATTGAAGGCCTTATAGAATCGGTGACTCAAAAGGGTTTCTCTTTAAATATTACATACATTTTTGCAATACAGCACTATGAACAGTGTAATTTTAATAATTATTTTCCAAATTTGTGTTAAAGCATCTTAAATAGTATTGATGAACATTTCTGGTAATTGTTCCAAAACGTTGGGTCAGTAACGACAGAAAATTCACTCAAATGATGACAAGTGTTCATTAAAAATCAAACAGTAATCGCAAGTTACAAGAAATGACACTGACAAAGTAATTGTCAAAAACATTTCTACCAAAGAGACCCGAACGCCGTGCACACTATTAAGTCAGAGGATTGTACAGTTTGCGGAATTAAAGAACTGTTGCTTTGCACTTGTGTGCGACGTGCAGGATGTGATGGTCCGATTCCACATTCACTCCGAGAGCTCACTCAGAGCTACGAAGTCGGGGCCAAGAGGACGCCACTGACAGGGAATGTCTTATGAGACATCTGATTGCCTCCAAATAACCGCTCAAAACTCCTGAGAAAAATAATCACGCTCGAGAAAATAAGAACATCCTGAAAATTTGAGAAATATCTCCAATGACATGAATTATCAAAAACTTTTAATAGTTTGACTTTCTCTGAATAATTTTGTTTCCTATCAGAAGCCCATGGGATTTGCATGGAAAAGGTGGCAGTATGATTTTCTCTTCACTTGCATCGCCCTCTAAACGATGCACTAAACAGAAACGTGATTCGATTAACCCTAATCGGACCACCTGTCTACATGTGTAGACAAGCTGTTTTTAAATTACTGTAACTTTCATGAAAAATGAGTTATTCAGCTGAAACTCCAGTTCCAAGATATTTTGTGACCTACTATTACGTAGTCCTAAGAAGAAACTGAAATTCGAACTCCATCATGCAAAACTTGAAACTCAATCATATTCGGCCCACCTGTCTACATGTGTAGACAAGCACTTTTAAATTGGTGGGTTGTTATTGACTGCACGACTCTACTTTTCATAACGAAGCGATATGCATTTACGTTGATTCAAATCGATATCCAGCATAATCAAAAAATGATTCAGCAACTCTGATAAAAGACGTTGAGTTTATAAGTAGTACAGGTGGAATGCGATCAGTAGTCATTAGTATGACGTGAAATAATAATTTATCACTTTCGCACTTTTGAATAATACACAGACGAGTAACTCATTCGCGATGAAGTGCATTCATTGTAGTGCTCCTTTGCGTAATTATCACATCTTCCGAATCCTTATGAACTCAACATTTTTATACTGCGAGTGTGCTTTTGTTCACAATTATCAACAGAATGATTTTTGACGCCACTCGTATTTGTGCAACTGACTACCGGTCATTGAATTTTCCTATGACATAATTACTTCTCACCATTGCGGTAACTTTCCAGACTAACATTTCATTACGACTTGACATCACAATCTTGACTAATGTGACTCATTCAAGATCTTGTAGGTTGTAGCCACTGTTTCTGTCCTGTTTCCGTCCGCGTACGTTGAGACATATTTCAATCATAACGTCATTACTGGTTCGCCGCCAACACGCGCTCTCATCCCATCCCAAAGACACCCCTGCTTCATCATAATCTCCGCCTTTCTGGCATTAGTCGCACTTTTAGTCATTGCTAGTCGCTTGAACTAAAGTAGTTGCAACATTTCATTTTCTGTCATACACCGCTCGTTGTATTGACGAATAAAAAATTATCAATATTATTATTGCATTCGTTACGTAAAAATGTCAAATTGTGTGCTGATCCCAAAAGAATGAAGTGATGGACATGGATTCTGTAAACCAGAATTACACGTGATTTGCTAGCATGATTGTCAGCTTGACGACTGAAAGTTAGTCGGGAAAAATGGAGCCCAACCGCACAAAGTATTACATCATTTTCTTATCTCAAGTAAAGTTGCGTCATACTCTGGTGGAGTTCGGTTCCAAAACACGGACGTATTTTGTTGCTTCTGTTATGTAATGTATGCGAGAAAATCTAGACAATCATGTGATGACGTCCTTATCGATCGGTGAAAATCTAAAACACTTTTATCAGCAGTTGTCTCGAGGATGTAACAGACTTGATTCGCCTTCGACATGAGCCGACGACCCTCGCTCGAGGAAATTGTATCGCGCCTTCGCTCTAGTCATGAAGAGAATGATGACTCGTCTTCTTCTGACGAAGAAACTGATGAATACGTCAGTGATAGTGATTCGTCGTACTCGGCCACGGAAGATCCACAGTTGTATGAACAATCCAGCGATGGAGATATGGAAGTAGAAGAACATTCTTCCTACGAAGAGGCATCATCAGCTAGTAGTTCCGTCGGTTCAGCGAGTGATGGAGTTACATCAGACGTCGATCGCGATGTGGATCATGTTGTTTCCCCCAGCGGAATAGTATGGAAATTCAACGCTCCTAGAGGAAGACTTCTCGGTAGAAATATTATTGCTTTTCGCGACGGCCCGACTATTTCGCCAGCTTCAGAACTTCATTCATTTTTGTGTTTTATAACCGAAGATATGATACGAACGACTTTGCGCTTCACTAACAGGAGATTACGTGCCCTAAAGAAGATTTTTTCCTATGATGAATTCACAGCAGGTCTGGCAACAATTATTCGAGCAGGAGTAGACAGAAACAACATGTCGGCATTATCCACCTTATACACTCCAGCGGATAGCCGTCCTTTCTATCGATGTGCGCTATCAAAAAACAGACTGAAACTACTTCTTTCTCATATTACATTTGACAATAAAGTAACACGACGAGAAAGACAGCAAAGTGACAAATTAGCGGCTGTACGTGAGTTTTGGAATATGTTCAACTCTAATCTTCGGAGACATTATATTCCCTCACCGTCTATGACCGTTGACGAACAGCTTTACGCATTCCGAGGCTATGCTCCGGGTCGTTCTATATGCCTCAGAAACCCGCCAAGTACGGGATTAAGATTTTCTGGCTATGTGACGCAAAAAATGGTTACGCTCTCAATGCTTTACCTTACTGTGGTGCTGAGGGATCTCGCAATGTTGGTCTTGCAAAAACTGTTGTTTTGAAATTGACTGAACCGTATTATAATACGAATCGCAATATCTTCATCGACCGATATTTTTCTTCTTTTGATTTGTGTGTGAATCTCCTGCAAAATGGCTTAACATCTACGGGAACTATTATGTCATCGCGACGCGGCGTACCTCAGTTGATGAAAGTGACTAGAGGTGTCCCGATATTCGAAACCAGGAATTTATGGAACCATGAGAACCGGATACTTCTCTCTTCTTATGTCCCAAACAAGAACAAGAACGTTCTCATGCTGAGCAGCTTGCATACAAACAATCCGATTTCATCGAGAGATGACAAAAAGCCAGAGATCATCATGGATTACAATAAAGGAAAAGGAGGAGTTGATGTCATGGACTCGAGAGTGGAAGATTTTACTTGCCGTCGTAAAACTCGGAGATATACTCTTCTTCATTTCTTTAATATGATCGACGTGGCTCTTTTAAACTCATTCCTCATCATGGAGGCTTCTGGATACTCCAAAAGTAGAGCAACGTTTATCAAAGATGTAACTCTTCACCTGGCAGAAAGAAATATCAAAACGAGATATAACAACAGAATGATTTATGCACAAACAAGATCGGCATTCACTGCTCTGGGTTTTCCTGTTAATTTTATTGGCATCTCCTCAAGTAATAACAAGCCCAAGAAATGTCAAGAGACACATTGCCGTAAGTCGACACGAAAACTATGCTCAGGTTGCCGAAAATACGTGTGCTCAGATCACCATACACAGCAGGTTCTATGTTCATTGTGCGCTTTGTAACTTGACTACCCTAAAAATGTATGTACTTTATAGTTGTAACTACTGTATATGCAGTTGTAAACATGATTTTTTCATTCAAGATATCATGAAATGGGTTGTTACACAGAAAATCGGTAACGCAGATAATTTCGTTACATATAAAAGTTATGCACATGTACAAGTGCATGTGTTCAGTAATGTAATTCTGCAATTCGGCATTATTTAATACGCTAAATAGTTGATATGCTGTTTAA
The DNA here is from genome assembly GCA_907163375.1 of Prostheceraeus crozeri. Classification (NCBI taxonomy): domain Eukaryota; kingdom Metazoa; phylum Platyhelminthes; order Polycladida; family Euryleptidae; genus Prostheceraeus; species Prostheceraeus crozeri. The sequence continues at coordinate 59,060 of CAJQUW010016821.1, read as the reverse complement.
CATCAGGAGACACTTCAGTCACAGAAAAATTGTACATTAAAACACAACAGAATTGCGATATTTTCTTAATAGATATTTGTCTACGTATGTAGACAGGTGGGCGGAATATGATGGTAGAAATTGCCGGTCCGATTAGGGTTAATAAAAACAAATTAAAATCTCTTTATGTGTTCGGCATTGAAGTTCACGGTTTTAACGACTGATTCTTCCCCAAATACAAAGTCAGCTGCGTAGAGCAGAGAGATGACGATGAGAGAATTTAATGACAGGCGTAAAATAAAACTACACCGCATACATGAGCTCTTCGACTGTCACTGTTCCATTGCCAGATAGTTCCCACCTACATGCCCTTCAAAGTGATGTGAAAGTTCGCGATGATGTTGAGGTTGCACACTCAATCTGGAGGTTTCAACTGAGAGATGGCGAGCGACTCAGGTCGACTTGCAGACTGATTTGATACAGGTAGTCATTGAAATTGTTGGTTGGCAAGAGTCAAGATAAAAATTCACATTACATAAAGAGCAGTAAGATATCATAAGCAAGAAAAGAGGAATAGAAATGTGGGTATGAGACAGATAGTATTAGGATGCATTTTACCAATAGCAAAGACTAGAAATAGGCTGTGATCTGCCTAAAGGAAAAAGGAAATGAAACAGTGCAGTATGAGTTAGCAGTGTTTCTCTGCGCTGTGAACCACTTGAGTACAGCGCAATATAAATGTACTGAATAAATAGAAAATTATATAAACTAAAAAATGATTGTTTTCCTGAAATTAGAAAAGTGCAGCTTTCCTGTCCAAGGATATCTTGTTGAGCCGAGAGGACGAAGCGATCAAGGGTCGAATAGATATCCAAGGACGGAAAAGGTACTTTTACAATGAAGGGATATAATTTTTTCTTGTGTATGTCTATGAACACCGACAACTGGAATAGATATAGTCTAATTTCTTTGCGGCCATTGCAGATAGAATAGATATTTATAGCGACATGAAGATTAAAGTATCCAGGTGAAGAAAAGTCAACTTTTCAAACAGCAATGCAAATAGATATTTCTCCGTGAACGGAAAAGTCATAGTTTTTCTACGTCTCCAGGATAGGACATCCATGATAATCCCTATGATCATCCAATAATGTTCGAGTTGAGATTTACCAATGGTATTTTTGGGTTTAATTTGTTGATCAGTAAACTTCACTTAGCAAAATTCCATACTGCATAACATGTCCATCGCCAAGAGTTAGCCTGAAGCATTTTGCCTTCAATTGCTACTAGAAAGCAGTGAAGACTTTCATTTAGAGCTGTTGGTACACAAGGTTTTCAGCCATGAAATGATAGAGAGTATGTACATCATCTCTGCAATGAACAGAGAACTCTGCAATATCCATCTTTCTTATTATCAAAAATTAATTGCAATCAGATTGGTATCAACTGTCGATGAAAGGCTAACTTCCCCCGACACACACGCGTGCATGATATTCTCCCTACGATTCTATCACTGGATTGATGACCAACGCGATCTGCACGGAGCGATCTTGAGAAACTATCTCTGCGAGATATGAAAGCATCCTTTGGCGGAATATGTTACTGATGGCATTGCGTTTTCCTCAGCAGGCGCAATTATGAGTTCGCATATGAATAAGACTTACTGCCACAGAATTAGACCGGTCGTCTCTTCTGCTGTTTGACTAGAAGGGAAACATTGAAACATGCAACGTTAATGAAATGGCACAATCTGCTGACTAAATACCATAGCAATCGAACAATGAGCAGTCAGTTTAACACGCCAAATTGTGCAAAGTTTCAGTGACTGCTATCAACATAGAAATTGTTAACAATAAAACCTCTAGAATGGAAATTAAGCTACATGCAATGCACAATAACGGCACATAAATCGCACGCATTTTCACTTAGATGCACCTGCCAACGGCTGTATCATTGGGTTAGAATCAGTCACATGAGTAAATCGGAGCTTTTAATTGGTTCTTCATGCCCCAACTTAGTTCCCTCGGATGTGCCGCGACCTTGAGTCAATTTCCATTCTAGCGAACTTCAGATAAACAGTTTATTTCTATGGCTATCAACCGGATCACACAGCAAAGAGACACAGGCGATGTCAAGTTCTACAGAGAAGTTTGTGAACGTTTTTTCACGCGGCTGCTAACTTTTTAATAATGATCGGAAGGACCAACATTATCGAGAAAACTTTTGCGCAATGATCTGAATTCTTCGAATCTGAAGGAATCGTGGCGATCGGAGCATTTTGAAGGAATTCAGAGCAATCCGCAAGCGACTCATGACTATTTTTCCTATCTCTGTAAGGCATTGAAGATTTCTTTTTGCCTTAGTGATACGTAGCAAAGTGATACGATTAAAAATTGCACTCACTCAGTTGTTACGCATATGAGCTTATGAAGACTCATGCGCATTTCATTTGAGCAGGAAAAGATCTTGAGTCACTCACTCCACAATTTATCGTCCATTTTCCCCATGTTTCGAGTGTTGGACGTCGGCAAGCGTCGGTCCGGTCTGCTGGCGGTTCTCCACGCGTTCCGATCTTGAACGTCGATACGCCCAAGGTTTAACGCCTTGAAGTGGGCTCGCACGTTGTCGCACCACCTCTTCTTCGGTCGTCCCCTTGGCTTGCTGCCTTCTACCTCCAGATTCATCACTTTCCACGTGAACTGTAGACATGCGAGACGGTAAAGGAACCAGGTCAACGACTGATCAATGGGGCGATATCTATCTACTCCACTATGCAGCGCCAGCGAACTCTAGATCTTTCAATTAGATGAGCATTAGGTGACGCATGAAGACATGTGAAGACAGCCATGTGTTTCCATGCAGTCAATGTAAATTTTCGTCTAGTATTTCGTCATATGAAGGAAGATATTAGAAGCTGATTTCACTGTCAGGAACTCCCTGGAGATCACCTCGTCACAGACTGCCCTACTAGATTTACCATTTTCAACACTAGCGAAGTTAATGCATGCCTATCCATACTCGCTGAATTCTTCGTCCCATTTCGCACGTATGTGTTTCTCTATAGTTATGCTGCGCTCTCTCTATGTCTCCAACATCGTAGAAATGACATGGACTCGGCATGAGCGGAAAATATCATTGACTAGACTTACATATTCAACAACAGATGGATTTCTAAGGTCAATAATGCAAGACATTTAAGGGCGAGTAAACGTCTGAAAATGCCCGACTTTGTTTCCTAGAAAATCTATGTACAATATATTGTTCGCATACAGGGGAAAGCGGCAGTAATACTCATAGTACACATTGAAGATGAGATGTGAAACTCATTTTGTAACTGAATCGATGCAAATTCGAGTGCTGTCCTCTTTTTTGAACACTTAACCATAACTGGATAATGCATTATAAAAAAACAGGCTATCGACGGGACGTCCCACGCCAACTCTTTCTGCCGGCCCCACGGAACCAATCTCGGCGACCCCATGCACACTGCTGTCCACATCAATGAAATCTCCCAGTGAGATCTCATCCGAAAGGATTCGAAGTAGTTGTCGTGGTGAATGTGGGATGTAAAAATGGAAGGATTTGGAGGAAATGTAATTGGAATACTTGAACACGAAGTTGGTGATCATCGGGAAACGTTTCATCCATCACCTCACTATAATACCGCAGCCGCCGCTGAAATCTGACTCGGTAGGGAAGGAACTTGGCAGCCATCTCCCTCGTCGCCCGGAAAGTGGCCGGCCGTGTTGAGTGACGCAATCTTTTGGCTCTTAACTTCTCTTGTCTACAGATTAACTCAGTACTGTTGACTTGTCCTTTACAAGCAAAGGATAAATATCACGGGAAGCAAAGCAATTGATGCATTCTCCGTTCCAGCGACTCATTCTTCTCTACCTTGAACATTCCAGTCTATCAGAGCCGTGTTAGTGTAAAATAACGGGAGATGACGGCACTGCAGAGCATAAAAAGCCCCAACGAATGTCTGCACACGTGCACGATATCGCCAAATGATCCATTCGACTAAGCATCATTGTGTATTCTTGTTGTGTGTTTCCTATGTGTATCATTGGTATGAGTGAACTGAAAAAGGATTTTGATAATCAGTCGAATGCCGAATAACTCCGCGGAACAATGATAACGTTGATGTTGCTTGTAGCCTCTAATACATGCAATTATGAACCTTTGTTCTAGAACGACCGATGTCCATTGTTAATGCTGAACACGGGAAACCACAAAGCGTCGATGTATGCTTATCACTGTAATATTTATTTATGATGGTGATCACAAGGCCTTACGGATGTCGCAGACGGCCATCGTCGGGCGTCACCCAACTCTACACAACTCATGTTGCATCAGAGAGTTGTCTCGCAACACCTGCTTGTGTGCTAGCTGCGCAAAACTCAACCAGATTGAAGAAGATTCAACTCTTCAATGCCTCAGCTTATGATGTGGCCAGTTCATGCAAGCAAGTCGTAGTTCATGGAGTTCGAAAAGTAAGAGCTATATTAAGAAACCCGTCGACTCTTTGTTGTAATTGAGTCTCACTCCACCCGAACATGACCGTACAGACCCGAGAGAACGTTCCCGGCGCCTTAACCATACTGGCACTTAAAACACATCATTATTTCGATTCATATTTGGGATTGGTTGAGGCCAACAGATGATATGCTTCACGTGTATGAATAGCGTAACTGAGTCGGCTAAAACCGGCTTAACTCGGCTCAGGACAATGTAAAGTCTGGTGGCTTAGGTTGTGCTTTCTGGAGTCGTGGACATCTTTTCTCCATGCTGGAATAGGAAGGAACTCAACAAACTACCGAGAGACTACTACAAACTACCGAGAGACTTGTGTAATCTCGTTCGAGGTTCGAGGAATCCACAAGAGACCAAGAACGCTCGACTTGACGACCCATGTTCCGAGTATCCCAGGGTAGGTCCTGTCCTCCTTCACATTACTCTGTCGTTCATTATCGAGGCATTCAACTTCATATCACCGCTGACAACCAGGCTTTCTTCGGACGTCACTTCAAATAGTGCTGTAAAAGCGTAATCTCATGTCCTATGTAATTTTCGTGCTGTGTATACATTAAAAAGCTGAGTTCCTTTCATTTTTGATGAATTGTTGAGATGAGGCGAAGCGACAGCTTGAAGCCCCACCATCAAGCGGATTTCCGAAGCGTTTGTTCCCTCAGTTCTGTCAAATTTGTGACCGAACATGCTTCTGACTATTACCAACGGGAGAAGATGAATTATCACTCTTCCATCACAACCTGAAGAAGCCTATCAATCTTCATGACAGAAGTCTGACAGTTGGATCACTGCAATCTTTGCAATCATTTCAAAATTATTTAATTAATTTTTTTCCTTTATTCTGTGAAGCTTGTGGATCTTCCCATTCGTTTTAGCGTCTAATGATGTTTCCAAATAGAATACATTTTGAAAAAGGACTTTTATTGTAGACTAGTAAATGAACTTTTGAAGAAGAGTCTGAAGCCTGTCATCATGAATTGTTTGAAGTTTCAATTTTAGGTTTCTTCCACTTGAGACTTGTAAAATGCAACAAAATGTCGACTTTTTCACTAGCTTGCTACAGAGTGATGAGAAGGTGTGGAGATGTAGTTGACATACATAGGGAAACTGCAAATTACCTGTTTTATTTACACTCGATAGTTCCTTCAACCTTCGCAAATACTGTGATGTGTTATCCAATTAAGAAGAATAAATGTGAAAAAAGCTACTTCATCGTGATGATTATCCCTTTCCCTGAGCATGATTTGACTGTTTATTGTCATTTATCCCGTGATGATGACAGTCGAAAAAGCTCTCTGTAAGCTGTCTCTAATCCTAATCAACTCCTTGAGTTTTGATCATGAAGTGAATTGACTTTCTTTTGAAGATGTTAGGATGAAGATTCAACTGTTATCAAAGTAAAGCCGCTCAAAATTGAAAGCCATGTAAATTTGAAGGCTTCGTAAGTTGACAGTAATGACAGAAAGGGCTACTTGGAGAAGTTGTACTGTACCCTGGATCATATGGTTCAATGTGACAAGCCAAAGAGCAGAAACAAAGAGGCGTTATCACATTCCTCTTCACCACCGGCTAACTGAGCCGGTCAAAACAAACAGGGCAAGAGGCACGAACTGTTGAGTCATGCTGGTTGCCGCTGCATCTACCGCCTTGCAGTAGCACACTAGTCAATGGTCAACTTCAGCTGGGGATCAGAGGCTTTGACCATTCATCAACCTCTCACCCGGTCTCCGTGGGCTAGAGATCCTTTGGTCTTGAGGTTGATCCCTCACAGAAAGGGCACCCGAACTAAGCGAATAACTGCGGTGAAGATGAGAAGTCTGACTATATCAGCACCACAAGCCTGCAGGGAGGGACACGTGACGCCTTGTCTGCCAGGATTGGCAGTTTGTTCATCCGGCTGTGCGATGTGGGACCCCAGAGTAATCACACTCTTGTCCATTCCGCAAATACCAAAGTAACAGCAGCCCTGTATCACTCGTGGAGGCCCTGATATGTTACAATGGATGCAGGCACACATGGACTCTCCATGAAGCCGACAAGGGACATGCTGC